>BLKR01000523.1:55000-486742 GCA_011170035.1 Teleogryllus occipitalis
CGACAGGTTCACTTACGTTATTGAAGACCATCAGGTGTGTATGCAATGATATGCAATGCCAAGAGATTCACATAAAGAAATATGTAATGTCGAATCACATTTGAACGACGAATCACAGAGTCCACTAATGCATATAAACATTGCAAAACTAATATTGAAGGTGTAAACAATATTGTACCTGCTATTCCGAGAATCCATTAGAAAAACCTATTACTCTTCCACAGAACCACAAGACGTCACACGACCACAAATCACAAATCGTAAAATCCGAACTAACCACCGCCGGTCACCATGGCACAGCGCACGTGGTGCTTCAGCCTTCGCCGTGAGGCACTAATGCCCAACTGGCGGAGCGGAGCGTCAGCTGGGCTGCAGCACGTGGCTGGGGCTCTGAGATCGACTTTCGCGTCTCGCACAGTCGCCGTCTTTTTTCCTCGTCGATGCGGCTTCTCCGCGCGCCGCGGTCGGTGATCCGTGGCGTGAGCACGGGCGGCGACGCGCGCATTGTGGAACTAACAGGTGGGTTGCGTGCACTTTCGCGTCGCGCATCGGCACGCGACCGCTGATTCTGCGACCTACGTCGCTCGCGTGGGAAGTGCTCAAGCTCTCTGCGCGCGCGCGTTGCGTCAATCTAAGAGTTGTTCGGGAGTGAAGGCTGAGATGATGTTCGTGGTCGACGAACACGGCGGTTATCGCGAAATCCTTTCTTCAACGGTGTCGTAAACTTCAGAAAGTGAATTGGTCCTCAAAACATCATACGCCGTAAATCTCTTCGGCTAGGACTGATAAAAAAAAGTGTAATTTAAGGAAAAAAATAAACTTCATTGGTACTGAAGTTTTTTTCTCATTATTCGTGTTCTTGATCTATTTTAGAAGTCTAGATAAGAAATGTGAACGAATGATTGAAAACAGTTCATTAGAGAGTGCGTTTCATTCTTTTTTTATAATTTTTAATTTTAAAAATATAAACAAGTTTTGGAAAACAAAATAATAGATTGTAATTGCACAAAAAATCAGGTTCGTTAATGAAAATGTAAATTTCAAAAGAGAAGCGAATTTGTAATTTATAATTAGATTTTTGAAATTTTATGTAAGAAAACAGTTATTTACCAACTTCAAATATATTTTTAGAAATCAACGGAATCTCCTAATTATACCCCCAAGGTGGAGAAGAATATTAGAATATCGACCTTCAATGGACCTCTTTGATAATCATTGACAACTTTAAAAATTCAGCGATCCCTTTGGGAAACCCAATTCTTAACAAAATAAATTGCAACTACTTCCATAATCACTAAGGAGTTGGTTCAGGCTGACAGAGCTGTGAAAGATTCTGGGAGTCATTAAATAGTGATATTTTTTTGTTGATATTCACATTTTATATATAAAGTATCAGAACAGAGTTTGTTCAAATATGGTAAAATTACATTTTTAACTTGTCTGTCTTCAAACAATTTTCGATCAATCATAAAAACAATATTTTGTACTGGATTTACTCTGTACGTATTACTTATAGATATTATGGTAATACATAGGTTTCAGCGAGATAGATAAATTCCAAACACTTTTTACAGAAAATTTAATTTGCCCCCATTGAATGATCCAACATAACTGCTTAAGTCAGAAACCCCTAGACTTCATAAAATAATTTTTAAAAGTAAATGTTTACAGAGAAAATTGTTGACCACAGTCGCACTATATTGATAATAAATGGTTTTTACTCTAAATCTATCACATTAATTGAGTAAAAAGACAATGGGAGAGGAATCTGATTAGATCTTTCGCTTTTGGTCATATAACTGTTAGGATTTCAAAAATATATTACACGCACTGATATTTTTAATATAAAATTCATTATTAGCATATAAAATCACTGATATTACACACACACACACACACACAGACACACACACACAGACACACACACACACACAGACACACACACACAGACACACACACAGACACAGACACACACACAGACACACACACACAGACACACACACACACAGACACACACACACAGACACACACACAGACACACACACACAGACACACACACACAGACACACACACACACACACACAGAGACACACACACACACAGACACACACACACACAGACACACACACACACAGACAGACACACACACACACACAGACACACACACACAGACACACACACACAGACACACACACACACAGACACACACACACACAGACACACACACACACAGACACACACACACAGACACACACACACACAGACACACACACACACAGACACACACACACACACAGACACACACACACACACAGACACACACACACACACACACAGACACACACACACACACAGACACACACACACACAGACACACACACACACAGACACACACACAGACACACAGACACACAGACACACAGACACACACACACACACACACACACACACACACACACATTTTACAGCACACACATTACACACACATACACACACATACACACACATACACACACATTGCACACACATACACACACATACACACACATACACACACATACACACACATACACACACATACACACACATACACACACATACACACACATACACACACATACACACACATACACACATCCCCAGTTTTAAGCACAATTTTTCTTTCTTAAAAAAGTACGAGAATATTTATAGTGCCTACTGTTTTTTTTCATTTAGTTATAGTATGTTTTCCTAAGGACTAGTGAGCTATAATTGGTATCAATATTCACTGTTTAACTTGTGCCTCACTATCAGTATCGTACTCACTGTATAAACAGAAATCTCATTACGCATTTTCAAGTTCACTCGATGCATTTAGCACTTCCTCTCACATTCATCTTATTCGCTCTATTCTTCATCCATTTTAATCATGTGTATGTAACACACAAGCAATCTGTAAAGCTATCACTAACACACACTGATTGAAAATCAAGTGCTAACAAACCGTCTAATCATTGTAGAAAAGTATATGAAGGGTAATGATGGGTTACACAGACCCAACAGTTTCCTTACGTCACAAATCTCACTTTCACTCAACAATGACTGACGATACAATTTAGTACTAATTATAATTCTAAAGAAAATCATTATTTTGAAAGGTAGACGAAAATTCAATAAAGTGCTGTGTTTCCATTTGAAGATTTGTTGAAATAAATTTTACATTGGGTCTGGTAGACCCAACGTTACTACTGCAGGGTTAATACAAAAAAATTCTGAGCCTATTCAACGTACGATTTCCAACGCATTAAGTAACAAAATACTTTTTTAAATTAATTTAAAAGCTCGTTTCTCTTTTAAATTACGAAACAATGTCTTCTTCGTGCCCATCACTCGTTCTTCGCTTCCGTTCACCAATCTTGCGACGTCAGAGTCGATTCGTTACGATAAGGGATAGGTCCAAAAATAATTAATAGAACTGGAAGCGAATAATTATTTTTCCATTAAAAATACCATTGTTCAGAGAATAAGCTCATTTGTAAAAGCTTTGATTCCAAACATTTGAATATTATTTGATGTAACAGCATTTCAAAAAGAACACTGAAAATACTATTCAATAAAACGGTAGTGCACTAAACGTTGACCTTTTAAAAGTATTTCTGCATTAATGCACAATCTATTCAGCGGGAAACAATGTACCAACGCGCAAGCTATTAGTCCATTAGTTTTCATTATCTAATTACATAAACATGTTTAACTAATTACAATCGATGTAACATGTTAATCAACGGTTATTTTAAATTGTTCAAACTTTCGTTTGTATTTCGATACGCGTATGCGACGTATATAACGTTCTCAAAATACTTACATCTGTAATTTGTTACGTTGTTCGAAACTGGTAAAAAACAAAAGATATCCAAGCACTAGATTCGCATGAGAACTTTTCTTACAAATCTAATCATTCCCAACTTCATTCACTACTGCTGGACACGCATGCCAGGCAGGAATAGTGCTTCGAAATGTCTCGGAGCCGATCTGATGGCCGAGATCGTTAAGGCAGTAGTGCAGTAGCGGTCTCGGGCCAGAGGATCGCGGGTTCGAATCCCGCCTCGGGCATGGATGTTTGTGTTATCCATACGTGTTCTTCCTACAGGTTCCCCTACAGTTTAAAAAATCAAAGTGGTCGGTGTATGACCTAGATGTTGAAAAGCGACGAAAAGCGACCTTTAAAAAAAATGTCTTGGAGCGCGAGCTTTACAAGTGGATCAATCCAGTACTTGTTCATTGTACGATCAAGAGCTATTGATAGTTCTCTTGGATTGGTCCCCTCGCGCAGACTACCATTCCGGAATAGCTCAGAAAACCGTTGATTTGAAGCCCAACATTTATCTATTGAATAGAATGCACTGAGTTTTTGAGAATGTTTGATTGAAGACGGGTCGGCACAAACGTTAAAACTGCGCATATTCACTAGCAGTTTGAAGTAAAGATGACGTTCTGAGACTGCCCGAGTGCGACGGAGGCCACAATGCGAAGGAGTGGGATTTTCGACTGAGTGGTCTCTCATTTCTTGGAACAAATTTGCCTGACATTTTTTTGATTTTGATTTTTTGATTATTTTCTCTGATAGTTTTCCACATTATTTGGAATCAATTTTTTAATTAAAAAACGATAAAAAAAAGAAAAAGTCTGATACTAATTTGTCATCTGATTTCACTGTAATAATGTACAAATTAAAAAATACTCAACAAATCAAAACTGAGTCACTATTTTTTGCTGTAATATTTTTTAAAGGAATAGTATCTTATTATTAAAATTGTACTTTTTAAAAGTTTTGTTTCGATTCTTAACGTTATATTACATAGACATCTTACTGGCGTAAACGTTTGGAGCAACGTTTGGAGCCCCCCTAATCTAATCAGTCATCGTCAGTCGTAGTCAGTCATTACATTTTATCCCTTCGGCCAGAGGCTCGGGCGCGCCATTAGATCCCGGGGTTCCCGGACGGTCACCCAACCAGGAACCCGCGAGTCTCGAATTCGCTTAACCTTCGTCACGGAGGTTAGTTAATGAATTTGGAATATGTCTCACAATTTTCCCCGACTTCTAACGATTCTTGAACAAATTCTCTGGTTCTTCCCGGTTCTCCATGTTTCCCAAAGAGCGGGCACGCTGTCCAATGGCGAACGGGCTAGCGAGGGAGGGAGGGAGGGGCGGCGCCCCGGGCTCGGCGCTGCGGTCTGCGCGGCCGCGGCGCACGCTTCGATTTGCATGGCGGGAAGGTGGGGGCACGCCTTGCAGCCCAGCGGCGTCTGTTGTGGTCCGTTCAGCACAGCAGTCGATGTTTCTGACCCGTTCTCAAACAGGATTAACCAATTGACGGTCCGCGGTGCGGTGCCATTTATTGCAGCCCGCGAAAGTCCCTTCCGTCCAGAATATTGTGCGTCTAGCGCACGCGCTTCATAAGGGTGAGCACCCCCTTAATGTAAAAATACATTAAGTTTAGATTTAAGGAATTTTTTTTCTAGAAAATTCAGAAATTCAAAGTCGTCCCAGTGTGTTTCACTGTACGGTGGCCTGGTGTCACGTATGGTTCCATTCGCCCTCCCCCGTTTCAGAGCAGCCGGGCAAACTGTCGATATCAACAAGACGAATAGCCGGAGTAATGAAAATGTATTTAAGGTTTTGGTTGTGGCCCTTGAGGCCTTGCAAGTTGGACACCCCTGTTCTGAAAGAACCGAGCATCGACGAAGACCGCATCGCACTGCCAAATGATTTTTTATTTATTTATTTATTGCCAGCCATATGGTTTGGAGAGTCAGCTACAAAGCTTTGCTTCTAGTGTCAGCTGAGTGCGTGTAGTTGGAGGTTAGGGAAAGTTTTCACGATTGGATTACATTGCTCTGATATCATCGTGATACCAGTATGTCATCATTTTTTAAAATCGCTGGACATAGAAACTATTTGTTACAACACAACGTTCTTTTAAAACTTTGTAGGTTTGGCCTTTGCACGCACAACAGCACGAAGCTTCGCTGATGTCTTTCAAATTGTTCCCTCTGTTCGGTTTACCGCTCCCCCCACAAGATTCTCACGCTGCGACTGACTGAATACGACGCAATTAACCGAGCCAGTATCAGCAAATAGGACATAATATGTGCTATATAATGTCATTTGATGAACGATTTCTTATAACGAAAAAGATTAATTTACAATATTGGAATAAAGAAATTAATTATTACACAAAGAACCTTCGTTTTTGAAGAGACTCTTGAAAATGCTCTGAAGGAGCGCCGGAGTGCTACGAGTCCACGCCCTTTCCCCTTCTTCGCGTACTTCGTTTGTTCGTCGCTTCCGCGCGCGACCTCTATGAGCGGGATTAAATTAGGGCGGAGGGGGGATGTCAACATTTTCGTGTCTCAAACACCCGCCCCTCTCTCCGTTTGTGTTTACTCCGACTTTCAAGAAAATTGAAGGCGCTCTCGGTCTCGCTGTCTGAGAACTAAATCGGCGCCCGTGCGCCTCGGGTGCACAGAAGTCTTTTGTCGCAAAGCGCGCGTTTTCTGGGAATGCAGAACACGCTTCTTTTGTACAAACAGACAGGAAGATCTACAAATACAAAGTATTATTCTTCGGTAGTACTTGCATTGTTTTAAATCTAGGTTAAAATTTGCACGAACTAGTAGTCACTGGTTAAAGAACGACATTCATGAATTATCTTTAACTTCTGAACTCTTCACAATTTGGATGTCCTCCAACTTCGCAATGAAACACGTTGAATAGGAATACCCTTTGCGATGAAAATAGAGATTTCGTGCCAAGTTCGGAACAATAGATTTCTTTCTAATTTCGTCTCGCTCCAAGCCCGGGTAGCATTTCTCTTCTCGTGAAGACTAGCGCGTTGCGCAGGACCAGAAAAAATGATAAGTGTGTTTGGGAACAGTTGATTTAACATTTGAATTAGTTATAAAGCCCCCTTGTGATGTGCAAGAGACTTAAAATATGACACATTGTAGGCTAATAATTGTAAATATTTTTGGCCAAGTGGTCATAGGAGCACGTTCAAGTTCCTGCAATTATGACTCACTTCCATCCGTTCATTTTCATTACTTTCAAGTATTCGATTGCATCGACATATTCCGATAATTATGGACTGCTCTAATCACATTGAAAGTCGAACAAGTAAACAACCAATATCATAATTAATACTCGCAAATGAAGCAATGATACATAATAATGTTATTCATTTCTTTTTTACAATATCTTCCTTATTTTAAATGTATAAATAACTGAACAAAATTCCTTGATGCAAATTGTTCCAATTAAAACCTTGTAGTAGTAGTAGTACTAATGATAATAATAATAATAATAATAATAATAATAATAATAATAATAATAATAATAATAATAAAGCCAGTCCGGATAGCCGAGATCGCTAAGGTTGCAGTGCCGTGGTGATCTCGGACGGAAGAATCGCGGGTTCGAGTCCCGCCTCGGGCATGGAAGTGTTTGTGTATTTCTGTATGGTGTGCCGGCCATTCATTCTTTCATTATCATCATTTCATCTTCCATCCCCCCAGGACTAACAACCCTGAGGTATAAAAATCGGATTCAGCCTAATGCTGATGCCCCTGATTAGTTACATGCATGACTTGCAATGTGATAAAATGATACTGTGCTCGTGCAAGTGCATGTCCTGCGTGGTCCAAGATGGCCTATATATCAATACAAATGAAGAAATAAGTAAATTTTTGAACTGACGGAATTGGGGTGCAAATAATGACATTGCTGTATTGCGCAAGGCCTTGCGATCGCACCGGAATTTAGGTTGCCAGAACCTTTGCCCGCCAGCGGACATGAGAATTTCAGTGTACTTGCTGTTCGCAAATGACGCTAATGTCCTTCCGAGACTACAACAGCACTTCAGAGTCTTAGAAAAGCGCGTAAAAGGCTAGAACGAAAACAAAAAATTACAAAAACAATTTTACGAAAATCTATGTTTCTGATACCAAAGTCGTATTAAGGAATTGCATATGTATAAAATTTTGAGGAACATGCTGGTGTCACTTTTTACAACCTGAATAGACTCACCGGCACATTATTTTAATAGTACAAAATATTCAATTTTTATTATTTCTTTCGCAGCTATATGGTTAATACAAAACACCCTGAGCGCTACCATTTTAAAGCCACTTTCAGAGCACCTAACTACATTACTTTTTTATTCTCCCGATTATAAAAAGAATAAGAAAATTTGCAATTTTAAGTTTCAGGGCATTCGCGGCATGCACACAATTAAATCCCAACCACACGTTGCAGTTTATTGTGCATTTTCTAAGTTATGGTTATAACTAGAGAGCGGTTTTTATGTAATTATATTTTTTTGTCTTTCTGCTTACCGTTCTAAAAATTGTAATCTTAGCGAATTGTCGCCGTTCTAACACAATCTCAAAATGTTTCATTACATAGTTTTACATTTTTCGTACTATATTACATATTTTGCTATTTTCGCAAAATATTTTTTATTCTATCAATTTTCTTCAACTTTTTGGCTTATTGTTTATGAAAAGAAGTACTTTTAAAAAAATCGCACTTTTTCCTACTTTATTACTGCGTGCTGTCTACACGAGGTACGCCACAAGACGCGGTCGGATGTTGTCATAGTCCGGCGCGCCTGCTTCAGTTAGTAGCTTCTTCATGAAGGTCAATGACCCCCGGGTCAATGACCCCCATCTCGATCAGGTTTTTCGTCCAGTTTCCCTGATCCATTGAGCAAATGCTGAGATGGCCCCTTGTTTTGCTTCTGGACATAAATGTAACTTCATTTTCTGTGCACGTCTTCTAGAATTCAGTGGGAAATACAATTATTCAAATTATCGTTTCCACGTTGTCGCAGCAGGAAGTAATAAGAGCCAAAATTTATTGCTTATTTATCCTTGAAAATAGATTTTATTACATGGGAGTTTTTTTGTTGTTTTTTTTTCTCCCTTTCAAAATTCAAAATTTATTGCTTATTTGTCCTTGAAAATCGATTTTATTACATGGGAGTTTTTTTGTTGTTTTTTTTCTCCCTTTCAAAATTCAAAACTTAAGTAGTATATGATTTAGTGTAGGGATCACAGAATTTTGAAAATGTGCACAAAATTCACTTTTCCCCATAGCCCGTCATACGCAGTTTTTAACTGTTTTTTGACGTAAATAAATAAATAAATAAAGGTTTTGCTACTGACGGGAAAGTTGAATGATGTGCAAAGCGTGCATAAATTCGTGCTCTCCAAATGATTGTATTATTTTTAAAATTTGTTTCGGAATTTCTTTATAAATGTAATTTCGTATGACCTAAATATTAGTTTTATAATTATTGTATTTTAATATTACATATTATATCCGATTTAACATATTTATTACATATTCTTATTGTTTTCATTACATATTTATGTTCATATTTTGACGTTTCATACTACATATTTTTCCGGTCTCTTGTTATAACTACGTTACAACTATGAAATGGAAAGGTCCAAGTCCTTAAAACCCAATTTTTGTGTTCATGTAGATCTCAAGTAATGTCGGTCATAACTCCAAAATTGCCTTTTTGGACCTTCAATTCATTTTCTTTAAGGTTTGGCTCTGCTGGGTAAACACACTCCATGGTTCTGGTCTTGAAATACATGTAAAATGTAATCGACTCATTGATAGTCATTTATAACCACACGAGTCTGTTCTTCTGTTTGTTAATAAACGCTTAGCAGTTTTAGAATATTTAACCATGCTGATTATTACGCCTATGTACAGTAAAGCACAACTGAGAACCAAGTCGTTTGAAGTTGGTTTCCAGTCAGTACCAAACTATTTTTACTTTTAAAACAATGATCTACAAAGAGCGGAATGTTCGCTCAGATCCAGCAAGTGCTTATTTCTGAAAGCCAAAAAGTTTTCAAACGTTTCAAAGCGTAATGACAAAAGGATATCTGCCTCTTACAACCTCTTTCAATCGTGTTTGTACACCATTATATATGAGTACAGTGTGTAACTCCTAATCTAGGGTGTCGATTTTTATAATTGGTGAGTAATTTTAATTTGGTGAGGTGTTCGTGGTCATCACAATCTGTGGTTTTAATTTGGCACAAGAATATACCCCGGCAAGCCGACCTGGATAGCCGAGGTGGCTAAGAGCGAGTACCGACTCAGCGCTTCGGTCCGAAGGGTCGCGGGTTCGAGTCCCGCCTTGGGCATGGCTGTTTGTCCCTTGACGTTGTGTGTGTTGTCGCGGAGGGCCTCGCGTTCTGCTGACCCCAGATCAGAGGAGCCCGCAAGAGTGTTTGTCTAGTGTATAGTCGAATATGCGTCCCTTCGGGACGTAAAGGGCAACCGGCTGTCGGCTGGATAAAAGCCCTAGGGAAAAAAATATACCCCGGCAATATATTCATTAATATCGTATAAATATGTTTTAATTAAAATTGCGTTTAATGAACAAGTTACGAGAAGAAAGAAAATGTACACACAAACTCATGACATGCCAGACTTCACGCCATATAATATTCCGAATAAAACAGTGTCCCTTCAAGGTCAGAGCTGGCAGGAGAAGGGAGAGGGCACTGTCATCCAATCGCGAGCTTCGTTACAACTTAATTTTTCGGTATTGAAATCTCCCCATTGAATGACAATGACCTCTCTTTTCAGCTCGTGACCTTGAAAGGCCATAATGTTTTAATGGAAGTATATATAAGCCATCCACTTGTTGAGTTGTTCTTGTGGTACAGGATTTTGATTTGTGCGTATGGCCTCTAGCTCAGCGTGGAAGGCCGTGAGCGTGGCGCCGCGCGCCGGCGAGTCAACGAGGCCAAGTTCCCTGAACCCGCTCCCAAAGGCCGGGGAGGCTGGACTGGGCAGAGGTCTCGCACCTGAAGCGTTGCCTCTCGCTCTTACGCACGGCAATCAACACTGATTCTGGGACAGATGCACTCGCTTCAGCACTGAAATGCTAAGCGCATAGTGTGGCAAGCTTGGTTGGAACCGAGTACTTTCTGATTGCTTGGAAACTGCAGCCTTGGAAGTTTACTAAGCTACCTTTTGCGACACGTCGAAAAGGATACAACTAGATAAATGATGAGTCTGATGAATATCATGACTAGCATTTTTATACATCGTTGGAACGGTCACAGCATTCATCAGGAGAAAGCAACGAAAACCAGCAAATACGGCATTCAAGCTGCATGTATGACGCCACGATATGTAATTTCGAGAATTCATTTGCGCCACCATTGAATTCCTTTAGCTGGCCAACATTTCCACCACGGAAGGCGTCGAAGCCTTGCGAGCTCCTGCCTCCGCCGTTGAGGGAGGTCGTGCGTCAAGGCGGCGCGCCGGGCGCCGACCCACTTGCGAAGTCTCCGTCCTAATACGGCAGCCGGTGCGGCGCGGCGCGGCGGGCGAAAGGGCCGCGGGTCACGGACGACAGAGCCCCCCCCCCCCCCGCTCCGACCCGTCCCACCTCGCTTCCCCACTCCAACCCGTCCCACCCCACCTCCCCGCACCGTCCCTTCCCATCATACCCCGCCCGGCCTCCTCCCGTCCCGTCCCGCATCACCCTGCCTCGCCTCGCCCCGCCTCGCCCCGCCTCGCCCCGCCTTGCCCCGCCTCGCCCAGCTTCGCCCCGCCTCGCCCCGCCTCGCCTCGCCTCGCCTCGCCTCGCCCAGCCCCGCCCCGCCTTGCCTCGCCTCGCCCCGCTCCGCCTCGCCTCGCCTCGCCTCGCCTCGCCCCTCCCATCCCCGCCCCGCGCCGCCCGGCCCCGCCCGGCCCCGCCATGCCCTCCCGTGTTGCCTCTGTACAACCGAAGAGCAGGGGAACCGTGGATTGTTTATGACACCCCGATTAATTAATTATGGCTTCGCGCTCTTTTTTCTTCTTTCTGGGAGAAACACTGCCTCACGGCCACCTCAAGACTTGCCCGCTGTCATGAAAGCGAGGGCAAGGCGGCCCGTAAAGTTAAAGGTGACTATTCTTACGTCTAATCCCTAAATGGAAGGATATATTTCTCAAAAAGATTGCGATACGTAAGACATTAATTCTGTAATATTTTATGAGTTTTTTTCAATAATGAAGCAAATATTCAAAATAGTAGTAGTATGGAATCTGACAAAGGATATGCGTAATGTCGCAGCAAATAATTTCTTGTCTACTGTAGTGAAGAGAAGAAAAGTAAAGTAATGAACAGTGATAAAATGATATTTTGCAACAAGTCCACATTGCATAATACACAGAGTAGGACATATATAGTCTCAGATTTTACTCCATGGACTCTAGTAGAAAAATGTGAAGTAGGTAATTATCTCTAGTACTTATAAATAAAGAACAATTATTTTTACTAGTACCAAAGTGGCAATGCTATAATTAAATTTTAGGACAAGGATCCACTGAAGTTTCTGTACTGCTTATGTTTCTGCTGATGTATTAAACTGAACTATGTACGTCACTTGCCTTGGGAATAAAAAGTCCCGCCAAGAGACAATTCAGTCTACTTCCAAAAATCGATTACACAAAAAATACTCACAAATCAGATATCACAGTTTATGATCACAAACTGAGAAAGCATATGATCGCTATATTCAAATAAAAAACTAGAGATGCTAAAACTATGTACTTTTCTCGCTCGTACTTTCACGCACAATTACGCGAAAGTACTCAAAATTTTCGAAAAATAGTACATGACCTTATTTCAAAATCTATATTTAAGGAACAGATTTCGTTAAGGGAACAAATCTCTATCTTTAATGTTTTAGTTGTAGGAAGACACCGAAAAAATTTTGAACTTTGCAATTTTCGAAAAATCAGGGTTTTTAGCAAACATTATGCCATTATCTTAAAAGCCCTTCACACTATCCAATAACAAAATTTAATCAAAAGACGATAGAGCCAATTTTATTTTGGAAACTTTGAAGATGTCCCAGGAGCTTCATGTAAAGTACCCCCCAAAATTAAAATATCGGTTTCAAATTCAATGGGCTGCAACATCAGCCAGATCGATTGGGGAATATCAATTTTGGAGAAAATCGGCCGAAGTGAGCCGCTAGCATTGTTCACGGACGGACGGGACGGACTGGACGGACGGGGCGGACGGGGCGGACGGGGCGGACGGGGCGGGCGGGGCGGGCGGGGCGGGCGGGGCGGGCGGGGCGGGCGGGGCGGGCGGGGCGGGCGGGGCGGGCGGGGCGGGCGGGGCGGGCGGGGCGGGCGGGGCAGGCGGGGCGGGCGGGGCAGGCGGGGCAGGCAGCGTGGGAGGGGCGGGCGGCGTGGGCGGGGCGGGCGGGCGGGGCGGGCGGGGCGGGGCGGGCGGGCGGGGCGGGGCGGGCGGGGCGGGCGGGGCGGGCGGGCGGGCGGACGGGGCGGGCGGGGCGGGCGGGGCGGGCGGGACGGGGCGGGCGGGGCGGGCGGGGCGGGCGGGCGGGGCGGGGCGGGCGGGCGGGGCGGGCGCGGCCGGCGCGACGGGCGGGGCGGACGGACGAAACGGAAGGACGGACAGGCGGGCAGACAGACACGACGTTCGATTTTTCGGTATCAAGGACCCACAGAACATGAATTCTGGCAACACCAAGTGCTAGAACCCCCCCCCCCCTAAATTTAGCAACTGGATTCATCCACTTTTTCGATACCGAAAATTCGCCGTTTTTTTTTTTTTTTTTTAGCTTTACATAACTTTCTCTACTTCGTAGCGAGAAAGTAAAATTAGAGTTGAGTTTACTCTGCGATGAGTGGCTCGTTGTCCGCCCTGCATCCGTGACCTGATAACTTCGTCTCACCCACTGCAATGCAGGTGGGCGGGGCTTGGGTATCATGGACTTTCATCGCCAGCCGCAGAATCCCCCTTTCGAGTGAAGCAGATCAAATAGAGGGTGGCCCGATTTCACAGCTCGCCACTGCCTGTTTCGAAAGTTCGCTAAACATCTCGAGCTCAAGTAAATACGGACTGTACATGAAAACTGCTGTGTAGGCTGCAGAACACTAAAAGCGACGTTGAGAAAGAAAGAGGTATTGACTAGTTACTAAGTGACATCAATTAATTACTGTACAAATTTGTCCGTTACAAGGAAATTAATTGAATATTATTTTGAATCATTATAAATGTTCGCGAAGTAACGTTTATGTAACTGTGATGTCTTCTGTACTTTAAACCAATTATGTCTACTGTGAGAAATTTGAAGAGAAAAAAAAAGAACTCCTTTGCAACTAAACAAAACGTTATGGCGTACTTAAATTAGTTCAAAGAATTGGTCACGTACGTTACAATAGATGTGATTTCTCAATATGTACTCACAACTTGTTTATTGTATACAACTTGACTATTGTTAACACTAAACTTATTTACTATTTTTTCAAAAAATATTGTTCTAATTCACTCTACGGAAAAAAGCATTTTTTCACGTCGTTCAATATAAAGTCGAAGACTAATAAAATACGGGTGATATACAAATTATGGAACAATAAAAATCAGTAATTACTGTGATCTTGAGTTAAATACCTTTCTGAAAATATTTTACATTTATCAAGATATTTACACGTATGTTGTAGAGAGCTGTGGTCAAGAAACTCTATACTCTTTGCCTTAACTTAGAAACGTAAAGCACTACGTATAATCTTAAATTCACTGAAATTTGTTTGTCAAAGGCATCATACCTCAGACGATCCTGAACATTGTGTTTATACACACTCACTAATCATTGCGTTTAAAGAGCTCTTCGAACTCAAGAAAACTCACTTCGCTAACAATAATCTCAAATGTAAATGTTTTCTGGAAGAGAAATGTCGATAGATTTCTATAGATCAGTTACAATTCTCACAGTGAAATAAACAAATGACGAAAGAAAAGCGTTCATTCTATGAATTTCATGATTTACATTAATATTGGCTTTTTCTATTATAAGACCGATCATTATCAAGCAAGAAAACATCTGGGGCCCATCAGTAGCTTTCATTTAAAAGATCAATCACGTGATTAATGTTCTCGGGAACAGCACAACTAGATCTTCCTCCTGACGTAATTTACCAAGATTCAGCTCAAAAGCTTCCCACCTCACAGAGTTAAGCCTGACACATACATACAGACACGCGTATTTCCCTTGAATACTCGCAATCGATTTTCCGCAGCATTACATATTTTTTCCCGTATATACGTACGTAAACGAGAAAATAAAAATAAAGCTCATCACTGGAAATACCCATAATTTTAAATTCCGAACTTCAACGTTCATTTCTAAAGAACGCCGTTCGTTCGCAGGGGGGAAATGAAAGTAGAAAAGACGAAGTGACATATTTGAAAAGGAGAAATGAAAATGAATACCTAATAAAATTTTCCACAAACCACGTATCTCCTACCAGCGTGGCACAGCCCCAGCCAGGACAAGCTCTTAAGCTCCAGACGGGTCTCCCAGCATTTACGGTAGAGTGATACATATAAGTGTGGGAAAGTAAGGGGTGAGGATAAGTCAAGGAAGAGGGAGAAAAGATCGCGTGAGGTATGCGGCCCATTTGTTAGGGAACCGCTCCGGCATTCGCCTGGTGTTGATCAGAGAAACCACGATCAGAGCAGCCAGCCGCTAGAATTCTCCTCCAGACAGCGACTGAATTCGACCTAGCTACGTAATCTAGCTGGTGTCGAAAATCCTGGCACCGTCGGTACTCGACCATAGATCCGGTCAGACGTACTGCAGTGAAATCAACTGATGCCCTGAGCGACCTCTCCCGGTTAAAACTCCCTATTGTGATTGATTGATTGATTGATTGATTCTTTCGTATTTCCGGGCGCGTCAACTGCTTCGGTCATTAGTCCCGTTAGTGTAGTGCATGTTTTTCTCTCGGGAGATGGCAGTGATCTTCCCCCGCTGAATGGCGAGATCCGGCGCCGACCTACCGTCGGCTAGTGGGGTTTCCCCCAAACCAGGACTCTCCCACCAGCAGGGCACTGCCACAGTCGGGACAAGCTCTAAGCTCCCGACCTGTCTCCCGGAATATGTGGTAGTGTAGTGCATGTTAGTGTACGTGTGTGTGTAAGAGGAGAGGATAGGACAAGGAAGAGGAAGGGCAGATCGCGCGCGGTCCGTGGCCCGTTTGGTAGGGTACTGCTCCGGCATTCGCCTGGTGTTGATCGGAGAAACCACGGAAAGCTACCGATCAGAGCAGCCGGCCGCTAGGATTCTCCCCCAGACTGCGACTGAATTCGACCTAGCTGAAGAGCTAGTGTCGAAAATCCTGCCGCCGTCAGGACTCGAACCTAGGACCTCCCGGTCAGAGGTACTGCAGTGAAATCAACTGATGCCCTGAGCGACCTCTCCCGATTAAAACTCCCTATTGTGTGTGTGTTCGCACCTCTTGATTCGGACAAAGGGTTGGGCCCGTCCGTATCTACGGCGGCGGCATGTTTCTGTTAAAGACGCAGTGCGCGGGTGCGGCGGGCGGCCGATGAGGTGCGGCGTCTCCAGTTAGTGCGGGCTTATCGAGGGGGCGGCGCGGGCGGCGCGGGCGGCGCGGGCGGCGCGGGCGGCTTAACTTTGATCCGGGGGCTTTGCACCGGCCATCCCGCACCCCCGCTACCCTTCCGGCGCACGATATTGGAGATTAGAATCGCGCGGGCGGTCGGGCCTTGCGGTGCGCTTATCCGCTGGCGGCGGTGGCGGTGGCACCCGGATTGAGTTGGGCGGGCGGAGAGCTTCCTGGTTAATTGCTGAGTTCGCAGCACGAGGTGCGCGCCGTCCATCCGATCCGAGCCTGGTAACGGGCTACTTGCTGCGCATCGCCGAGCTTTGCAGACGTATTTGATGCACATAGAAACGTTACCCCAATAATTGCTCTACTCTCATATCCCTGTCATTCATTGTTAGTAACATGCAGTATGCAGGTGTGTGTAGAAATGGTGTAAATGGTTCCTATTATTTTAAAAGTGCCGTCTCTGTAACTCTACTCTTAATAGATGGAGTGAATGTTGGGAAAATAATGCATATGCTTCTTCACTGTATGCAGGTTTATGATGCAATAAGAGGTGAAAACGTGAATACGGGAGATGGATGGAATATGTACTGGAATGCTTCAAAATTAGAGCATAATTGTCTTTATGAAGTATGTTATGGGAACTATATATTCGGATTATAATGGACAATGATATTGTGGAAAATACAGCTGGTACTTGCCACTCTGCGGTTATGTACTAATGGGAATTCGGATTGCCTGGCATACCGAATTGTCATCTCCTCTAAATATTTCAAGTGATTACTCAACAACTTCTCATTTTTTAAAAGTACATGCCATCATTTTGAGATCTCAAATTGAGGGATAAATTGAATCGAGAAAGAAATCTCTGGCTTTAATATTGGAAATGTAGGACAAGTTCGAGAATAAATTTCATGTTTAGCAATTTTCAAAATTTGTTTCTAATGGAAAACTGATCTATACAATTTTTATATAATTCTGTCTTCTTCCATCAAAAAATTTCATGAAATAAAATACACTATTTTCCAGAACATTTTGACATTATATCTTATTTTGTATTTTATTTGTAATTTTGTTATATTTTTCTGTATCTTGTAGACTGACGATGACGGCTAAGCCGTCGAAAGCCGGCTATCTGAATAAAAATAATATGTTGACGAAGATGACCTCTTTTATTTCTTCTCTTTCGCTGAAAAGCGTCTAATTTATCAGTTATGCGTTATATATTCTTCCGTCGATCCATCCATTCATCCATTCCGATTTTTGGGTAGTAGCGTGCTTCTCCTTGCCATCACCTTTTGGAAAATCACCTTAACCTCTTTTGGAATATCACCAATGTAATTAAATGATGACACGCGTGCTAAATAGTTTAAAGGAATCTTAAACACCGATCTTTCGACCGCAACTTTGAGGTCGTATTCTTGAGGTGGTTCCAATACTTTTCCTCCCTACACTACAGTGAGGGGACGAAAAGTAAAATAGGAATCGAAACTCCAATGGCATACGTTAATCCTTATGTACAAAAAATTTAATCTTTCCACTTTTCTCTCTTTAGTTTTACAACCGCCTTGGAATGCGCACCGCCCTTTCTTAGGACACAATAAAAGCGCGCGATTCGTGATAACGCGCGAATCAATATGCTTAGATAAATACATTTTAAGACTTTTTATAAACGGTTCCCGTGCGTATTTTATCAACCCCTCGAGGGGGGAATAACGTAGATAGGCGCTGTTATGACAGGTTTTACGGCCGTGACAGGGTGCGGGCACGCGTGTCGGCGTGTAAAGTAGAGAACTGCGTGCCACGGTATCGCCGATCTCCGTACTTTGCTCAGCTGCTGGGCTACCTGTGGGGTGGAAATGGTTTCTCCATGGAACGTTCGCTGAGGCTCAATATTATAAAGCAATTCAGATTATCTATCGCGTGCAGCTTTTGCTTCAAGTCTTGAACGGTCGCTGCAGAGAGATCACATGTAGGTGACTTTTATGTGGTCATTTTATTTCTACCGTCCTAAACGTCACAATATGTTACGCGTTGGAATACATTTCCATCGCTTTCCTTGAATGTTCACTAACTAGGCATGCTTCCTTCTTGGTGCTTTGAATATACGTAACCTCTTTTGTATATTTGCTAGAAATGATTAGCGATGTATTTTTCGCAAATGCACTTTCCAATTCTTGTGCTCCTACATATAATAAGTATCTAAGAGCTTCTACAACAACATAAATTTCAAACTTTTTTTTATCAAGAGATACGCTAAAAGTTAAAATCAATCCCATGCTTTTCAATTCCCTCCAGGCTTCAGTTCCCTCTGTTACCTTAGCCTCAATTTATGAGAAGAGCGTCGTGTATTTGCAAGTATTGATGAGGGCAGGAACGTGTCTAGTTGCGGTATCCGCTGACCCCGAGTGGCGTACTCGCCTTTCGGCTTTCGAAGATCGAACGAGGGTCCGTCCCTGGCAGCTTGGCGGCGGATGGATGCCGTGGGGCGGGTGGACGTGGCTTTGGGATGCTAATGCTGCCCAGCAGAACCCTCGTCAAACCACGCCGCCCCGTCCAGCGCCTCGCGTCTGAAGACGTCTTCCTTCGACGAGCCTCCGCCCCTTCGCCCTGCCCGCAACCGTCCCCCACACCATGACCGCACTACCCCTCCGACCCGTTCCTACCCAGTCCGGAGAGCCCTCTTCCGATAAATGAGGTGGCTCAGGTACCAATTGATGTCATTGCAGTGCCTCTGATCGGGAGGTCCTAGGTTACCAGTCCCAACGATGGCAGGATTTGCGACCATAGCTAAACATTCAGCTGCTGTCTTGAGAAGAATTCTTTCGGCCGGTTGCTGGATCGGTAGTTTTCCGTGGATTCTCCGATCAACATCAGGCAAATGCCGGAGCAGTACCCTAACAAACGGGCCACGCACAGTGCGCGATCTATCCTTTCCTCCTCCTTGCCCTATCCTCACCCCTTACATACACACACTTACAGGCACTACACCAGCGAACATGTCGGGAGACCGATCGGGAAGATACCGTTTGTCTCGGCTGGAGCGGTGTCACGCTGGTGGGAGATACCTGGTAGTGGGAAAACCCACAAGCCGAATGTCGGCGCCGGGTTTCGCTTTCCAGCGGGGAAGATCATCGCCAACTCGCGCGATAAAAACATGCATTATACGGGGCTATTGACCGGATAGCCGACGCCCAAAATCATCAATCAATCTAGGGAGTTTCTGCACGGCGTAGCGTACAGCAATCGAATGCATTCTCCATCTGCGCATAGGCAAATGCACAATAGTAATGCGAAATTGGAATTGCGCATACGTAGAAAATCGTTAGTGTCGTCGATTGCTGTAACACTTCGCTCTGAAAAACTGGTAATTGCTAAAAACTGCAAGAAGCTGCTAACAAAAATATGCTAATTCCTTGTAGAGCTGGTCGTTCGAATTCGATTTTTACTATGAAGTAATTTCAACTTTTAAAACAGTAATTTACGAACTGCGGAGAATGATTGCTTCCAAACACTTTAAGGAACAATTAAGAATTCTGCAATTACAATACTCTGGATGATTGCTGATTTAGTTAAAAGACAAATTACGATTTTAGCGATATCGCCTGAGAGATGAATCCCACAAATATTGACAAACTTTGTCTCAGTAGCTGAATTAAAATGAAAAGGGTATGTTTCACAAACCCAACTCTCTCGCTATAGGAATCGACCATTTCTATTCGCTTGAAGAAATTTTTACAGCAATGTAAAGTCCACCGGGGCATTTTAAGGCCATTTTTATTCGCATGACTTTCCCATATCCAAACACGATACTATCATCGTGAAGACAAGATCTTTCGATGCACTGGAGAGTAAATATATGATGGATAACGTTGAAGTACATGTCTTGAAAAAACTCTTTCGAGGTAAGGGCCCGTAAATAAAATTAATTTCCAGCTCCAGGGCGAAAAGGCAGTAATTGAAACGGGCGTCTGATTTGAAAGTGACGTTTATATGGCCGAGGAATCGAATTAGGGGAGAATCCATTGAAGATGCGGAAAGCAGACGCGAGATTTACGGATTGATAAACATCGGCATTCACGAGCCGCCCCGCAATCAAAAGTCTACACCCCATAAACGACTCCTCTCGCTGGAGATTGCGCCTCTCCCTTCCCCGTAAATAACTTTCACGACGCGCCGCGACGCTCCGCACCGCACCGCACCGCACCGCTGCGCCGCACGGTGGTTTGAAAGGCGAAAAAAGCGGACAAAAATCAATTTTTCAAAATTGTCTGATTTGCTTCATTGAAGCACATATGAACAGAAAAATGTCCAATGCTTTATGTATTATACTATATTTTGATATTTTCTTGCCCATTGTTGTGTACAACGCGCGCAAAAATGAGAGATTTATAAGAACCCGGCCGGTCATAAATTCATCCCATTTTGGAATGCACATTTCTCGGTTACTATTAAAGTTATGAAATTCGTTTTTTCCCTAGTAACTCTTTAATACTTTATAAGTACATTTCTTACAAAAAACATATTTTTCACTTTCACATTAGTTGTAAATAAATTATTGAAATCATGCCTACTAGAAGTAACATTACATTTGCGTTTCTTGACTTACAAAAAAATGTACGCGTATGTATGTCATGAAACTTGCAGTAATAATACAAGAAACATCAGGGAACACGTTCGTGAAGGTTTTATCTGCAACTATTTGCAACTCTAGAAACGAGAAGAAAGATAACGTTCTGCGCGGCCGGCCGCGCGCTCTGACGAGAAACAGAAGCTAGAGGCGAGGGCTGCTTTGACACGTTCGACCTAGGGCCACACTGGGATATTACGGAACCAGGGAACTCTTGCAGTGTTTATAATATAATGTTATAATCTAAACATCACCACGTGTTCGAATGAGAGGGCGATTGGGTTTCTGGCGTGGGCAAGAGCGTAGGTCGCCGCGCTTTTTGGGTTCGATTGAAACAAGCACACGATAGATCGAAAACGAACAAGATATCCGGTAAAGATATCGAACGGTATCAATGAAAGGTCTGTGGGACTAATCTGGTAGAGTTCTTCCCTAGTGCTGCATGTGCAGTATGAGAAGTGAAAATGAAATTTTCAGTGAATCGCAGTAAGATACTTCACAAAACTAGAGGTAATAAATGAGATTGTGGCGCAAAACAAGAACAGTTTGTGCTAGCAAATTTCATAAACAAATTTGACTTAATCCTAGAAAAACGAAGGGGACACTCAAGGATCTCACCACCTTCATGTAAACTTTCAGATCACTTCATTCACGCGTTCTACATTATTGAGAATTAATGTAAATGTTGAGGCAGTTTTACTCTTCATTTTCCATGACAATGACAGAAGATATATTTTCTTTCCTCATACAAAAAGCTGCCGCAACAATTACATTAATTCTCAATAATGTAGAACACATGAATTTTTTTAATCTGCATTTTTCTAGTGCGGGTTTGGTACCCCCTTTGCAAAAGACGTAGTTTTTCCATTGTGCATGTGCACTGGGTGTATTTTATTTCCCCCTTTCGTGTATGTAGGAACATCTTGTGTTGGCTATGATTTTTTGCATTGGCTGTGTTGTCAGCTTTCATACATTTGTAGTAAACACGTCCCTGAACAGAATTGACGGTGGGAGTGAGACTATTTTTCAGTCGTTTATTCACTCACGATGTCAGGAAGGGTGGCCGAATCGGAAATAGAAAAATTACTGAAGGCTTAGTCATTACTTGAGTGAGTGAAGATGAAGATATTTTAGAAGTATTTGCAGTTGAAGAGGATACAGAATACAATCAAGTTACAGTGAATAGTACAGTAAATAATTCTTTCACTGAAATGATTGCTAAGTTCGGAAGAAAATATCAGTTTCGCTGAAGCACTCCTGAAACACACATTGCCAACATTGTTAAAGTTTCTTCTGAGGTTACTCCTGGGGGTAAAAATCGTTGCAAAAAGCGTTCAAAAAGTAATTTTTATCAAGAATTCAGATAATTGTGACACATACAAATGAAGCTGTGCGAAGGAATATTCAAAGGAGAATGAAATCGAGGTTTATGTCTTCATTAATGTAGTACTACTTATGGGTGTACATTGTTACATTGTTACAAGTATTACATTACAGGTTTACATTGTATCAAGACAACAATGTTTAAGTGCATTATTTGTGGTCAGATTTGCTTGGGAAAGCAATACGCAGAGTCACTATTTGTAGAACAGAATTTTAGTCTTAGATTTGACCGACCATTGAAAAGATTACAAGTTGGCACCGTTTTGGAATGTGTTCGATAGCTAAGCGCTTCACGTCCCAAGCACTTCCGTCCTAAATTTTACAATAATATGAATGAAATGTTGTGTCTGTTCAGAAGACAATTTCCATTCAATGTTTTCATGAAAATATAACCGAAGAAAAAACGAGGAGACGAACTGCAGAGGAAGAGTCAGACAACCCTGAAGAAGCCGACACTACTGACACTAAAGATGCATAATCTTTTGCAGTAAGAAGTGTGAACCACTTTAAAAGCAAATTAACTTCAAATAAACATTGAAAATAGAGTTCTAGATTAAAATCATTTCATTTTATTGCGTAAAACTATTTTTGTCCGCTTTTTTGCCAATCCGTACCATAGTGCGCCGGCCTCGCCCAAATCCCCCACGCGCTCCTGCCCCCGCTCGGCCTCCACTCGCACTCATCCGGTTGCAATCCCATAAGCGCACTGGGAACGGTGGCTGAGTGCTCCAACTGATGTCACTGCAGTGCCTCTGGCCGAGAGGTCCTAGGTTCGAGTCCTGACGGCGGCAGGATTTTCGGCACTGGCTTTTCAGCTAGGTCGAATTCACAAGCTGTCTGGAGGAGAATTCTAGCGGCCGGCTGCTCTGATCGATTGTTTTCCGTGGTTTCTCCGATCAACACCAGGCGAATGCCGGAGCAGTACACTAACAAACGGGCCAAGGACCGCGCGCGAACTTTCCTTCCTCTTCCTTGTCCTATCCTCACCTCTTACACACACACACACGCGCGCGCGCACTAACATGCACTACGCCACCATACATGCTGTGAGACCGGTCGGGGACTTAGAGCTTGTCCCGGCTGGGGCGGTGCCCCAGTGGTGGGAGAGTCCTGGTTAGGGCGAAAAGCCCGCTAGCCGACGGTAGGTCAGCGCCGGATCTCGCCATCCAGCGGGAGAAGATTACCACCATATCCAGATGAAAAAATGCACTACACTTACGGGACTCATGATCTCGTTAGTTGACGTGCCCGGAATCAGTAATCAAATCAATCGACCCATAAGCGTCACGATTCCTTAGCTGCAGCCGTTACCGTTTCTTGCACCGTACAGGCACCACCTGCCTAATAAGCCGACCTGGATGGTGGAGATCGTTAAGGTGGGAGCGTCTTCACTTCCACGGCTCGATTGGTCGCGGCGTTGAATCCTGCCTCTTGTAGTATAGTGGGGATGTTCCATCCACAATGTAACACTTCTTTCCGTTCCTGAAGCGCCCGGCTGGTTTGGGGGGTTTCGGAGCACTCGCTCTCAAGTACTCGTTACATCCAGTATCGGCCGCTTGTGGGGAGATTACCAGATAAGACCACCTTCGTGCACTTCGAAAACTGCATAGATTTATCTGCGCCCTTTCCAGCCCAAAATATATCGCCCTTCAACTGCAATATTCTTCCCTTAATTCATTTCCTTTCCCAGTAAATGTGGGTGAATTAGAATATCAGATGCGCTTTGTAAAGGATATCTATGCCTGTGGACTAGCTCTCTTCTTCCAAAGGGTCAAATGCGCCATAGGCTCACGCGCTCCGCTAGTCCATAGAAAGTACGACCGATACGGAATCACAAGCCACATCGGCTCGTTGGTAGGGGAGGCTGAAAGGTGTCACTGTGGCTACATCTGGACGAAATACGGAATCGTCTTTGCCTGAGGAGAGTCTCTATGAGAGACCGTAAGGTACCAACTCGAAAACTAGTATAATACACACACCACCTTCCTAATAACTATACCACACCGAACACAGCCCCTGAACAACATCAGATCACCCTCTACTGTACTAATTTCCGTAAACCCCCATTCTCTGGCAATCTTACCATCTGTTATTCTTTCCAAAATATACGTGTGATCATCCCATTCCAGCCGCCTTAAGAAGCAATAAAAAGGCGCCACGTTCCCAGACCCAGCCTGTGCGTCGAGACCTCACCTCCCGCTCATCCGCAGGATCCACGCGTCCGACACGTGGTGGCGCCCTCCGCGTGTTTGTCTTGTGTTATCGAACGGCGGGAGCGCAAGGGTTCGCCCACCAATCACCCGCGTGTTTTCCTTTTATCACCGCGGGATACGAGGCGCTGCCGCTGTCGCTGGCGGGGACCCTCCTCGCCGCCTCGCACTCTCAGGGGTTTGGTGGGGGACGGGGGATACCTTTGTGGGGGAAATGCCGCAAGCCAACTTCTAGGCCGGAGCCGGATCTAGCATTCCACCGGGAGAGGCTCTCTGCCACCTCCCGGTATACAACGTGCATTTTACTCACGGGACTAATGAACAAAGAAATTGGCGCGGCAGAAAACACGGAGCCGACTTGGATGGCCGAGGTGGCTACGAGCGAGTACCGACTCAGTGCTTCGGTCCGAAGGGTCGCGGGTTCGAGTCCCGCCTTGGGCATGGCTGTTTGTCCCTTGACTTTGTGTGTGTGTTGTCGCGGAGGGCCTCGCGTTCTGCTCACCCCAGATCAGAGGAGCCCGCAAGTGTTTGTCTAGTGTATGGTCGAATATGCGTCCCTTCGGGACATAAAGAGCAACCGGCTGTCGGCTGGATAAAAGCCCTAGCAAAAAAAGAAAAAAGAAAACACGGAAGCAGAAATATCCCAATGGTGATATCGATGCCGCATTAACTGGATCGAATAGTTCTTCCCGCCGGTCATTCGTTCAACTGATTTCTATTTTTTGACGGCATTATTGACTCATTCCTGTAATGTTATTAGCTTTTGTGAAAGAATCAATGACTTCTATTCCGTGATGCATTTTGGTGATGATGGTGATGGTGGTGGGGGAGGGCGAAGAGCTTGCTGGGATGTTTCCCACTTATCTCCGCGATGCGGTCACTTCACTTCAATCGATACTCGTCATATTCAACCGCCACGCGCTAAAGAGCATCTCTCATGTTCATTAGCGTCACTACCCATTGGATTTCTCCATTTTGGCACGCGCGCTGGTCTGATCACTTCAGTATTATTCCTCTTCGCCATCAAATCCATCGCTGTTCCTAATTGAAGATTGATTGATTAGTGATTCTGGGCGCGTCACCAACCAAGGTCATAGGTTCCGTAAATGTAGTGCAGTAAATGAAGTTTTTATCGCGAATGGTGGGAGTTATTTTTCCCCGCTGAATGGTGAGACCCGTCGACGATATATAGCTTGCGGGGTTTTGCTCCCACCAGGTATCACCCACCTGAGCACCGCCCAAGCCGGGACAAATTCTGAGCTCCCGACATTGGTAGTGTAAGGCATGTGTGTGTACGTAAGGGGATGAGGATAGGATAAGGAGGAGGATGGAAAGATCGCGCGCCGGCAGTGGTCCGTTTATTAGGGTACTGCTCCGGTATTCGCCTGGGGTTGATCAGAGAAACCACAGGCAACTACTGATCATAACAACCGGCCACTAGAATTATACTCCACAGAGCCTGAATTCGACTTAGCTATGTAGCTATAGTATCGAAAATATTGCTACTGTCGGGACTCGAATTCTAGGACCTCAGACGCATTGCAGTATCATCAGTTGATGCCCTGAGCCAACTAAGCCAGTCTTAATTGACGAGATTTTTTCCAAAGTGATGTATGCGTTTTTTTTCCTCTCCCACTTATCAATACATTTTTAAGACGTTTCTTCATCATGCGGTCAAATATTTATTGTGTTCAAAAATTGAGTATCTCCTGGTAAAACGAGGAATCGATGAGAATCGAGGTAACAAATGTAACTTCATTATCTGTGCACGTCCTCTAGAATTCAGTGAGAAATATAGTTATTCAAATTATCATTGTCCATGTTGTCGCGGCAGGAAGTATGATTCCTTGACGAAGGACATGATGAGGGATAAGCCCAAATTTATTGTTGATTACCCTTGAAAATATATTTTATTTCATCGGAGCGTATACTTTTGCTAACAATACTTGCAAAAAACGCTCATTTTTTTCTGTATTCAAAATTCAATTAGTTTATGGCTTAGGGTAGAGATCACGGAATTCTGAAAACGTGAACAGTATTCACGTTTTCAGAATTCCCCCTAGAAGGTCACACACAGTTTTTAACTGTTTTTGACGTAACATAAATAAATAATTCCTATTTTAACTATTCTTTCCCTTCATGCGAAATTGTGCATTATGGAGACACGCCCCATTGCAAACAACCCCTTGAATGCCGCGTCGCAACCGCCGAGGAGGCTGTGGGCGCCGCCAATCGCCTCGCACGGCCGGCGGTCGTAAACCTGTGGGCGGCGGCGCCAATTAGGCCGCCAGCGGACCGGAAGTGCGCGGGGGCAGGCGCGGGCGGCGCGGGAACTCGACCCGCAGCTTCCAGCGGCTGCGTCCGCGCGGGAGGGAAATCCTGCGGCTGACCCCCACGAGCACGGCGGCGCGACTCTTCCGCGCTTCACGGGCAGCGGGCGCGACGCCTCTTTCCCACGTTTATTTAGATTTCATTCAACCCTGTCTATACGACTTTTTTCAATAATAATAATAATAATAATAATAATAATAATAATAATAGTAATAATAATAATAATATTTATTCCCAACTTGTAATAAGAGATAATGTAAATTTTTGTTTCTTGGAATTACTAACCATCCATAACCTGTTGTGATGGTTAGCAATACTGAATTTATAATTTATTATCCGTCTACTTCTACATAATATTTTTATATGTGGCGTGTTTTTTTAACAATATTCTTATTTTTTAACATTAACAATCTAAGTTTTTGTGAACATACAAAATAAAAAACCTAGCTTTAAATCATACAATAAGTGAATATTTACAGAGATGCAATATGTATATTTCCATCGATAAAATATATAATTCCATAAATAAATTTATATTTAATTTATACAGCAAACAGTTTTAATGCAGTATTTCAATTAACTTGTTTATATCATGATCATGTTTTAAAAAACTTCAGCATGGGCAGATAGGCATATATGTTGACAAAAGAAACTGAACGGAAGGAGGTTCGGATATCGACAGCAATATCCCCACCACACTATAGTACCACCATGGAGGAAAGAGATGGTGGGTTGCACATCATATCTGACTTCAGCGAATGAGCTGCAGACACCAGTTTGCGTCACAATATTAGCAGAAATTTTAAATGCCAAAATTATCACATTGTTGCAAATCATTGAAACAGATATATGAAGCACTATTTTTTATATCGCATATTTTATTTCAATTACACCTTTTTTTTGGTAGATCACCGCTGAAAACTGTTACTTTATGCCACTTTCAAAATGTTTCTCAACACTTTTCGCTCTTCATGCAATATGGCGGCCAATGTTTGGTCTGGCTTTTCAAACTGGTGCCCGTGTTGCGGTCACATGGTTCGCGACGCAAAATGGTGCTGCGCAGAACGTGCCAAAATCGGTGCACCGGAGGAGCCAACTCACCTCTTTCCATCATGAGTTCCACTAAAGAGTTTTTGCACGGCGAAGCGTTACAACAATCGACACCACTATCGATCATTTGCGCATGCGCAGTTGGAATTTCGCATCACTTTAGTGCATCTGGCATGTGCAGAAGATACAGATTGCAGTCGATTGCTGTACGCTTTGCCGTGCAAAATCTCTCTACGTTTGAGCATCTACGCACGAGCAACTAGAAATGCGCATGCGTAGAAGGTAGAGATTCTTGTCAATTGCTGTACGCTACGCTATGCCCTCAGTCCCTAAAATGTCAATTCTCTTTCGAAATCGTAATATATTGAACCTCTTGACACTATTCAACACAAGCTTCTCTCAAAGAACTTCCCTTTTGTCGTGACCAGTTTCCTAAGGCACGCAATAATTTACACTGCAAGACCGATACATTTTACTCCCTACCTCTCTTCCGGACCAACGACCCCACCTTTTTGTCGTAATATAACACAATATTGCTTTTTAAAGACAACCAGATAAGTTCGTACTGAAATAAACTTGAGTCGTCGTGTTCTAATGCAAACCAAACAGTTTCCGGCAACTCTCAGATAAGCAACAGCTACGGGTCACGTGAGATTTTGCGATTAGTTCGGAGTGGAGACCTAGCAGCGAAGTTACAGAACCTTTCGCGTTAAAAAGTTGAAAGATCATTTCATAGAAACAAAACAATACTCCTAGAGTACCATAAGGTAAAGACGATTCCATCCGAAAGACGAGACACTGCGGATTACTGCAAGACACTAGTCCTTTGTTTGTGAACTTGGTAATCAGAAACTAATCGGGCTTATTAACTGACGAGGAAGTGAGGTCTTTTGGTCAGTTATAATACGAAAAGAGACACATGAGCACGTGAAGTGTTTTGGTCAGTCACTATAAGAATAAAGTATTTTAATTGTGAAAAACGCATTACTGACGATAGATAGTTCTTAAAGTGTATATACTGTACTGTTTTCTGTAAGTAATGATTCATTAAAGTAAGTTACTTACACAATGCCCTAAGGCTTTCGTTTAAAACCAGAATAGTGTCACGTTGCACAACGTAGTAATCACAGCAGCAGCATTAGGTTTCAGATTTATGGTACGGTGTTCTCGTTCAGATAACCCCTGTTCTAAAATATCAATTTTGAAGTATGTATTACGCGGCCGGCTTAAAGGAGCTTCACTGTTCCAATAGAGGGTTACATAAAGACACCGGCGAATTCCATTTCGCACGTTCACATGTATTTACAAGAATAACTTTGCAGTGTACGAAGAGTTTCATTAAATACCACACCACCGAGAAGCGGAACATACATTACTTATTTTTTAATAATAAAAATGACAGCCTAGCATGAATTGAACTGATCTAACACTCTGACAAGCTTACAAAGATCCGAGGTATTTCACAAAAGCACGTCAGAAAGCATTGGTTTCGAAATCAACGTAAACATATTAGCACGAGTGAAGCGAATTAACCACTGCAAGGAAAAATAGTTCTGGATTCTCAAGAAAAAGAAAAGAAAAAACTGGGAATTTCTTGATCCTATCCAGCGATCTGAATGTGTCAGAGTTTCAGTAGTTAGTCCTAAATAACGCTATAACCTACAACAGTCCACCCGCTTCCCAATTCTCTCATCTTAAGTTTTTGAAGGTGATTTAACCTATCCAGAGCAGCACTAGCCGACCCATTATAGAGGAGCCCACCCACGAACAGCTTCACGCAAAGCAAGAACCCCGCACAAATCACCACCTCTTCCTTTGCGCACCCCAGCAGTTTGCTGACGGTAGTCCCACGTCATCACATCCCGCAGAATCCCTGAAAGCAGCTAGCGGCCGCAAGAGAAACGCTGGGCTAGCCACATCCTCTCCCACACGAGTCTAGCCATTCAGTTCTCTAGGCGCTGCGGGTTCATCCACTCCCGCCGCCAACAAAGGGAGACTAATGGCGCTCCGGAAGAAGGCTCCAATCGGAAAGCGCTCCCCCCTCCACCCCGGGGGTCAAGAACAACCGCACCAGCAAATACTTGTCGCACGAGAAAGGCCGGCATTACACTGTAAGATATTTGACACATATCTTTGATGAAGAACTTTGTGGAAGTTCTTTGAACTTTGACGAGAAAACTTTGACAAAGAAATTTGACGAACGTATTACATTTTGTCCAATATTGTACGTATTAGTTTTGCTCGCGATTTACGATGGATGACGCACAAATAGTTGTGTTTGTGCTACTTTATGTTTTATAATAACTAATCTATATTTAATGCTGATGAAGGAAAAAGTAAAGAGGAAACTTTTGAGGGTGAGGCCTTAGAATAACGCTACGGTATTCATCCATGGTGAGGTTATGGGTCGCATATTGTGAAGCATTAATTAAAGAACTTCGAAATGAATTATTTGGGGATGGATGAAGAAACATTCAATTTTCTTTGTCGTTCCTCCTTCTTTCGAAATTGATTCCTCTGATTTGGAAGTTTAAAAAAATTATCTTTCTGAAGTGGGCATTTTCCAAACCCCTAATTTTCCACATCTCGGGAAAATGTGTCTTACAAGCGTCAATTAGTTTGGTTTTACTTTTGTAGTCCGGATGGACAATATTATACGATTATATACATTGTAATTGCTCGCACGCTGCAAATAAAACTTTGGTTGAAGCAATACCCCTATATTGGACACCATGTTACCAAATGTATGATAAAACTTGGACGATTCATACTACATTTTATTCAAGAAATTTTAGAAAAGAAATCTTTTATAAAATATTGGCTATTACACCGTCATATTTTCTTTTATAAAAGATCTTTGACAAAGATCTTTTACAGTGTAATACTGGCCAAACGCTGCTTTGCTTTAATTGCTTTATTATTTACTTTGATTTTTCAAGAAAAAAGTTACTAAGCATTTGTGATTTCTGTATTCCGTAAAATTAAATCCTGAAACGGCAAATAAAAACAAATGAAAAGAAAACCAAATCAATTTCCTTAATAACTAATTACGGAGAAATGCAAGTTCGTAACTGGAAAATTAAACTGTTTACACATTTCTAAAGTGTATTAATAACAGGCTAAATAACAGCGAAATTAAAGGCAATCTTGTAACGATTATTCCTGACGACTATTTTTGAAAAATAAGTAAACATAAAAAATATGAGTTGTTTTCTTGACATTTGGTTGCAATTTTTGACAATAGATAGTTTGGGCGAAAAACGTTTTTTCATCATAAAAAAATTATGTATCTATATGTCCTCGGACAACTTTTCAGTTGATAATTAGATCTGCTTTAAATATTCTATTCTGAGGTATTTTGGAGTAGTTTTACATGATACATCCATTATGAAATTCCAGTACCGTGTTTCTTACGTTATTTTGTTTCAATGCAATCCGCAATGCATATAGGTATTGTGTATAACGTGAAAGTCGGAAGATGGTCGAGGTAGTCCTGATGGAGGTCAAAACATAACAAGGAAATGTGAACATGAAACAATATATTTTCATTTTTCCATCTAATCGACCTAATACTAAGATATTGCTACCAAGATATATAAAGGAACATCTACACTGATTCTGCGTTTTACTAGCAGATTCCATTAAAATAAAAATATATACCGTGCCCGGAACAAATTTTCCTCACAATCACAGCATTCTGCTCCATTTAATTCTAGTCTCAAATCATTACTTAATTAAACAGATATTTCAGTTGAGAAAGCAATGAAATATGTGAATTTGTTTACAACTGATTTTCCACCATGAGTTTTAAAGGTAATCACTAATTCAAATTAAGTATTCTTCTGAAATGAAATAAATTGATTGCAGAACACTACATTGCTGAAATGCAGCAAAGGAAGAATGCTTAGCGGCAATTACTGTAGATCAAAATTAATTTCATGGGTAATAATGTGAATTGTGCTATGTGAGTAACAGAGTCGGCGTTATTTGTGTTTTGTATTCTGCTCAACTCAAGTGATCTCCCTTCTCAACAATTCCAAAAGATACCTCAAACATTTCTACAATTTAATTTATTACGTATCAATATGTTTAATATGTATGTATTATTTGATAATGCATACATATTCTTTCTAATTGACACCTCCTGCATCCGTAATCATTATGGATTATCACAATATCTCTGCTGCCACCACTTCTTTCTTTCTCCCTCTTTGTTTCTCTCTCTCTCTCTCTCTCTCTCTCTCTCTCTCTCTCTCTCTCCTCCTCCTCCTCCTTTTTCTCTCCCTCTCCTCCTTTCTCTCTCTCTCCCTTTCTTTCTCTCGCTCCCTCCTTTCTCTCGCTCCCTCCTTCTTTCTCTCGCTCCCTCCTTCTTTCTCTCGCTCCCTCCTCCTTTCTCTCGCTCCCTCCTCCTTTCTCTCGCTCCCTCCTCCTTTCTCTCGCTCCCTCCTCCTTTCTCTCGCTCCCTCCTCCTTTCTCTCGCTCCCGCCTTCTTTCTCTTGCTCCCTCTTTCTTTTTCTCTCGCTTTTTTCTGCAACGTGAGATGTGCAAGTGGCTGGGGTGGGGTGGAGTGGCCGAGGCAATGCTTGGGACCGTGTTGGTGGGTGGCGGCAGGTGGGCAACATCTGTTTCCGGGACGAGACGCGAGCGACACCTGGCGAAGCACTAAGTGCTGCAGCTTCAGCTTTCCCTCCCAGCACGCGACTTGCATCCACTGCACCACACCAGTGCAGCGCATTTGCAGGTTTCCAGGACACCCGAAGAAACCGCTATTCCTGACCTAAGGAGAACATGATCTGCAAGCCTTAGGGGCGGGCGGAAGTGTCGTTTTTCTTAGAAAATCTTACGCGGTAATGGGGCATGAAATAGTAGGGCTCGTTATCAATGCTATTTTAATGCATATTTGACGAGGAATACAATATTTAATCACCAGAACTGATCGTGATTTTGTCAAAACTGACTTCGCTACTGTTGTGTATTTGCATAAAACAAATGTCGATCATTATAACATCGACGTAAAAAAATATAATACTACTACACGGAAGAATATTGCTGGACAAACCCGTACAAAATGGTTTTACAAAAAGTAGCACGCTCCTCAAGGATGACAAATAAAATACTCTTAAATATAATAAATTAATATTTTCACAAAAACTCCTGACGAATAGTACAACAGCATAATATAGCATATTTAAAGTCAATAGTAATTCACCTCACGGTGCACCTAACGAATTGCTATGTAACGGCGGCTGTCTAAGATGTTAAGTCGGTATGTTGATCTAAAAGTACGCGAAACGAATCACTTCTGCCTGGTGAAACTCTTGGCAGAGTTAACTAAACATATAAAGTAAATTTCGCCGGAAACACTCTGCGACGCGTTTCAAAGGCAGCGCCAACTTCTCTGGCCAACTCGCGCATAAAATATATCCGTGTACAGACTTGGGGAACGGGATTAGAGGAGCATCGCCTGCTTGAGGAGTCTGCGCTGCGCCAACATGAACTTCCCGACGCGAAGACTCGCTGCGCCGGAAGCGGATGGCGGATTTGGGCGAGGGCGAGAGCGTGGGCGGGGGATTGGGAGAGGGCTATGGCACGGGCGACGGCTAGGGCGGGGACTCGGGCCAACGCGAAGACTCGCTGCGGCGGAAGCGGAGGGCGGGCGCAAGGGCTAGGGTAGGGATAGGGCGTGGGCGAATGCGAATGCGACTCCCTGCGGAGGAAGCGGAATGCGAGTGCGAGTGCGAGTGCGAGGGCGAATGCGAGTGCGAGGGCGAGTGCGAGGGCGAGGGCTACTGCGATTGAAAGTGCGAGGGCTAGGGCGAGCGAGGGCGAGTGCGAGGGCGAGGGCGAGGGGAGGGCGAGGGCGAGGCGCGAGGGCGAGGGCGAGGGCGAGGGCGAGGGCGAGGGCGAGGGCGAGGGCGAGGGCGAGGGCGAGGGCGAGGGTGAGGGCGAGTGCGAGTGCGAGGGCGAGGGCGAGGGCGAGGGCGAGGGCGAGTGCGAGGGCGAGAGCGAGGGTGAGTGCGAGTGAGAGTGCGAGGAGAAGTGCGTGGGCTAAGACAGCGGCAGGCGGACGAAGGTAGAGGCGAGGGCGAGGGCGAAGGCGAAGCCTCGCTGCGGCGGAAGCGGACGTCAGGCGAGGGCAGGGGCGGGGCAGCGCTGTTTGGCGATCGGTCCAGACTCTAATAAAACAGCTGACGCCGCCGCGGCGGGCGCTGCGCTTGGCCGCGGGCCCACTGGGCCGCCACCGCGCCGCGCTGCGCCGCAACCAGCCAATAAGCGGCACCGTCCCCGACCCTCGGCCAGGCCCAGCGGAAAGCCCTCTTTTTAAATTACACGAGGGCTAACAATGGCCTCCTCCGAAGGACGGGCCAGCCCAAAACAGTACGACACGGTTGACGTATTTCCAGCATGTGGAGGAACGCACATTTAACTACCCAAATCTCACACGTCAATGGGTTTTTAAGAAATAAGTCAGCGTTGGGCGTTTCTTAGGTTAAAATTCGTGACTTCCACTGAATTCCTTAAATTGAAATATAGAAATTCACCAATAGTCGTACGTTTAAGAAATGATACATTTCAAACTCCAATTAAATCATCATATTGAAAACAAATCTTTAGAAAGATCAAGTCTATGAAAAAAATGACCATACGTAGGAAGGAATGTTCCCATGCGTAAAAAAAGTAATCACATGGAAGAAATTTAGGAGTTAGTAGGGACATCACGCAATTCTTTGAATGGCCTTTCCAACATTTACATAAGTACTCGAATATACAAACTCATTTCCAATATGCTCGATATGAAAATATCGATTTTGACGATGAGCTCGAGACTATTCAACGTTCCCCAAGTATTTCAAGAACAGTCCAAAAGAAACGGAGCAAACTTTTTATCGGTTTGACATCACATTGTGTTTGAATGTCTTTTCAACCTAGCGACCGCGAGATCATTCATAGCTAAAACCTGCAATCCGAGCTTTCAGAAATGGAGTTCCTATGTAGACTTGCGCTTTCCTCTAGTACATCCTGCGTAATGCAAGTTATTTTAGAACTTCCTCCGCCACTGTTGAAAGTTAAACATCCTAAAGTTCTCCATGCAACTTAAGAAAGCAAATAAAAAGGAATCTACGTAGCAATGACGGGTTTAACAGCTGTCTTTCAGCTCGATTAAGCCTCAAAATAGCCGCTGCCTTGAGCCCACGGCGCTTACGAGAGACGCAGAAAATACCCCCGCAGACACAGAGGCGGAAAGGGACTCCGCCAGCGCGACGTGTTTCCTTACTTTGAACATATCCCGGAGCGCGACGCGCGCTTCGCTTGTCATGAGTAGAGACTGGAGAAATGTGTGGTATGAAAGTGAGGATATGTACTTAAATATGAAATGAAAACAGGAAGAATACGTAATAATCTGTAAAATCGGATACAATTTGTAATATAAATGTACAAAAAACTAAACACATTTTAAAAATTATACTATTTTTAAAATCATTTGGAGAGCACAAGTTGATGAACCCTTTGCACCATACTCCTTTCCCGTAAGTAATAAAAGCTATCCAGGTCTGTAGTTTTTCAGTCAAACTAGATGCAAAAGAAGACATCCTACAAACTGGCGATATTTACGACAAGGAAATATTCACTGCAGCATGTAGCACTCTCATTGAAGCAGCCAAACATCGACTCTCACACGTCGGCCATCGCCAAAGGTTCTCGGAAGTTAATTTTAAAGGTCACGAAACGCGATGACAGTGATACTTTTCACATCTTTAGGTGAAAATGATCTCAGTCGCTGACGCGCATTTCCGGTCACGGAGAAAATTGAGACAGATGCAGCGCAGGACGGCGACGATTCACCAATATTACAAATTTTGAGAACAATAAGTACAATGACACAAATAGTTACTTATGCACCAACGGCGTTATAAGGTGACCGTGGTATATAAATGATTCTATTTTTTACCTAATTGTAATTACGCATATTTACTTATTAACTAATTGTTAACTTGAGTCGATTTGTCATTTCATATTTCCCTCCGTAAGAGAATATATAGCAACATTCAACTGTTTTCATATTTCCCTCGTCACCACGATCCTCTTAATCCAGGTAAGTTATACAGTGAATGAGCTCCGTATCGAAGGTAATAATAAGCAATAACGTATCAGTAAAAAATAAATATGTAATTACATAAAAATCCTGTCTCTAGTTGGAAGGACGCGAGCAGCGGGGCAAGGGATCAGCTATACGATCAATAGCTCTTCTATTGGTCAGACCAAAAGAAAACTGAAGGAAAGAATAGGTGAATATAAACGTAACATTAAGAAATTAATGACAAGCAGAACTCCATTTCTGAATACAGAATTTCTACTAATCATAATATTAATTTTGAAAATCTGACAATAGACCTATAGAACCGCGGAAGTATTCGAGAGTGAATCATGGAACTGACGAAATTTGAAGATTGTTTTAGGATATATGATTTAATTAATTAATGCAATTTGTAGTTATTTATATGTCTGCTTGTTGGAAATAAACCATTCAGCTTTTAAAATTGTACGTAAAAATTTATTTTGGATTGTTTGAATTTTCTTTGTGTTAGTATTACAGCATTACAGCAAATTGGGCATGCGTAATAAAAACTTGCTGCAGCGCGCCCGTCGCGAGGTCTTTTATCACTATGGTCCACCGCGGCGCGCTCTACCAACTATGTTCATGTAGAAGGGAAGACCCTCGATAAACCACAAAAAAAATCATTTCTTTTTATGAATATTTAAGTTAGATTAAATGAGCTCTATTTCTTTCTTCTCTCTATTTCCGATTCAAATGAAATGATTCGTTCACATAATGCATATGAAGTTGGTCTGATCGTCTCTTTTTTATTTTAGTTGTTAGACAGACACACATATCATGCCTGTGTCAGCGTTGAGAAAAAGGATATTCATATTTTCTATTCTAAAGTAAAGGATAAATTATACAACGAAGCAGATGTTAGTCATCTGATAAAATAAATGACAACAAAAGTTGAAAATTTACTAAAAGTTAGACATTTAAAATGCAAAGGAGGACGAGAGAACAACTGACGTCAATAGAAGACGGTTGGCAAACGTAGGCGCCGCAGACGGACGTATCCCGAATGTATTCAGCGGTCAGTTTCTTTTACATCTTTTACCTACTTCCTCAAAAATGCATGGTCCGATTGTTTCCCGCAAACAGCTTCTCTTATAGTTATTTATGCACCAAGAACGTTATAAGAGTTCTAATGATCGAACGACAAAAGCCCGAGGGCCTTGGGTTCGAGACGTTTTGTCGCCTGAGATCATTAGAACCAGTAAACGTCCGTGGTACAAACATGATTTTTATTGTTTACCTGATCTTAATTATTGAGATTTATTTAATAACTAAGTGACTAATGTTAATTTGTTTTATCTTTTTTCCCTCCCTACGAGAACACGTAATTTTTTCCAACGGTTTTCAAATTCCCCTCGTAACCACGATCTTCTCGACCCAGGTAAGTTACGCAGCGTTTATCGAAGGCATTAACAAACTATAAAGTGTAAGTAAAAAATACAATTTTAACCTACTTCCGCGAAAAGGCATAGCCTTTTTGCATTCCGTTCAGTTTTCCTCGTGCGGAAAAGTTGGTTGAGGTGTCGGTGTTTCGAAGATCGTTCTCTTCCTTTCGAGTTAGAAGAACTGAAAGAGGAAAAAACTAGTGCTTCTTAATGTTGCCCGTTTTGTCTTGCCAGGCAGAAAGAGTACGGAAAGCTTATTTCGGATTTCAACTAATGAATATTCTTAATGTGTTGAAACTGATTTCTGTACACCGTCGGCCGCTACAAGAAGGGGCAAGGGGGCTATTGCCTTCCGTAAAAATATGCAGAATTAAAATAATTATGTAGCAGTTGGTTAACATACGCGGTTCCGAAGACTAAATGATAAATTAATAAAATTGTTTCCTCCTTCCCCGCTCCAAAACAGCGCCGGGATACAACGTGGCTATGCTTTCTGAGATAGCGAAAAGTGAAAGGCCGTTAACTGGGAAGCGCGAGGAAGGGAAACTTGACCCGTGGATGGGAAGGCGTGTGTCCCACTGCATCGCGCGGTCAACTTTTCCTAAGCAGTTTATCTCACTCCTCCAAAAGGGATAGCCCGACTGCATCTCTTTCGTTTTCCTCCGCAGTGTAAGGAATGATTTGTCTGTTTACCGAGGTTTGCTTAACATTATATTGATTGATTATAACTGATCCACTTCTGTTTTCAAGAAACATTCACACACCCTTTTAGAGAACTACCAACGCACTTTAAAGTTTGTGGAAGCCAAACTTGAAATCTGTCACGAACATCATCCTACCTCGCTGACTTAAGATATACAATTCCGAAGATTCTGCCATGTTCACCTGTGTTCGAGGTTTTCTGTAGACTGGTGCGAGAACATCTATTTGCTTTACCTATAAATGGAAACTTAACAAAAAAGTTTACTCCTTCCGAATCACCGGATGAATGAAACGGGATGCTGTGGAGCAACGCCTTCTCAGCAAACGAAAAGTGAAAGGGGATTAGCTGGGAAGAGGGGTTGAGGATAAACTGAACGGGGGATACAGTCCAGCTAAAGCCTTTGCAGGTAACGAAAAGTGAAAGGGGATTATCTGGAAAGCGGGGGTGAGGGAGAAGTGCTGGGCTGCAGGATACGGTTGGGCGATTTCTGGACGGGATGCGATCGGGCGACTTTGCTGTAGACAGGTGAGGCGCGTCGCTGCCTTCGGGACCGCCGGCCAAAACCCTCACGGCGCGTTGCCTCGACGCAGAGCGCGCGTTGGCGGGGGAACGTCCGTCCACGGGAACATTTGAAAACAAACCGTGTCAATCACGTTCCGAGAACACACAAATTGGTATTTTCCTTAGAAATTTTGCACTGACCGGTCTGCGCGTTCTCTCATGCTCAGCTTCTAAAAGTACAATTCTATTATTTCTTGCTTTTATTGTTCGTTTATCCGTTGGCTTAAATTGGTAAGCACTTAACCCTGACATTCACTTGCGCCTCTCCCCGACGGCCGAGATAGTAAGAAACATCTTTCTACTTATACAATTTTTCGACATTTTCTATTTCAAATTTGACTGCGACACTTAGTGTTATCAAGCTCTTTCGCATGTACATCAACTTTTCAATTAGGGTACTTATTGTCCTGTCAAGTTATCAACAAATGTCACAGCATTATCTGATTTTAGTTCTCAATATGATAATATATAGAATAGTTTCCCTCTGTAACCTACAAAATAATATTTTGTAACAATGTAAAGTCATTGACAAGTGTTTAAGTGAAACTATTTTACTAAAGCTCTCTACGCCACTATGTTCTGTTAGTGAAAATGTTGGGAACCAAAGTAAGGAATACGAAACGTTCACGTTAAAATATGCTCGTAATTTAGATATACTTAACAGTAACATTAACTATCCAACTTTCAAAACGATAAACGGCTTATTTCAAAATTATATTTTGTGTTCAATGCTAATTAGAAATAGCTAACCAATTAATATCGCCTTACTACTTTTTCTGTCAATCAGCTTAATAAGCAGCGTACGCCCACAGGAACAGTAGACATACATTCAAACACGATAGCAAAACGTGACACGTCCACTTCACTCTTTTCCAATAAAAATGAAAAATATATCACAAATTGTACACTATTTAACACAGTCTTTAACTCAACGAAAAGAGTACTACTTAATGTGTTGTAAGACATCTCACGTTATTTTTTTCTGAAAATAAAATTCTCAATTTTTGCCAAATGGACACGTCAACTTTTGAAAGTTTGCTCGACAACTGTTGTCACAATTACACATTCGGCACAAGGAGGGTCACGGACAGGAAACTTCGCGCATCGCAACAGGGACGGAGGCGGTGAACTCAGAGACATAAAGCTATTAGGGCGAATCCTCACAAGTCCCACCAGCATTCGGTAGTCTTCAGCAAAGGGTATTTCCAGAGGAAGCACCTCCTGAACCACCACATCGCAATTGTTACCTTCTAGCCACACGGAGGACAAAATCCGCGAAAAGCTTTGTTCACAATTTCCGGGTACTTACTCCCACTCCAGCAACGCCTGGAAGGCGCTGAGCTTCTTAGACGGGAAGGTCTTCTGATTGGTAGTGGTATCCCTCATGATGGCAGTCTGATATACGCTCTTCCTTCGTCACTAGCACTCGAAGCAGTCCTCCACATATCACGCACGGTTTCACCACTCGCACTACATCTCCACACAACGCACTCGTCCCCGATGTGGGAGGCGCAACGCACGAGCTCCACTCGCACAGACGCACTCGCGCGGAACACCACTCCAACAACACGGCTCTCCTCACATCACTCGCCCGCTCCCGGGCGACACACGGGACAACGCCTCCTCACACGATATCGGCGGCCGCAAAGTCACGCCGCCTTCCAGCCACTCCACTCGTCCAAGCTGCCAGTTCACGTCGCGTCGAGGCTCCCGAGGTGTATAGAGTCGAGTGGCACGGCGAACCGCGCAGACGAAAGCGCGAACGACTCACGAGTCGACGCAGCCGGAGCGGCGAGCGCGCGCGCGTGGTCAGTCGAGCCACGGCCTCCTGACATACTCCGAGCGCCCCGCGTCGCGCTCCGCCATGCCGCGCCGCGCCGCGCCGGAGCCTCAAGTAGGTGGCCGTGCGCGCTCGCGCTGCCGGCGGCGACGGCGGCGGCGGGGGCGGCGGCGGGAGGCGGGGGCGGCGGCGCCGGCCGGCCGGCCCCGCGCCGCTGGGGAGGGGGAGCGGTTTCACTCCGGCTGCCAAGCCGGCGGAGGCCGCTACGCTGTTGTTCTCACGCGCGCGACCGCCAACAATTACGAGAACGGCGGCGCGCGCAGACTTTCTACGGCGACACTGCACATCCCAAACGGCTTCCCAGCGGTTGCACTTTTACTCTGAACACACTCGGGAGGAGGTCGGTCGATGCTCCCGAGGAGGGCACGGCATTGCACACACGAAGCCTCACGCCTAGTAACAACACGTAGGCAAATGTGGGATAGTAAAAGCACTAAACAGAACAGAAATACACTATCAACGAAGCGTTTTATTAACCCCAATATATATCTATAACATGTAGAAACATTTTAACAATATAACGTAAACGCTGCAAGGTAGCCAACACCTGCCTGCACAGCAGACGCACCTGCTGCCGTAATGACCACCTGGCCTTGCGTTGAAATCGCAAGTCGTTTTAAACCGGGCCCGTAGATGGCTACTTCGAAAACAAATACAAAAAACAAGCTCGGTCCAGTTCCTAAACAGGTGGTCCGCAATTTCCGCTGGGGTCGAAATATAAAAAAGAAAGAAAAAAAATTAGCTGCGGAGCGATACTTCTCCGCAAACAATACGCGTCTCGCCCCACCTCTCTCGCACGCCCTGGATCCTTCTCTGCCCGCCGCAGCGAGGAAAGCGCGGCTCTAATTCAGAAGCAGGCGGCGACGAGACGCTCATAAAGAGGCGGTCGAAACAAGACGGAAAAAAATAACAACACTGCGCGCCCACAAAAAGCGCGGGCGCGGCGGCCGTCTCTTTACGCGCTGGCGAGCGGCGCAGGGGGGCGTGGCGCGCGCGCGCCCTCGCTCAGCCCGGCAGACGCGCGACTGCAGCGAATGCACCGCCCGCAATGCCGCCCCGCCCCCTTAGCGTCTCGCCGGCTTCTATCGATTCCCACCCGCACATCGATTCTCGCGGGGTTTATTACTATTATTATTATTATTATTATTATTATTATTATTATTATTATTATTATTTTTAATATTAATATTAATATTTTTAATATTACTTTTATTTCTATAGATAAATGATTCCGATTCGTTCCATAAGTACAGTGCATGTTTTGTCGCGGGAGGTGGCGGTGATCTTCCTCTGCTGGATGATGAAATCCAGCAACGACCGACACATCGGCTAGCAGGGTTTTCTGCCAACTAGGTATCTCCCACCACGCGGCACCGCCCCAGGCGGGACCAGCTCTAAACTCTGGACTGCTCTTTCGACATGTGGTAGTGCAATGCATGGAAGTGTGTGTGTGTATGTGTGTGTGTGTGTGTAAGGGGGAGAGGATAGGACAAGGAAGAGGAAGGAAAGATCGCGCGCGGTTCGTGGCCCGTTTGTTAGGGCACGGCTCCGGCATTCGCCTGGTGTTGATGGGAGAAACCACGGAAAACAACCGATGAGAGCAGCCAGGCTCTAGATTTCTCCTCCAGACAGCGAGTAAATTCCACCGAGCTATGTAACTGAAGTCGAAATTTCCTGCCACCGTCGGAACTTGAACACACGTTCTGGGTCACTGCATTCACATCAATTGATGCCCTGAGCCACCCAAGCCGGTCGTAGGGGGCGTGGCGCGCGCGCCCTCACTCCCACCGTCCGCGCGACTGCAGCGGAAATGCACCGCCGACCCGCCCCCTCCGCATCTCGCCGCCGGCTCATATCGATTCCCACCCGCACGTCGATTCTTGCCCCGGGGGCAAACATTTACGCGCCGCCTCGAGAAGGCGTGTCGTCGCCCGCGCCCGCCGCGGGACAAAAATGTGCCGCGTCGGCAGAGGCTTCCAGCCGTAGGGCCTTCTTCAGTGCGGGGCGGCGCCGCGCCTCGCCTGGGGTGTGTGGGGAGGGGAGGGAGGAAACAAGATTTCGCAGCGAGCCAACCCCAAGGCGGCGCGGGTCGGACGCCCTTCCGCCCGCGCAACAAAGTCGAATTAGCTGCCATTAGCGGCGGCCCCGCGCACCCGGTTAATCCGGGAGACGAACGAAGGCGCGCCCGGAGGAAGAGGGGGAGACAAGTGGCGGCCGAGAGCGTGGGGGGAGGGGGGGCTGAGCCACGCGGAAGGAAGGGAAATGGACGTTGAATTGATTGAGGATATGAGATTGAAATGACGAACATGAGGAAATTCCGGGAATTATGGCTAGCGAGGAGGAATTTGTCACAGAAGTAGAATTTGAATCACAGCGTACACACCCAAATGTCATACAGTCTACCGAAGGGGAACTTTTGTTTTTAAAGAGGTTCGGTAAAATATCCCAACACTATGAACGCGAAATTTCAGTGTATTCATTTAGCTTTTAAATTATAATTTTTATTATTGTTTGCAGCGCAGTCTTTTATAAATTCTTTCTGCAGACCTTCCTCCAAAATTGTGCTTTCTCGACACTAAGACCACTGTCGACACACAAAATATTTCAGTACGGTCTTGTTAACCCTTGAATGACTCCTGGCCTGTTGGAACACTTTCTTCATTTGTATCCTTTTTCACAGCGTATCCGTTTTCTTTTGTTCTGGAAAGTCCTTTCACGGCATTAACAAAGTTTTAGCCAGATGGAATTTCACTTGTTTTCAATTCTCAGTCTTAATGCTCATCACAAATGCCATAGTAGGTGAGCCGAAACAATTTCTCCAAAGGTACGATGCGTCCCTTCCTTTTCATTCCACGTAAATGCTACAAAATTACTCACGAGACTGCAAACACTTGGCGTTTTTGGTACTCCGTCCTGAAGCGAAAAAAAATCTTTTTAGAAGTTGTATTTCCTGCGTTCACGATAGCCGATTAGGAGAGTTCAATATAATTAAATCGCCTAGTGTTTATTTGTAGTGTATGTGGATAAGGATCAGAGACTTCGATTCACTATAGCCGAAAGTTACCTCCATTCGAGTTCATTACACCCAGAATAAAAAGAGCCTCTCTCTCTGCTTTTTAATCTGCAGCCCATGAAAATCATACTAAGAAAGAAGCGAATCATACTAAGAAAATTAAAATTTTATATGCACTTTACACTCAAATCCAAATTCCTTCACTAATATTATCTTAGCATTACCAATATTGTAGATGAATAACCACAATCTCATTTCCTGCTCATAGAATGAAATTCCTTTAACATAATTCGACTTCTAAATAGGAAAGACGAAATAGTTCTAAGTGACCTCTTCTTTCCACAAAAAAGTGAGCGTTCCAAACGTTACTTCGCACGCCTCGAATTGTAACTTACATAATCATAAAATCGATACAAGCTAGTATCGAAAATCCTGCCGCGGTCGAAACTCGAACCTACTAACTAGTGTCGACAATCTGCCACAGTCTCGACTTGGACACACTGACCTACCGGTCCGAGACGCCATATAGACAACAGATGTTCCCTTGAGCCATCTCAGCCAGTTGTGGGCGAGTCTGTAAGTAAGGGGGCGAGGAAACGACAAGGAAGAGGAAAGAAAGATCGCGCGCGCGCGCGCGCGCGTGGTGCGTGGCCCGTTTGTTAGGGAACTGCTCCGGCATTCACCTGGTGTTGTTGGGCGAAACCACGGAAAATTACCGATCAGAGCAACCAGCCGCTACCGAGCCCACCGTCGCCCATCGCGACTCGAACCCTAGGACCTCCCGGTCAGAGGCACTGCAGTGACATCAGTGACCTGAGCCACCTAAGCCTGTAGTTTTTATAAAGTTAAAACGCATGGAGTATGGCCATTTTGCTCCCCGTGTGTTCGTCAGATGAAGCAGCGCGGCCGTTGGAAGGGTGAGGGAAGAGGGTGTGGGGGCGGGGCTCTACCTATCGATCGGTCGCGGAGATGCCCCCCCCCCCCGGCGCGCTTCGCTTCCTAGACCACAGCCGCCATCACCTTTTTACCATCGAGGGCGATCATTCACGATGCAAGTTCAACAGAAGAATAGCGGAATTCTTTTCCCGATGGGTCGTAAATATCGTAAATATGACGCGCTGTCGTCCACGACTATTTCCAGAGCATTTGGGGATCATCTCTAAAATATTTTGAAGCGATGTTACAAATCCAGCCCCTGAGGTACACCTATAAATTTAACAGGCCAATATACAACAAACACCAACTACAATGAGCAAATTAACTCCAATCTACAGGCACCAATTCGTTTCAATTACATGTTAAATGCAATAACAGAGAAACTACATTTCCCCAGCGTTCCTGCATTTCAGCACATGCTTTACAAGACCCCCCGACGTGTCATGCCCCCCGTCGAGCGGCTCGGGAGATAAACGAGTCACTAAGGAAGTGGAAGGGCAACTATAGTAAAAAGAGGAATGGAATTTGGAGTAAAAATAGAAATTGAAGATTGCATACCCCCTCCTCAAAAAAATCCAATTTCATTGCTTCTACAAAGAGAAACCAAATGTCACAGTACACTAATATCCCTAACGTTTACAAACTTTTCTATAGATGCATATAAACGATTCACGCAAGCTCACAGGCGTGAGGATTCACCCTTTCAATTATTTCATCGGCCAAAGCTGAACAGCTTTCAGTGCCACCCGAAACGAGGTGGAGCCAACGGGAGCAGAAGGCTCGTTAGGGGAATCGGTGCTTCGGGGCGACGGCCCTTGGCGCGCGTCTTTTTCAACACCTCTCCAAAAATATTCCCGCGGGGAATGTTCCCAGAGCGGCGCCGGGCGACGCGGCGCGGCTAAAACGCGGACAAAAACGAGCAGCGACGCGCGAGTGACGGCGCCGGCGACGCGGGACGGTTAGGGGGTGGGGACGGAGGGCGTAGGCGGGGCCGCGGAGGAAGGAGTTACCCGAGACCCTGCGCCACGCAGCCGGAGCCAAGTGCACGTGACGGAGGCGAGCGCAGGAGGAGATGCGATGGGTGATGCGGCGGGGAAACCAAAGCAAGGGGGATGCTGAGAACCTAGATACCATCGGAGATGGAGGCTGGGAAGGGGAATCAGGTCGTCCAAGGAGACGGAGAAAACGGATGAGGAGCGGCGAAGGAGAGCAAATGCAACTGTGCAGCTCATTGGGAAAGGCAGAAATGCGCGAAATGCGATGTGTCTGGGCGACATCTGCGTCACTCAGACACGGCCACTTGGCAATGCTGGAGGCGATGGCGAGGGTAGATCGTGTAAGTGCGGAGGTGGAAAAAACCATGACGTGGCTACCGCAGTTGCATGCGACGTAGCGTTACCCTCTTTTTTAAAGCATCTAGAAATGCATTACAACGTTTTGCTGCAAGTGATCCGTATTGTTGGATGGAGGAGTTCGTTTCACAACCATAAAAGCGACGGAACGAAACAAAAAGCTGGATGCTCCAAATTCAATGTACATCATTATGATATTTTTCTGATGAATAAAATGGTAAGCAAAGTAGCCATTAGAACATAGTTTACTAATAACACGAGATCAGACCACGCATGTGATAATCATATTCCACTACGTTTCGACAGTGCTTTTCAGAAACTTAGAAAATCACACGACACCTAAATCTGTTTGTTTTTTTAGTTTCACATTTACGAAATATTTTTTTTTTTTAAAATCAATATCATTTCAGATGACTTCATTATCTAATTTACCACGTAAGTATCTCATTCCACAGATCATTACATCTTAAAAATCTCCAAGAAAAACTCTGAAAATTTTTAGAATAATTTGATTACGATGACGCAGTTGCACTTCGATCAAATCCTTTCTGAATTTCCATTCCCAAGGTCCAGAAATCGCAATGTTGACGATTCCTTTCGTAATTTCCGATCCTTTCAACAGCAGGGCCGAGCCCGCCGGGGTGCCCCGCGTGGCTGCCCTCTGCAACAGGTGCGGGTGCGCCTGCGCGTCGCTGGGCGAGGGCGCCACATGACGCAAGGCGCCAGCGACATGCCCCCCCCCCTTGATTGAAGTCATTGCAGTGCCTATGACCGGGAGGTGCTCGAGTTCCAGTCCCGATGGCCCGCAGGATTTTCCACCCAAGCTACACAGCTAGGTCGAATTCAGTCGCTGTCTGGAGGAGAATTCCAGCGGCCGGCTGTTCTAATCGGTAGTGTTCCGTCGTTTCTTCCATCAACACCAGGCGAATGCAGGAGCAGTACCCTAACTGGCCACGGACCGCGCGTGATCTTTCCTTCCCCTTCCTTGTCCTTCACTAACACACACTTTCATACACTACACTACCTCACATGTAAGAGGGCAGTCGGGTAGCTTAAATCCCGGCTGGAGCGGTACCCAGATGGTGGGAGATATTTGGTTGAGGAAAACCACGCGAACCGACGAGTAGGTTGGCGTCGGATCTCGGCCGATAGCGGGGTGTGATCACCGCCTCCTCCCGCAATAAAAAATGCACTACACTTACGGTATTAATGATCTTGCTCATGGACGCGCTCGGAATTATTCGTCAACCAATCAATAGACAACGTACGGGCCAAAGAAGTCACGTATGGTATTACGCCAAGCACAATGAATGTTAGTGTATAGCATCAGCAACGAATGTGAACATGCTTCAGAAAGACAGAAGGGTTTATTTTAATAATTAATAGTGTTTTTAAATCGGTTCAATGAGTTCGTGAAAAAACTCAAGCGCACGCCATGCGTAGTAGACTCTAGAATGTATCAAAAGAAAACAGTTTTAAAGTAATTGACTCTCTTTTGAAGAAAACTGACAATTAATGCTTTAGAGAATATGATAAATAGTAAGGAGTGCAACATATGCTGTGTCCAGGACGCGTCGCGCACAGAATCGCGCCAGACTTAACTGGAATATTAAACTATATTCAATTTCTCATTTACTAAATAGTAGCAAGCCGCAACTTATTGGGAGAAAAATATAGTGGACAACATGTTCATGCTAGTCACACAAGTACAAAAATAAAAAAAAAAATATTCAAATCGGCTCGAATACATACGATTCAATACATCAAAGAGAGACGCGGCTTACAATACCAAATCATATAAATCACCTCTAAAAATAACTATTTTATACTCCTGCTATCTCTCTCACACTTCCGTATCTTTAGATCGCGTGCCGAGGTCAAAGGAAAAGAAAATCGAGAGCAGTGCCTCTTGGCGATGGCAGTAGGAAAGCCTACATTTCAGGGGCATCGACTAGAGCAAGACAAACTCTCGTCCATGTACACGGCCGGCGTCGCTCGCTCGCAACCCTGCACATTCAGTGAGGTCATGAGTTCGATCGCCCTTCAAACGAGACGGCCGGCGCCAAAGACTTCGTCACACGGCTGTCCCATCGGGCGCCACTGGGTGACGGGCAGGGCAAACCACACGAGAGGGCGCTCCGCGAATCACGAGAGAGAAAAGTCTCATTTCACCACAATTACTTCAACCGCAGTGAACATACGGACCGGCTCCCATAGCTCAGTGGTGGCAATGTTCCATCCATGATAGCATCGACCCGGAGATACTCTGTTTCACTATCTGGAGGAGAAATCCAGATAGTACCTTCTCTAATAGTTATCGGTGTTTTTTTCGATCCAGGTAATTAAAGTTGAATGCTGAAGCAGTAACCTAAAAAACGGGCCACCTACCGCGCCCAATCTTTCTTTCCTCTTCCTTGTCCTAACCTCTCCCCTTACTTACTCCCACAGGCATCACAATACATTATCACACACATCGAGAGACCTGTTGTGAGCTGACAGTCTGTACCGGCTGTGGCAACGTACCGCTGAGAGAGACATCTGGAGGGAAAGCACAGAAGTGTAGGTCCACGTCGGATCTTACGTTCTAGCAAGAAACACCATCACATCCCAAGAATCCACATGCATTCCACTTTCGGGACTAGCGATTTAAGTAATTTACGCGCCCCGAAACAATAAGTACTGATTTACAACGAACGTGCAGACGCTGAATAATTTTAATATCACTTAGATGGTAAGCACCGTAAAATACGATTGGGTCTCGTGCAGTAGCCCACGAGAGAATTAACTCCGTACGCTGCGAGGTCGGCAAGCATAGCATACAGGCATGAAATGCGTTGCCTACTCAAGGTTAATGTTAAAAGCATATGCCGAAGGCTGAAGGATCGTTGCTATGTGTAATGAAAGTGTCACCTTGATATAAATTTATTGCACAACGTAATCTAGGAGATCGTTGTGGTATTAGAAGCCATTTCGTTTTATCGTAGTAGGAGTCGATTTCTCCACGAGGAGTACACAATAACGAAAAATAACTTTGTGTTTATTTGAAATGCAATATTGTATCAAATTTACCTGTCAATTTTGAAAATTAATAAAAAAAAATGTAAAAAAGATGTAATTCCGAGAGGTATCTGAAAATTGATCGGCGTTATCTCCCTCCGCCGACGACCCCTGCTGCACACTCGTGTCACGCATCGTTTCTCAAGCGGCGCCGGCCGTGGATTTGGCGGCGGCGGCGGCGACGGAGCGGCGCGGGGGCGTAGCCGCAGACCGCACGCGAGCGGCGGCGGCGGCGGCTGTGACAGCGGGGAAGGAGGCGGCGGTGGCGGCCATGGCAGCGGTGGAGACAGGGGAAGGAGGCGGCGGGGCAGTGGTGGAGGCGGCGACAGCGGCTGCGGTCGCGGAGGCGGTGGCGGTGGTGGTGGTGGCGGTGGTGGCGGCGGCGATAGCGGTAGCGGTAGCGGTAGCGGTAGCGGTAGCGGTAGCGGTAGCGGTAGCGGTAGCGGTAGCGGTAGCGGTAGCGGTAGCAGTAGCGGTGGCTGTGGCGGCGGCGGCGGCGGCGGCGGCGGCGGTGGTGGTGGCGGTGGCGGCGGCGGCGGCGGCGGCGCCTGGGCTCGGCGCGACGGGTGAGTCACGGTGCTGTGGGTTCGTGGGCGAGGTGCGGCGCGCGGGCGGCGGGCCTCCGCGGAGGCTCCCAGCGGCGACGGTCGGTGACGAAGCCTACTTCTGGAATGGCCATCTCGCAGCCTCACGCTCTCCGCCCAAAGGTCGTGTTGCCGGGAAAGGAGGATACGTCGCGTTTCGTTGGAAATCGCATACCGTCATGTCCTCCGTCATACACGCCCACATTCATCTGTGACGTTGGAAGTTTCGCGTTTTCTTTTTTTAATGAATAAAGGAAGCAAACGAACTGTGAAGGATTTCTAGGCTTTTAAAGAAATATTTCAACGTCCAAACTTCAGAGGTAAGATAAGACGTATTGAGATGTGATGCAATTTTAACCCGTAAATTATTTTTAAGACTGCGTTAAATTATTCACAACTCAAAAATTCGAGCGCCGTTCTGTAATGAAAATTGCATCTAGAAGCTACGAATCCACTCTTTGAATTTGCCTTTCTCACGTCAACCCATGTAATATACTGCTACAATCCTAACCCGAAAGAAATCTACCTCAAATAGATGTTTTGATCACAAGAAATACGCTGCAATTTTCCGTGAGAATTGCATTTTGTATAAATAGTACAGTACGTTAAAAACAAACAAAAATAAACTAACGTTCTAATATAGTGACTGCCAACGAATGAAAAAATGCGTGCAGAGAAAACCGCTTGCAATTCTCATTTCGTTTTATTAATCCACGCTTCGCTGAACCCCGAAGAAGCCGCTGTGCTCCCGAGCCCTGTTGCTTCGCGAGACCTTCCCCGCAGCGCAACATCGTCCGCTGCAAGCGGATCAGGGCTTCAAAGGCCACAGGCGCCGGCGGCCAATCGACCGAGGCGGCCGGGTGCGCAGCGGCGCGAGGAGAGGCGAGGCGAGATGAATGCACGAGGCGCGGCCACAAATAGAGGCGGCTCGGCGGCGGCGGCCTTCACCCCCGGCCATTCGTATGCGCGGGACGGCGGGCGGGCAGGTGCTTCCCTCGCCAACACTGGAAGGCGTGCGCCTCACTTGCGAGTCAAGACACTGCGTCAAGCCAGGCTACCAGAACCTGGGAGGCAGACGAAACCCCCAGTCTGCGCACGTAACTTAATGTATTTGTTGTAAGCAATGATATGTATTCTAAAGTACTTTTTAGATAAAAACTTTTTTTTCTTGGAGGGGTGTAGTATTTTTGGACTACCAAATATACCAATATAAAGGCGGATTAAAATTGCTAGCAGTGCTAGAGTACCTCTCAAATAAGAAGTAATGACATGATCGATTGATGACTCAATGGGATACCCCCTGATTCGTTGACTGCTCAATTCTCTGCGACAGCAGTTCGGAGCAAGGTGACAAAAGCGAGTGTAAACCGCACGAGGGCGCTGGCGGTGGTCGGTGGTTGGCGGCGGTGGTCGGGTGGTGGGACGAGGGTGGTTGGTCGAAGGTGGTCGGACGGGGATGGTCGGACGAGGGTGGTTGGTCGAAGGTGGTCGGACGGGGGTGGTCGGACGAGGGTGGTTGGTCGAAGGTGGTCGGACGAGGGTGGTCGGATGAGGATGGTCGGACGGGGGTGGTCGGACGAGGGTGGTTGGTCGAAGGTGGTCGGACGAGGGTGGTCGGACGAGGGTGGTCGGACGAGGGTGGTTGGTCGAAGGTGGTCGGACGGGGGTGGTCGGACGAGGGTGGTTGGTCGAAGGTGGTCGGACGAGGGTGGTCGGATGAGGGTGGTCGGACGAGGGTGGTTGGTCGAAGGTGGTTGGTCGAAGGTGGTCGGACGAGGGTGGTCGGACGAGGGTGGTCGGACGAGGGTGGTCGGAAGGGGGTGGTCGGACGAGGGTGGTCGGACGAGGGTGGTCCGACGAGGGTGGTTGGTCGAAGGTGGTTGGACGAGGGTGGTCGGACCAGGGTAGTCGGACGGAGCTGGTCGGACGATGATGATCGGATGGGGCTGGTGGGAGGGGTTGGTGGGAGGGGTTGGTCGGAGAGGAGTGGTCGACGGAGGGTGGTTGGCGGAGAATAGTCGGCGGAGAGTGGTCGGCTTAGGGTGGGCGGTGCAGAGCAGGCGCACGGGAGGAGGGCGGACGGGCGAGCGGTGACAGAGCAGTTGGCGGCCTGGCAGGCGTAGGGGGAAGTGAACGGAAGGGCAGGGAGGACAGAGAAGGTAGCGCCGTGAGGGCAGAGACGCTGAAAGGAGGACCGAGAGGAGAGGCAGGGAACGCTAGGCGAGAGGACGTCGGAGAGGGCGGGGCCGCCGCCGGTGCTTTACGGGTGGAGGTCACCGCCAGAGGATTATTCACAAACGGCGTGGAGCGGCGAGGCCCCTAACTCGCCTTTACGGCCAATTACCGGCGGAGGCGCTTTCTTTCGTGGGACGCACAATGCGCTTTAAATGGCCAGTTATTGACTTCAGAGCGAGGTCGGCTCGGCCCCCAGATGTTCTTTTTGCGAAAGGCACCTCGACACTGCGAATTAATTAATTAAAATCTCTTTTGTTCTAACTGCTCTTCAGGCTGAAAGGAGCACATATATTACAACCCCGTACTGAAAAACTCAGGCGTGAGGACTTCAATGCACTGCCGTTGGCACATTGAAATTAAAAAGTTTTATCTTTAAATGACAATACCCCGTTGGTGACGAAAACGGAGGGAGTTTTAGACAGCTGAATCTCCTTTCTGACATTTTGAAAAACAATTCAACATTACAGAGGAAGAGAAAGCTAATTTATTTCTGAAAAACTGTATCGCATCCGCCACTCTATGTAAACCTACAGTGAATCCTCTGTTCCGTTCATATTTTAAATTGCAATAATTAAGGGCCAAATGCAGAAGACAATCAGAACACAATGGCACAAACTGAAGCGTTTTGCTAAGAATAGGGACGGAATAGGAATAAATATGTAGTTAAGCTCGCTGTCGGGCGTACTCTCTCTCTTGAAAACGGAAAAGAACAATGTGGAGAATTCACGTACATGTGAAAGACACGGACATGTTATATAGAAAGTGGATCATTTCAATTTGCGAAGTACAATAGCCGGAGCAGAGAGGGAGTAGATGTGGCGGAGGGGGAGTAGACGGAGAGAGGAGGGAGTAGACTGACAGAAGGGCGAGCGGGCGGAGAAATGTGCGAGTACACGGAGCGGAAGGCGAGTAGACAGAGAGATGTGCGGGGAGACGGAGAGATGTGCGAGGAGACGGAGCGGAAGGCGAGTCGCGAGGGCCGGAGAAAAGGGCGAATAGACGGAGAAATGTGCGCGACGGAGCGGAAGGCGAGAAGACAGAGCGATGTGCGAGTAGACGGAGAGATGTGCGAGCAGACGGAGAGAAGGGCGAGTACACGGAGAGATGTGCGAGTAGACGGAGAGAAAGGCGAGTAGAGGGCGAGTAGCCGGAGAAAAGGGCGAGTAGACGGAGAAATGTGCGAGCAGACGGAGAGAAGGGCGAGTAGAGGGCGAGTAGCCGGAGAAAAGGGCGGGTAGACGGAGAAATGTGCGAATAGAGGGAGTGGCAGGCGATTAGACAGAGAGAGATGTGCGAGTAGACGGAGAGATGTGCGAGCAGACGGAGAGAAGGGCGAGTACACGGAGAGAAGGGCGAGTAGAGGGCGAGTAGCCGGAGAAAAGGGCGGGTAGACGGAGAAATGTGCGAATAGAGGGAGCGGAAGGCGATTAGACAGAGAGAGATGTGCGAGTAGACAGAGAGAAGTGCGAGCAGATGGAGAGATGTGCGAGCAGACGGAAAGGCGAGTAGAGGAGGGCGAGTAGGCGGAGCGGTGGCCGAGCCGTGTGCAAGCGGAGGGCGCGCGCCGTTAGCAGCGCTTTATGCGCGCAGAGCCCGCGCCGCAACGACCTAGGGGAGTCGGAGGCAAACGCGCGGAGAAAACGCCGTTAACGCCTCCGCCGGCCCATCCCGCGCGGACGCACGATGGCATGTGTTGCTGACTGGCAGGCACCCGCCTCTGCCCCTCGGCCTCTAACTCCACACAGACGCTCCTCACTGCCGAGTCTCATCCCTCTCCCTCAGCACGGGCCTGATGCTTCGGGTACGGTGTCTCTGACTCTCCCATCAACTACCGATGTACCGATTGATTACTGATTCCTGGCGCGTCAACTGCTAAGTCTAGTACGTGTAGTGCATATTTTGTTCGGAGGTGGCGGTGATCTTGCCTCGCTGGATGACGAAATCCATAGCCACCCTACCGTCGTCCAATTTTTTTTCTAAACAGGTATCTTCCACCAGCGGGGCACCGCCTCAGCCGGGCAAGCTCTTAACTTACGGCCGGTCTTTCCACATGTACGATAGTCTAGTACGCATGTGTAAGTAAGGGGTAGGATATAACAAAGAAAAGGAAGGAACTATCGCGAGCGTTCCTTGGCCTGTTTGGTAGAGAAGTGCTCCGGCATTCGCCTGGGAGTGATCGGAGGAACTCCGGAAAACTACCGATCAGTGCAACCGACCGCTACAATTCTCTAGACAGCAACAGAACTCAATCTAGCAATCTAGCTAGTGTCAAAAATCCTGACACCGTCGTGTGGCACAATCCCCTCGGTCACAGGCACCGCAGTGGCATCAGTTGATACTCTGAGCCACCTTTCTCAGTCGACGTACTCATCTGCGACTCTCCCAACGATCAGTTGTCATGCGTTCACTCGTACCTCTTTGGGGCCATCCATAAATTGCGTGAGGTCTTTAGGGGGGAGGGTGTCAAGCGAATCTCATCTAATCTTACGTGGGGCAGAAGGGGGTCACGACAAATATTACGCATTATTTTTCGCTAAAAACAGTGGTAAATTGCGAGAAAACTGAGACAATTTAAGTAAAACACGTTTGTATACTAAAATATGACTGAATCTTGCACAATAATTTTTATAGTGGTTATGTGAATGCTACATTAAGTAGCATAGTAAACTGAAAAAAATAATCTAACAAAAATTATTAACCTTTTGATCATTAATGAGATAAATCTCATTACCTGCATTTTACAGAAATTTTAAAGAAAATTAACGAGCGTTTTTAGAAGTGCAATAATATTCATTGTAATTTAGTCGCTCTATTTTCTAAATACTAGTCATATCTAGTCTTAAATATAATTACGAAAGTTATATTTTTAAATAAATCCCAATGCAATTAATCACAAATTAACGTATTTACGTTAAAAATACGCATTTTGAAAAATCTCACGTGAGATTAGAAGGGGAGGGGGTGGAGACAAATCTCACCAACGGGGAAGGGGAAGTCGAAAAATCGCCTCATGTAATTTATGGACGGCCCCTTTTCCTCTTCCCCGCAGCATCTCATCTTCCATTGGCTCCTCCTTCCGAATCTCCCGTCACATCGCCCCACAGCCTGCTCGTCCGGCGCGGCCCGGCACGCGTCTATCCACTGCCAGGGCGCCGGGCCGAGCCGCGAGATTCCCCGCCCGGCTCGGGGCGGCAGAACGCGCTCGGGCTTTATTGCCCATCGCCCTCGGCCTCCGAATAAGAGAACTAACAGTCAGCGACATCGTAACGAGCTAATGGCTGAACAAGGACGCTTTGAACCTCAATGCGCCTCCCACCTCGAAGGCAGTGCATTGACGGGCAACCGCTTGAAGAGAAGTTTACGGTCCATAAACTAACAGCCCCCTTTCGATACGGTTCCCAGGAGGCTGGTATGTGAACAAAAACATGATTTTATGATTTGGAAGTGCACTGTCAAGTAATGTAGTGAAGACTTTTCTTTAGGAAAGGAAAAAGCAATTTAATTATAAACATGACCGAGAATTGAGATTTCACCCATCCGGCTTGGAACAGCAAAGCAAGAAGTTTGTTTCCATTACTTTTAAATTTCAAATTATACCTCGTTTGCGTCCGAACGTAGAGTCGTTTGTGGAGCTTTAATTACAAAACATCAATAATTAATTATACGGCGTTCCTTTACGAGATAAGAATCGAGCGGAATATAATTTCATTCAGACAAAGAAATCTTCTGTCCGTTCTGTCTAGCTTTGTTTAACAGTTCTTTCGTGAGGGAAGAGGTATAAAAATAAATTCATCTCGACGAAGCAACGCAGGAGATTACAAAGGGTGGAAAAGATTGAACCTGGGAGCGAGACCCACAGCAACCACGGTCCACGGAAATCTATTTATACCCCGAGAGGGGCATTACGTTACATTAATTAAATTAAAACGCACAGGAGCGGGCTCGTCGAGGGCAAACGAGGTCCATTGTGGCGCGCGGGGCCGGCGCTCCGTATAAATAGGCCGCAGCGGACACTCGGCGCTCCCCCCCCTCCGCCCTCCGAGGAGGCCGCGAGACGAAGGGCATGGCAAAGAGACACGGCTCACAGAATGGAAGTAAAAATAAGCAAAAAGAAACGAAGGTGAGGATAGAAATGACCCAAGTCCAGTGTGTAATGCCTTCGGAGTACATAATAGAATTAGTAATACAAGCGCATGACCTAGGATGAAATCTCTAAGGAGCCAATCGGCAGATTTATTCCGGGCGCTTCAACTACTAAGGTCATTATTCCCATAAACATGGTGCATGTTTATTGCTTGGAAGGTGGCCATCTCTAAGGAGCCAATTGGCAGATTTATTCCGGGCGCATCAACTACTAAGGTCATTATTCTCGTAAGCGTGGTGCATGTTTATTGCTTGGGAGTTGGCGGTGGTCTTGCCCCGCAGGATGGTGAGATCCGGCCCCCACCTAACGTCGGCTAGCGGGATTTCCCTCATCCAGGTATCTTCCACCAGCGGGGCACCGCTCCAGCCAGCTTCCGGGCGGTCTCCTGGCATGTGCGGTAGAGTAGTATGTGTGAGGAGAGAGGACAGAACAAGGAAGAGGAAGGAAAGATCGCAGGTGGTCCACGATCTGTTTGTTAAGGTACTACTCCGGCATTCGCCTGGTGTTGATGAGAGAAACTACGGATAACTACCGTTCAGAGCAGCCGGCCGGTACATTTCTCCTCCAGACAGCGACAGAACTCCACCTAGCTATTAGGCTGGTGCCGAAAATCCTGCTCGAACCCCAGGATCAGACGCACTGCAGTTAGATCAGTTCATGCCCTGAGCCACCTCTCCCGGTGCAATGGCTTCGGAGAAGACAATAGAAATAGTAATACTCACGCTCATCCTAGAAAGAAACTTCTAAGGAGCCAATTGGGAGACAGAAACATTCCTGCCTCGGGAGAAATTGCGTCAAAGACAAAATATTGTCGTACTGGTACAGGTAATCCTCCTCCAGACAGCGACAGAACTCAACCTAGCTAGAGTCGATAATCCTGCTCGAATCCCAGGATCTCCCAGTCGGACGCACTGCAGTAACATCAGTTCATGCCCTGAGCCACCTCTCCCGGTGGAATGGCTTCGGAGTAGACAACAGAAATAGCAATACATGCGCACATCCTAGAAAGAAACCTCCAAGGAGCCAATTTTGAGACAGAAAGGCTTCAGAGCGACTTGTCCTGCTTCAGAAACATTCCTGACTCAGGCGAAATGGCGTCAAAGACAAAATATTGTCGTACTGGCAGAGTTGTGGGAATTCTGATTCGGTGTTGTTGACAGTCTACCGACTTTTGCCGAAAGCAGCGAGACTGATGATGACGGCAAAGCCGTCGAAAGAAGGCTATCTAAATAAAAAATACAATGTTGACGAAGATGAGCTCTTTTATTTCTTTGTACTGGTAGAGGCAATGCAAAACCGTACGAACAGGGCTGGCGACGGTGGCGCCATGCACCAGCGTGTTCGTAGCGCTGCGGGAGGAGGTTGCGGGGCGGCCGCGAGGCCGTTGCAGCGCGGGGGCAAGCGGGCGCATCCACCGTGAAAAAAGGCGTCCGCCCGGCGGGAGACGCCTTAATGGTGAGAAAGTGAAATTAAGAGGGACGCGGCCGCCGGCGCCTCGCGTGCGAATGAGGAGCAATCGCCAAGAAAGGACGACGCCTGCGCTGCGACATCGCCAACAGCAACAGTCGCACGCAAGCGGGGCGGAACGGAGTTCAAAGGTTCTTCCAGAGCGGAATGAGCGGTAGCACGTGTCACAATGGATATAATTGCAAAACTGTCTGTTTTCACAACACTGCGAAACGCCGTTGCAGAAAGATAGCAGGAGAGTTAAATACTTCTTAAGAGAAAGAAAATTGTACTGAAAATTGTACGCGAAAACGGAATTACTTATTTTAGGTAAGTTGCAAAAGCCAGTGAGATTCACAAAAGTCATCCGTTGCGGCCGGAACCGCCAACAAACAACACTCGCACGCAACCACGGCGGAACGGAGTTCAAAGGGTGATTCCAGAGGGGAGCGAGCGGTAGCATGAGTGACAATGGACGTAATTGAAAGCTGGGTCTGTTTTCACTACAATGCAAACAGCCGTTGCAGACAAATAACTGCGTAGTTAAATACCGAAGAAAAAATTGCACTGAAAAAGTAGTCATGCAAAAACCTACAGACTTATTTCGCTCAAGTTGCAAGAGCCAGTGACATGCACAAAATAATAACAAAAAGAAACTATATACGAGTAATAAGGACTCATATAGAGTTTAAAGCCTTTAATTTGAAGAATGAAATGAATGGCTCACTGCATGGGTAAGGTAGAAACCTTATCCCACCGAACGTAATGACGGCGACTATGTTTTCCAAAAACTTACTCGAAGATATGTCAAACAATAAAATACAGCTGAAAAAAAAGCAAATGATGTCAGTATATAAATTCATGTCAGCAACTCAAAAATAAAAAAAAATACTGACAGAATCATTTTAAACAAAATAAAGCATTGAACGGATGATTGACTTATCAATAAATCTGCATAAAATAAAATACAATATCGACAAAACACAACAGAAAAAACATTTTCAATTAATTTACTAAACATTATATCTTAGAATATGCTAGTTTAGAACACTTAGCGGTCATGCCGGGAGAACGATCGGCAGCTTAGAGCTTGTCCCGGCTGGGCCGGTGCTCCGCTGGTGGAATATACCTGGTTAGGGAAAAATCCCGCTAGCCGACTGTAGGTCGGCGCCGGATCTTTCCATCCAGCGGGGGACAATCACCACAATCTCCCGATGAAAAAAACAAGCACTACACTAACGGGACTAATGACCTTAGCAGTTGACGTGTCCGGAGTTACTAACAACCAACCAACACTTGGTTGCAACCTGCATTGTTTTAAGACTTCATCTCATTAGAGCAGTGCGACTTGTTGACAAAACAGAAACACCGACCCTGGCTAGTTCCTTTCGTTTTTAAACGAGGTTCAACTGGACACGTGCCAAGGACGACACTCAATGACTAAAGTACGCAATGCAGACTGTACGAAATCTCCAACTAAGAAAAGGATCCATTTTAGCGCGAAGGGGATCACAAAAGACCTTACAGCAATCTCAAACCAGTACTCGGATTACATTATCTATTAATACGCGTCGAATATACGCAACGTTCACCTCATCATGTAGTGACACATTCCTTTTCGACAATTAAATTACTCCGAACGAGACATCTTTTTCTGCTCCTGGAAACATGTGACTCTTAAGCCCGAAAAAGAGAAATGTATCAAAATAACAAGAGGCTTATAAATGCATACATGCACACAAATTCCGCATTCATAATATGCATGACAGGAATACATAATCACATAAAATATCTAATCGAATTAAAATTTTCCGCAAAAACATGAACTTGGAAACTATAAAGTACATCTTCGGGAAAAAGGAAATTTCAAGAAAATCCTAACACAAGCGAAACACAACATCAATATGTCCCCAATATTACGATCCTATATTGTTCATGGGTTGCATTACTAACAACTCAAAACCTACGACTTTTGCATTATGACAGTTTCATGATATTTTATAACAATAAAAATTGTTATAAATGATGTTTGCCCCAAAAGGGAACGAACCCAGATTTCCTGGTACAATGCCCGCTTGAGCTGCCGAGTCAACTCTGTCCACTTGAGCTGCCGAGTCAACTCTTCAAGCAGCCTCTACGGATAAGAGCCAGAAACCACACACTTAGCCACCTACTCACTCACAATTGTATGTTCAACAGTTACGTGGGAACGTTTCGCAATTGTCAATCCCCACTGCGACCTCGTAGCACAATGATAATTGTTATAGATGATGTTTGGAATAATAACTGTGCAAATAATTATTAGCAGAACTCACATAAAACCTTTTTAGTAAACTTTTCTTCTTAATTCATCAATTATTAGCGAGTGTGTCCTGCATTTGAAAACCAGCAACCACTTCAAACACGATTAAATAAAAGCTTCATTTTTGAACTGTGTCAATACTGCAGACCACGAACGATAACCTGGATAGTTTAATCAAATAGTTCTACATATGTGCATCTGACCGCATTATTCCAAGCTATTTCGTCAGCGAAGTTCTCTTACTAGTTCTATTGTAGCCGCAGAAATCGTTTAAATTCCCATAAAACAGAACAACAACCGATTTTTAAGATTTGTAATTGGGAGGTCGTGTATCTCACTTGTTTCTCTTCTAATTTTAGATCACTAACTGCTGGTGACTTCAAAAGTTGGTTGTTCACTAAAGTATGCCGGGGTGATTCACAAAAGATGTGGCGGCTAGCCCACTTGTCTCTGTGAACACCAGCCGTCCGCGAGGCTCTGCGTAAACATGAAAGGAGGCAAAAACTGCTCCGCGATTTAGCAGGACCGATGGAACTCGCCCAGTCACGGACGTCATAAAGCACTAGTTTTTTTCTCAGCAGATCAAAGGTTACCGCATAACTATTGAAATTTGTACATTTTTTGTCAAAACGTGTTTTGGCATAGTAAGGTTTGCATAATTATTTAAAAAGTGTGACTTTATGAAATAACGCAATGTGTACGCCAAAGCGCGGCTTGTACGTTTCAAAAACTGCCACCTTCGCTCATCTCACCGCGCTCTGGGACCCTCTGGAGAACGCCGTATGCGCCAAAGCGATCCGAAGGTCATTCTTTGTCTGATTGCTCTGATGCCTTATGTAGCAGGTCTTTGAGATGCTGATTAACATCACACTGAATTCGCCCCGCTGCCAACCTTTGTCATCACCCGTTTTACCACTGGACGCCAAGGTAGCAACTCGGAATCGCCCGCGAGGGATGTACGAAAAAAAGGCGCACCGCACATGGTCACGAATCTGTTTTGCAGTCTATTAAAAATAAATGAGATGCCATTATGACTCACAAGCTCAGTTATACAAATGAAACAAATATGCATATGACAAATAACTGAGTATGTTTAGCAAAACATTTGGATTGTAGCGCAAACATGCTACAACTGGAAAGAGCCACCACTGCATTATAATCTTCTGAAACTCAATTCTCAGACGCACTAAATGCTGATTCAGCAAATACTTTCTAAATATACTTAGGAAATTACGTTTGCACATGGAGGCAATGAGTATCGGAAAACCTTTTAACTTGGCGATCCAATCCGAAAGTATGTTTCTCCATTCAACTCCTTAAAATAAACTCTGTACGTTATTTCACAAATCTTCAAGCAAAAGGACCAACAAATATCCAGAAACATCGAAGAATTCGAAAGTTGATTAAATTCTCAAATTTAGCCTACCTTTTGCTACCCTTCCCGAACACATTTATTACGGCAAAAACTATGTTAATAAAATTATATGCATCGAAATACACAATAGCTATATCTGACCGATAAACTATGCAATGATACGGACCTCCTTATTAATAGTGTCATAATTACTAGCAAGAATATCTGAGTGGAAGAATTCTCAGAAATTTTTATTTCTGAACAAATGTGAAGTTTACAGCAAAACTAAACCTTTTGTAGAATTATTGTAATTTTGTAGAACGACCGCTGCAGAACCCAACAATTCGTTTTCAAACTGACATCACATTAGTAACTAGTCTGAAAATGAGGCTGCGGTTGTTACGCTGATGGCTATAGAACAACGGACAAACACAAGCACGCATGAGCTGTAGCAGGCGTATTGAGGATACGCGGGAGATGTAAGCACAGTGTTAACCCTAATCACGCGGGGTTGGCGGATGCAAGTGACATCAAGCCCCACGTAGGGGGACATCTAAGTGTCATCCAAACGTCACGCCCCACGTAGGGCGACATCAAGGAGTCATCCAATTCATTAATTAATGCGCATTTTCATTCATTCAATGAGACAGAAAAACCCTATGCTATATTCCACTGATACAAATTTCAAGATTGTCACTTATTTTGTGAGTGTCAATTAAATAAACAGAACTCTGCTATTCTAATATAGAAGAACATGCGTTGACTGTAGGATGAAATCCTCTATTTCCATGGGAAAAAATTGGTATGAAATGATTTAAATTTCTAATGATTTTTAATTGGACAACGGTCTGCATCAAAGGAGAGCATCATAGGAGATTCTCTATTTTGCGAGGAAAAAAACTGTTCGAAGGTTAAGAATTTTATGTATTCTGACAGGACGCTTCTTACAATTTCTTAAAATAATAATGCTACTTATAAAGAAAAAGTGCTGAAAGTTTGCTTTCGTCCTTTTCATTATCGCACATCAACGACAATACGATGATTTTCCATAATTGGCGCTGTCTTTTGATGCGTAACGCCATTCTATTGCGATTCGATAATATAATTTCGATTTTCGTAGAATATATTACCAAAGAAATGAAGAGATATAAACTCATATATCAAATATTTGTACGTACAACTCTCAGTTCTAATCAGAGGCACTTGAATTAATTTTGAAGAATGAGGAAACAAAACCTAAGAACCTCTAATTAACACGCAACACATCTCTTTACGATTTGTAAAAGATACACGCTAGTAACAATTGAAAATTTATCGAACGGAATCGACTTACTGCCATGTATCCAAATTCACATATTCAGAATTTTCTCTACACACACTCCATTTTTGATCACTCCCAAAACCCAAGCTGACAGACTTAAAAAACCACTAATAATTACCTATAGTATAGATTCGTCACTCGCACTTTAATACCATTGAGAGCCACAATCTCCGAGGAGCCACGCGCAATCAACACCCGAGACGCACACCGAACGCGCCACGCACTCGCTAAGCACCGAGGACGGGCGGAGAGCTCTCGTACGGGGCACGGCGAGTGGAGCACGTGCGGCGCGCGAGATCCGTCCAGAACACGCACCTCTTCGCAGCCTCCGGCGGCGGCGGCGCGCGCACGCACGCAAGGCGACGCACTCGCACGCACCGTCCCGCGGGCGGCACTCGCGCGCGGCAGGCAGGCAGGCCGGGCGCCCGCGTCAAAACAAAGACGACGACGACGAGAGCACGTGAGGAGGGCTCGGCCGGGCCGCGGCGCCGCGCCGCCTAGCGGACGCCGCCCCCGTGCATCGATCGGCGGCAGCCGAGACGGCGGGGCGCCGCCGCCGCCGCCGGCACAGGTGGTCGGGGGCGAGCCGCGCCAGAGATACCGCCACCCCTGGCGGCAGGGGGCGGGGCGGGGCGGGGCGGGGCGGGGCGGGGCGGGGCGGGGCGGGGCGGGGCGGGGCGGGGCGGGGCGGGGCGGGGCGGCGGTGGCGTCAGCATCGACCGCGGGAAAAGCCGCCCTCGGGCCCCGCCCCGCCCCTCGCCGCCCCCGCGAAAAACGCCGTCTGGGCCGACGCGACGCCTTCCGCGTCGCGGTGCTCCCTGGCGCAGGTGGCGAGGCCGCTAACAGTGGAGGCAGGGCAGGCGGACGAGATGCTGCTTTTTTTTTTATTAAATTGGTTAGTGATTCCGGGCACGTCAACGGCTAAGGTCATTAGTCCTGTAAGTGTAGGGCATGCTTTTTTCCCGGGAGGTTGCACTGAACTTCCCTCGCTAGATGGTGAGATCCGACGCCGACCTACCGTAGGCTAGTGGTGTTTTCCTCATCCAGGTATCTTCCACCAGCTGGGTTCTAAGTTCTCGACCGGTCTCCCGTCATGTGCGGTAGTACAGTGCACGTTAGTGTGTATACGTGAGAAAGGGGTGAGATAGGATAGAGAAGAGCAAGGAGAGATAGTAGTGTAGAGCATCTGAATGTAAGTGTAAGTAAAGGGTGAGGAAAAGGAAGAGGAAGGACAGATCGCGCGCGGTCCGTGGCCCGTTTGTTAGGGCACTGCTCCGGCATTCGCCTGGTGTTGATCGGAAAAAACACGGAAAACTACCGATTAGAGCAGCCGGCCGCTAGAATTCTCCTCCAGACAGCGGCTGAACTCGACCTAGCTACCCTACCGCGTGTCAAAATCCTGCCACCGTCAGGTTTCATCCTCTCGGTCAGAGGCACTGCAGTGACATCAGTCGACGCCCTGTGACAGCTCTCCCGGTACGAGTAGTTGGGCTGCAAATTAACGAACGGGAGTGGATGTCGTTAGCGGGCGAGAGGTAAGGGACCGAAATGGTGAGGTCCAGTGTATTCGGTCTGGCTGTTTATAGAATTGGGTAGACAGCTAATCAAGACGCTGGTTACAATTACAAACCCGCATTTGTGGCAGCGGCGTTAGAGTTCGAAATGGAGTTGCAGTTCCAAGTTGGCAGAATCCTTGCTGGTGGCGTCAGGTTGCTGTCTGCGACTGAAGGGGCGAGGTGGGGACGATAACGAGTGAGGGGAGGCGGCACGCGAGCTTTGCACCCTGTTAATCTCAGCGCGGCGTAAGAGGCTTCAACGACTCGGCGCGTCACCGTCGAGTGCAGCTCAGCAGCAGCTGGCGAAGGCAGCTTGACGAATGAGGACAAGCGTCATCCACCAAGAGAAGGCATTTCAAAGGAAAGCCTCTTCACGTTTGGTTGCAATTCTCTCTCCTACGAATCATTAAATTACTGCCCTCCGCGAATAATTCGCAAGCCAAAGGCTGCATTTAGAAATATTTCAAGTGTGTCTTCAGGATATTATAAAGAAGTCTGTTCTTTTATAACGTCTCTTGAAGCTATTTTTTAAATAACTATTAGTATTTGCGTCGAGAATGTTTAGACAAGGAACAAGAAGCGTTTTTCGTTGCATTCCCAACTTTCTAAATGTGTCTAACTTCATTCAATAAGATATATTTTGAAAGCATGGATCGTACTTAATATTTTGTCATCACAGTGGAAATTCAGAAGTGTATGAAGAATGTATATATCAACGATACAGTACACACACGATGCACATTTTATTACCTTCAAATAGTTCATAATCACAAACATTTAAATAGTAAAAAACGACACATCTGGTTTTTATTGGCCTGTGATCTGCAACCTCAGTTCCGCAGGCTTATTTCATGCCCCCAATCAACATTCAAAAATTATTTCAACAGCAAGCTGAAAATATAAAAAATAAGGTTGATGTAAATATTGAAATTCTATATTTTTCAGCCGAGTTAATTTTTTTCTTTCAATATCTTGACTCCACAAATCGAGCGAGTGAGAATATTATTTACGCCACATATTCCTCGGAACAGGACTATCACCAAACCTTCTACCTTACACATAATAGCCATCTACCAGAGTCCGCCTGTGTTATCGACCTGTAGCCATCGGGTCGTGTGGCAAGAGTCAATACCGCGCACTCGCACTCCATAAATCGGCTGCGCCTTCCTCCACCCGCACAGAGACGACTCTCACTCACAACTCGATCGCTTTCAGAGGAAGGGGAGGGGGGACGACAAAAGAAACGCGAAATCGATACATCGCTCGCCGCATCCATCGATTGGTGCCTCTATGTGGCCGCTTGACAACTGAAGAATGGCGCGTTGGCCGATGAGCTGCCGTCCAAATGTATCACGGACCACTGGTGGTCTTGTGAAAGAAACAGGAAATCATTGTTGATTCTTTCACAAGAGAGACTAACATTATAGGAATGAGTCAGTGATGCCCCAATAAATAAAAATCAGAATACCGTATGGATGGCGCGAAAAACTACTCGGTCCAGATAATGCTGCACCCATAACACCGTTGGGACATTTCTGCTTTCGTGTTTCCGAGCGCGCCAATTTAGATGTTCATTAGCCCCGTAAGTATAGTGCATGTTATATCCCGTGATGTGCGGAGTTCTCCTGCTGGAATGTGAGAGTTTGCGCCGGCCTAGTAGGTGGAGGGCGACGTTTTCCTTTATCCTTCATGGTATCTCCCCAAGCAAACACCGCCCCGGTTCTAAGCTCCCGACATGTGTGGTAGCGTAGTGCAAGTAAGTGTAAGTGTATATAAGAAGTGTAAGTATATAGAACAAAGACGAAGAAGGAATGATCGCGTGCGGTCCTTGGCTCGTTTATTAGGATACTGCTTCGGCATTCGCCTGGTGTTGATCGGAGGAACGACAGAAAACTACCGATCAGAACAGCCGGTAGCTAAAATTCTCCTCCAGAAGTGGCTGCATACGACTTAGCTAGGAAGAATGTTCCCGGATATCGCATAAGAAATTTTCTCTCTGCAGCCAGAGGCTGCCTCAATTACGCCATCCATTTGCGGCGAGGCCCGCGCCAATCCAAGGGCCGTCCAGCACGGCATCCAGTGAGGGCCGATCCTGCTGTAGGCGCACGCTTTACCAAGGGGCGGCCTCTACAAGAGGTCCCGGCCACTCACTGAATAATGAGCTTTCCATCCGCACCAACACATTGGACAGACAGGATATATAAGAGCGCTGTTACAACTGCTATTCTATGCGAGTGTGGAAGCGTGTATGAAAAAAAGAAGAGAGAACTTGTTACAAATAATGGTAATGTCTCAGCATAGAAATTACTTAACGGTCAAAAAGTGGGGATTTGGTCCGACGTATAGAAATACATTCCTTTCGTTAATGAAAGAGAACAATAATCAAATTAAATTCATTATTACGCAAGAATCAATTTCATTGAACGCAATCGTAAGAATGAGGTCTGTATTACGAAAAATAAATATAAAAATCCAAACCTGTCTGCATCGGGGGCTTTACCAAGAAGGTAAATCTAATGCTTATCACCATAAATATCAGAGTAGAACGTGCTCTAAAATTATTACGTAGGTATGAAATTATCACGGAAAGTTGAAAAACATTCGAAAGGCACACAATACACGCAATTAGTCTCTTTTCTTCAAACCATACACAGGTTTCGTAAGCTAACCAGGTAATAGAGTAATTTTAAAAAAATGGGCGGATACTTTTATGAGTATAAATATTATTGTAAAATTTTTATATATAAGAAAATATAATGATTTACTATGACTACTTTTCTTGTTCCTCGCCTATTCGGCGGTCAGACAGGAACGCGTGGTTCTAATAACGCTGCCTACCAGGCATGGCGCATAGAGCTTCATAACTTAAATTGCAAAGCAACGTCTCCGCCTACATCAGATTTCTGGGCACGAGCAGGCGCCGCCCCGCCCCGCCCCGCCCCGCCCCGCCCCTCGCCTCCTACGCCGTCTCGCGGGCCGACGGGCGGGCGACTCGTAAAACAGCTGAGTGGGGAAGTGCGCGCGACCGAAAGACTTGGCAGCTCTTTTGTTTTCACAGCTTTCACGGCCACGCGCCGCCCGCTGCCTCCTTCCTCCCCAGCGCCGCGCCGCGCCGCGCTGGGCGACCGTCACGCCGCGTTGTGCGGGTGGTATTTCACGGGCGCGCCGGCGCGAGGGGCAGCGCGCCACCGTCGCCCTCGCCAGGGCCTCCTAAATCTTCGGGCTCCTTGCGCGCGTCTCCGGCTGCGCTCCGGGGGCAGGGTTTCACCTCGCAAGGTACACGCTGCCTCTGCTCAATGTTCCCATAATTACAAGTTGTGATCTATTCTAGTCGGGTACGGAATTTTGCTGAGATTAAAGAGCATATTATTTCTTTTTTTCATTCGCAAAGACCAATAAGATAGGGGCAGGCACACAGGAGACATAACATTCGTGTTTGTTAAGTGACCGAATCTTTTTCATACTGAATCGTTAACTAAAGTGTACAATGCTCAAAGATTTCGAAAGCTCACAAGTCAAGTTGAATGCTCTTTGTGCGAAAAATATTGAGTTGAACACTGCGGTTACACAACCACCAAAGAGCTAATGTAATGTGGCACGTTGCCCCGTTTTCGATCATTTAAGAAAGTACTCAGTCCGCATTCAAGAAATGACTATGAAATAGAACCTCTAGAAATCACAACTTACTCTAAGCAATTGATTAAGGATTCCTTTAATCCTTAGGAGCAGACAATGAATTCAGCCCTAAAATATTAACAGGCTTATTTCACACCAAAGTGTACCTACAGGGTTATGTCGTCCAACCACGTTCTATCCTGAACTGCCTCCTACTTGAAATTGACAATGGTCTCGTTCCGCCACCACATTTTAAGTTTGCTTGCGTACCTGGAAGAGGAAAATCCTGCAAGCAGTCATGAAGGTCGGCGCCGAAACACGCATTCCACCGTCGGAACAACCCGCACATCCGGGCTATCACATGAGAACACTCACTGGAGTAGATACTAGTAAAAGAGTCGATGCTCCTGGAAACACTTAAGTACTATTTCAATATACAAAGTAAGAAAATATCGGTCAATACATTCTGTTGAGCACAGCTAAAGTTTGTTAATTCGTTTATAATGCAACCCGCTAGACGTTGATGCCTTTAAAGATTTCGTGTTGCAGCGTCCCCTGCAATTGTCAGGTCACATTAATAGCTTAAAGCCAATTCACAATGCAAACAATCATAAGCATGGCGTTAACATAAAAGTTAGGACTACGTCCATAAGCAGACTCATTCACAATGCGTTCGCATAAACATAAGACGTTAACTTTAAAGCTTGCAAGCTTCAAGCTACTGTGCTGATGCTTATATCAGAAATAATAAATGAACCAATCACAGTACGTTCACTAAAATCGAGTATCGAAATAAGTAGATAGACGAAGTCCCCAGTCATGGACCCAGTCGATATCTCGAAATCCATTCTCACATCCAACCAATAGTAAATTCAAATGTCTCACAGCCAATAGAAACTCAACTTGCTCACGTTTATGTTCGACATTGTCAATACTTAAGACTATCATTTATGTTCATGTTTATGTCTATGTGGTATGCTTATATTTGTGTTTGCATAGTGAATGGGCCTTTACTCTCTTCCCTTTCTCATCCGTGTTCCTGCAGCGTACACAAGGAAAGGAGGAAAGAAATAAGAATGAAGTACGAAGAAAAATAAGTAAAGTACGAGAAAAAAGACGCAAAGCAAACTAAACATAGAAGAAGAAGAAGAAGAAGAAGAAGAAGAAGAAAGAGAAAATGGAAGATATTCTGGCCCAGCAATACGATGTGTTCTACATTCACGTAACGAATCCTGAATTCTGCATATTCTTATTTCTCGCTTTGTAGCCCCGTTGCAGCGCAGCAAAGACAGCTAGTCATAAATGACCAATTTGTAGAATGCTCGCGGAGAAGAATCTCCAATAGCCTATTACGAGGATAAGAGCAACCACGTCTGTATTCTTCTCAATCTTGGAAAGGGGCTCAAATATGTCAAACGTCTGTTACAAATTGGAAATGTTATTGTAAAGACTGCAATGTTGCATATGACTACATATTCAGAAGTAATTATTAATGAAATTAAGCACACATCAGAACCAATGCATATGGAGAAGTCAGTTCTAAATTCCATCAGCTGCGTTCAACACAAATGTTCTTACTTTCCTCCGATGGATTCTTACTTTGTATACTGAGTGAGAATTTAGTGTTTCCGCGAGCATCAACTCTTTCACTAGCATCTCCTGTGAGTGTATCTCATGTGATAGCCGGGAGGTGCGTGTTCCTCCGCCAGAGGACGGCGAGTTTCGGCGCCAACCTTCATGACGGTTTGCGGGGTTTTCCCCTTCCAGGTATGCAAGCAAATGTGGCGTCATGGAGAAAAACACACAGACATTTACAAGTATGTACAAGTTTATATACACGTATGTACAAGAACCAACTTCAGCTCCGAAACTACACACTTGAATTTCCTCTGTGGATACCCCACATAGCTAGGGAGGCCCCGCCTCCTCTGACGCTACTCACGCGCCACTACCGTGACCTCGTCACCCGTGCAATAGGCACGACACGCTCCAGCCTGGGCGTAAAGTTTTGCGCATCGCGCGAGGTTTCCAGAATAAAACCCCCGTGTGAGCTCTTCGGCTCGATTTTATACCAGGGTGTAGCCGTCCTAGGTGTAGGAGGGAGGCTCGCGTCTACCACGTGACTTTTCCGGTCAAGCTGGCGTCCCCTGTGTCTAAATGTATCCCAACGCCGGGGCGCCAAGCTATTCATGCCCGCAGATATGCGATACTTCCGCTCCTCCTCCCACCCACGGCCTCCAACGTGACGCTACACAAACTTAGGTGGGCGAGATCGTTGAGGCTGAAGGACCGCGACTACTTGGGCTCGAAGGGTCACGGGTTCGAATCCTGCCCCGCGCAAGGATGTTTGTATGTGTGTTCCGTGTTGTCCTTATGTGTTCCCCGCGTTCTAAATTCCCCAGGGCCCCGGTCTTTTCACGCAACGTGAGCAAGAGCGAGAGCGTAGGTGGGGTGGGGAGGGGGCGTGGCGTCCCTCGGGGAGCGTAAGGGCGCACATGGCGCGTGTCGCCCACGCGGACGCCCCCGCGGGCGAGGGCGTTAGTCACCGGCGGCGCCCCAGCGTCTGCCCGCCTGCCCGCCCAACGGCCAACCACCTCCCTCGCTTTCTGACGCCGCCCCGAGGGGTCCAAATGCCACCCGCGATTAAAGTTCTATCGTTCCCTACATGTCACTTCTCAGCGGGAAGCCGCCTTGCCTTTGTGGCCATCCTGTGCTGCCCCATCCTCCTCTCCCGCTTTCACCTACCACCTTAGTCCCTGCCCCTCCCTCCCCGACTGTGTTACTTCGATCTGCCCGATGGTATCTCAACAACCATCAATCTCACTAGCGACGATTTCCATTCGAGCTGACTTCTTCGCCGTTTCCGTGAGCAAAACTAGATGCTTGCGCTGCTACTAGATGCATTTTGTCGTTTCTGACCTTGTTTCCTTCCGCCACTCGTTTCCTATCTCTCGCCACTGCATCCTTTACATTTCTCCAATATCTTCTTTCATTTCCAGTTTCATTTATGTCTCGTAACAAACCTGCTCAAGTGCTAATTGAATGACACAAAACTCACCATTTTCCTATATCGACAAAAATTACAGCGTAAATCGTTAACAAATTCAAAATATTTGTGGAATTTCCTTCGTTTATTTTCGCTGTTTTTGCTTCCTCGCCAATCAATGTGCGACTACTCTTTTTACACGATCTTTTTTTTCATCTTTTTTTTTAATAAAAATGTGGATGGAAAGGGGATGTTCGTTTCTACGCGGTTTTGTTTCGATATCGAAACTGGATGAACGAGATCTAGCTTTTTACACAGTTATTTCGTTTTCTGCACGTAATTGTGATGAAAATATGGCCTCTGGACACCGCAAAAAAGCGCTGAAAATCAAACAGCAGAACATCACATCTGTGACCACAAATTAAGTTAGGTTATTTTAGGACTGAGCACAGAACAAAGTGACAGCAGAAGCGACATGGTTCATTTCTCACCGCTCCAATCACTTCAGATTACAATTCAATATATTAGAATGCTCTCAAAACTGCACAAAACGAATAAATCGCACCACACCCATAGAAAACGAGAAAAACTCAGAAAAGTGACGGAAGGAGCGCGGTAGTCAAACTGAAGCCAGGAGCGGTAGCTCAGTGCATCTGATGTTACTGCAGCGTCTCTGACCAGGAGGTCCTAGGTTCGAGTCCCGACGGCGGCAAGATTTTCGACACTAACTTTTCAGCTGGGTCGAATTCAGTCGCTGTCTGGAGGAGAATTCTAGCTGCCCGCTGCTCGGATTGGTAGTTTTCCGTGGTCTCTCCGATCAACACCAGGCGAATGCCGGAACAGTACCCTAACAAACGGGCCACAGACCGCGTGTGATCTTTCCTCCCTCTTCCTTGTTCTATCGTCTCCCCTTACACACACACACACACACACACACACACACTTACTAACATGCACTACACTACCACATATTCCGGGAGACCGGTCGGGAGCTTAGAGCATGTCCCGGCTGGGGCAGTGCCCCGCTGGTGGGAGAGTCCTGGTTAGGGTGAAACCCCACTAGCCGACGATAGGTCGGCGCCGGATCTCGCCATCCAGCGAGGGAAGATCACCGCCATCTCCCGAGAAAAAAATGCACTACACTTACGGGACTAATTACCAAAGCAATTGACGCGCCCGGAATCACTAATCAACGAACCAATTAAACTGAATAAAATCTAGATCGAAAAATCAAGCACGCGTCATTTTTTTGTACAAATTTCATCCCGTAAGGTCCGTCATTTTTCTGTGCACATGAAAAATGAAAAACCGACCGCGTAAAACGGGATGAAGGAACGTCCTAACATGCCGTCGCCTCCGTGGTCCCTCCATCTCGCTTCGTCTCTGCTCGTGGCTCTGTCGACAGAATCATCGCCCTCGGGCGCGATCGCCGCGCAAAAGATCACCGGGCGAGCGGAGGGCGCGGGCGTGAGCGCACACGCACGTGAAGGGAGGCGCGAGCGCAAATGTCAAGGTTGGGGGAGACGCGCCCGCGATGCTCTTCTTTCTTCGTCACTCACCTCCACTGCTTTGTCTATCATACCCTCCCGCTCATCGCATGGGTTGCGTGGTTGTCTGGCAACGCCAGGTTTATCGTCTTTACCAACACAAGAATGCTCACGATCCTCTGAGATACCTTTTCATCGTCCAATATCTATTTTCCATTACCATTTGCAATATACATTTCCCAATTTATTTGCTGAGTATTTCCTAGTGGCACATTATAATAGGTATAAAAATGTTTGAAACAATATAATTCACCTGTAAGCACGATTTCTCAATATCTCGTTCACGTATAAGACAGGTATGATACTTATGTTAACATGCGTTAATATTGAATAAATTTCAATAAGCACGAAGTCCATATAATTTTCTCCTTATAGCTTTTATTATTATTATTATTATTATTATTATTATTATTATTATTATTAAAATGGATAACTTAAACAATATTTTAAAATAATTAATCTCACATTTAAAATTGCATCAAAATTCAATACTTTTAGACATCACTGAAAACATTTATATAGAATTTATAATTGCAACATGAACTGCAATTTAATTACATTTTAAAGTCAACAGTAAATGAAAAAATCACATCATTTACACAGAGCTAATTACGTACTAAAGGAATTATAATGCATTTCTACTAATCGGGATTCATACTTTAAAAATAACGGCCGCAAAATCATTTATATCTTCAGCTTTGTGCTCGTGTCTTCTAAAGCCAATATTGTGCTCCATAACATTAAGGATGGATTTATCTCGAATACCTCAAAACCTCAATAAGTTCCCTTCTTCCCTTTGAGTTTCTCGATTATCATTTCAGAGGAGGCACCGGGCTTACTCTCATCGGAATGCCCAGCCACCCACGGAGACTTACGAACTTCCACAAAGCGACGTAATTTCCAGGGGAACACGGTGCCTCATTGTTTCTGTGATTGCGGTGAGTCGCTCACTCCATCTCTCTCTCTGTCCCGCAATCCTCGCAGCGCAATCAATAAGGGGTTTGGCGCACGGCGAGAAAGCAGAAATCAAACAGAGGACTGACAATTCAATGTGGGAGACAGCAAAAAATGATAATGACCACACAAATCGAAATGAGAGAGACGGACGGGGGAGAGAGGGAGAGAGAAGGAGAAATACTCGCATATTTTAGAGATGTGACTTAGTGGAATCTGCAGATTCAGGAAGAAGAAATGAAGAGTAAATGAGAAGAAACGGGTCAATAACGGAAAAGAATGACAAGAGAGAAGCAGGTCCAAGATAGCGGGAATAAAGGAGGAGAGGCAGCGTAGAGTCCAAATGGAAGCGAGTGGGGCGAGCAGGGCGCGTCAAGGAAGCGTTCCGAGGTGGCAGTGAGGTGGGCGTGGTGTTGCGGGAGGGAAGGGCCGCCAAGCCTGAGGGAACGTTGCCTTCGCCTTCGCGCGAGTAAATGGGTCGCGCTCGCCCATTGATATTCAAATGCGCGGCTTTATCGCTCAGCCGTCCGCCGGCACCTGCGGAGGCACGCGATGGGTCGGGAACCGTTGGTGGGGCTGGGCGGGGCGGGGCAGGGGCGGGGTGGGGGAGTGGTGGGGAAGGGGCGGGCGGAGCGGGACTACAGGGGAAGAAGCGGGTCGGGGCGGGGGCGGGGCAGGAGGGCAGGGCGGGGGCGGGTGGAGCAGGGCAGGAGGACGGCGGGGCGGGGTGGAGCGGGGCGGGGCAGGAGGGCACGGCGGGGCGGTGGCGGGACGGCGTGGAGCGGGACGGCGTGGAGCGGGGCGGGGTGGGGCAGGAGGGCAGGGCGGGGCGGGGCAGGGGCGGGGTGGGGGAGTGGTGGGGAAGGGGCGGGGCGGAGCGGGACTGGGCAGGGGAAGAAGCGGGACGGGGCGGGGCGGGGTCGAGCGGGGCGTGGCGGGGCAGGGGCGGGACTGGTTGGAACGGGGCGAGGCGGGGCAGGGGCGGGGAGGGGAAGGGGCGGGACGGAGCGGGGCGTGGCGGGGCAGGGGCGGGACGGGGCGGGGCGGGGCGGGGCGGGGCAGGCGATGTGGGTGGCGTGTGGCGAGGTGGGCAGGGCGGGGCCGGGGTTGGGTCGGGACCAGGGCAAAGGCGAGGGCGCCCTCACGGAAAAAGCGCTTTACCAGTCTGACACCTACTGAGCGACTAGGGGAGTTCCCCAATTTCTCACGTGTGTCTGTGTTCGCCAGTCGTGTATTAAAAATAACTCGCCGCCCGGGTCAATCTTTTCCACACGACGAGAGTGAAAGAGCATTTCAAAGGAAAAGTAGAATGTAGGGGGTTATGAAAATTACGCTTGTTAAGAAAGACAGATGTTACTGGTGTATTTGAAGAATGTTGATTCTTTAAAAAATTAGGAATGTCTATTCGAATACTCTCTTGTAAGTAAACGATTCAGAGAGTTAAAATTTCGAGATCAGCTTAGTTTTCAAACTAGGCATTTAATCTAAACATCATACCCTCATTTCACTAGCGCGCGCGCGCGCGCACACACACACACGCACACGCGCACACACGTACACACGCGCACACGCGCGCGCGCGCACACACGCGAACACACGCGCACCCACACGCACCCACACGCACGCACGCGCACGCACGTACACGCACGCACGCTCTCGCACGCGCGCACACGCACGCACGCGCACGCACGCACGCGCATGCACACACACGCGCACCCACACGCACCCACACGCACGCACGCGACGCACGCGCACGCACGCGCACGCACGCACGCGCGCGCACACGCACGTACGCGCGCGCACACGCACGCACACGCACGCGCGCGCACGCACGCACGCGCACGCACACGCACGCACACGCGCACGCACGCGCACGCGCGCACACGCGCACACACGCGCACACACGCGCACACACGCACGCACACGCGCACGCACGCACGCACTCACACAGCCCACTATGAATCAATTTATTAGCTACAATCTAACAAAAATATTTGTTCTAAATAATCTTCGAGTCCTCATACGTAAAGTCCTACGAGTTAATCTACGTAATATATATATATATATATATATATATATATATATATATATATATATATATATACTTTCTAAAAATAAAAAAAGGTAAATTAACAAAAATACGAAGAAATGTTCTCTATATGTAATAAAAACAATAAATGGATAAAAAATCATTTGAACTTATTTAGAATATTTCTTTAATTTTTCAACTACCAAATACTTTAATCCACAGTTTCATATTTCTTCTCGATCCACCCACAAACTGTTTTAACGTGCTCCCGGGAATTTTACGAACTGTAAAGAAGCGGATATTGAGTATCAGCTACAAATGTTTCAGAATTAGGAATGTCCGTCCAACTTAACGTTTCAGAACCAGCATACCATGAATCCTAAAAGCACAAATGATCATATATGCAAGGCTGACATACATAATAGCAAAAGTAAGACTCATCAATTCTTCCAGGTTCAGTAAAGTAAGTCTCCAGATTTTCGCTGGAGGAATTTTCCCATTTTGTGTGATAAACGTGGCCACTATTAGGGCTGGCGGTTGGTGACAAGTCCGAGCGGGGTTCCCGCCCCTAACTCTTATCCACCGAAAATGTATATGAAGGGGAAAATACGAAAAAGATTTTTTAGAATTATCAATTTCATCATGAAATTGTTATCATATTCATTATATGTAACTTCAGCTGAGTTCATTTATGCAATGCTAAAACAGTGCTGTCCTTAGCGCTTTTTGATACAAACTCATTTAACAATTTCTGGAAATCGAGTTTTGGAAACCATTTATGAAATTTGGCGTTCATAGAAAATTTCGCTCACTCCAAATCTCGAGTGGGTATTTTACTCACTCTGAATTTTTCGTGTGGGTTTAGCTACCCACCTTCCCACATTATCCGCAGGGGCCTGGGCACTGTGGCCTGCGAACGCGCACATACGTAAACTCAGCATCAAGGATGCCTTGAGTCTGCAATTTTTTTCAGCTTGATACGCGCAATAAACGTTGAGAAAAAAATAAAACATGCAAAACACGTTTCTCGTTGTATCTTCGACTAAAAGGGAGATTTTTTTTTGTGAATCGACGTCATTTTGTATTCTCTTTCATATGAGAATCGCCATTATCGATTTGCTTTGGGGGCACTTTTCACCGCCTTGTTCGGCTACACCCTTTAGCCCCTTTCTAAAGACAGCTTTGGGAAGCTCCCTTCATCTTGTGTAAAAGCGCGGTGGTCCTGCTTACTGACCACTCCTGATCCGTTACAAGGAATTGCTCTTATTAAGCTGGCCTGCAACCCGGATGTGTGATCTCTCCATAAACTCGCGTTAGCGTCAAGGGAACCACAGGAAGAATGGCTCTTTCTTCCCGAGTCCTTCAACGGAAGTCAAGAGGTACAAAAAAACAGACCCCCACCTCGGCTGTTAGCATCTAGCGACCGACTTTCTCACACGATTCTATGCTGATCGGGTTTCCGGTGGCATCTACCTTGTTTCATTGTAAGGATGAGACAACATGGTCTGCGAGGCTACAGTAGGAGGTGCGATATCTACTTTCTTTCATTGTAAGGATGAGACATGGTTTGCGAGGCTACAGTGGGAGGTGCGAGGGAGGGATTCATCCCAACCAACATAACCGTGTATTGTCACCGAAATTATTATAAATGTGTTCGTAGTGTAATAAATACACGTGTTAGTGTTTGTGTAGTTTTAGAAGTGTCATGATATTGGGGTTTTGCATGAGCACGAGTAACATTTGCATGGAGATGCATGGGCGACTCCCTATAAACTACATAATCATGAATTGACATCGAAGAGATTACGTCCAAATGTTTCAACTCGTCAAACGCAGTAAGAAATATAAATTCTGATGCTGCAATATTTAACTGTTCACAGTGGAAGTTACATAAAAGTATTTAACAAATCAGTTGAAAATATCAATAAAAATTTTTAATAACTTCTATTAGAATGACAAAACAGTTTTCTAGTTCAAAAGTATTCCAACACCACTATCAAAAAGAGAGGAGAAAATGTGTTTATGTAATTATTTTGAATAGTACAGCACGATTCCAAATAGACCTCAAGAGACAAAATGATTTCAACATTTGTCGCGAAAAATTGAAGAGGTAAAAAGATGTTATCCCAGAAATTATCAAAATTTAGTTACCAGGTTTCAGCCACTTTTCTGTACCATGAATGCAAATTTACGGAGTTTCAATATTCTATTATGGTAAGATCTGGTCAAATCCCGAGTTTCAAACTCGGTCTTCAACTTAATCCGCTAGAAGTATCAAAACTTTAAAGCTGTTTTTATAAAAAATAATTCAGGCGTCTGAGGTGTTCATATTGCCGCATCTGAATTTTCCTCCTGGAAGGGTGGAGAGCTAACGCGCAGTGACGCGGGGCAGGACGAGAACGTCAAAGGCTATCATTAGTCCCGTAAGTGTAGTGTAAGTTTTATTGCGCCAGTGGCAGAGATCTTCTCCCGCTGGCTGGCAAGATCCGGGACCGACCTACGTCAGCTTGCGGGGTTTTCCCCAACCACGTATCTCCCACCCGCGTGGCACCGCCCCAGCCGGGACAAGCCGTAGGCCATTGTTTCCCAAAGTGGGGAGGGGAGCGCCCCCTAAGAGAGGCGTAGAGACAAGTGAAGGTGGGCGCGGGACCCATCGAGCGGTGGTATACCCAAACATTCCCGAGGACTTCTTCAAAGTCGCCTTGTTGCATTGCGTGATGTGACAAGATAACGTTCTAGATGAGCGCAGCAAAAAACAAAACAAACCGATGTACAATGATTAAATTATTCAATATGGGTTAATTTGCATGCTTAAGGATGGCGTCGAACATCTTCAGTGTTATTTGTTATGTAGTATTGAGCAATTTGTGAGAGAAAGGGTTTTCAGCCATTGTTGCAATTAACATAAAGTATCGGAACAAACATAACATTGCTAATGATTTACATTGTGCACTTTTGATACTCAACTATGTATAGGGAACCTGGTAAAAAAATGCAAGATTTTCCTTCTCACCGTTTTTTCTTGTCCCCTGTTTAATTTCAATTTCAATTTGTAATATTAATTAGGCTCAAATCGTACTGCATTTTCTTGACCTAACGTAAAAAAACGAACATTTTCATTAAGAGGTAAAAAAATAATTAACTCGTAAAATTGCAAAGAGTAAAAATATAACTGTATTGTTACTGAATATAACATTTGTTTAATTCATTACTAAATGAAAATGTGTAAAGGGGATGAGGGAAGTTTTGCTACTGACAGACGGGGACGTGCAAAAAAAATTCTGGCCTCGCGACACGTGCGGTAGAGCAGCGCTCGTGAGTGTCAGTAACGGGGGCGACGTCCGCGCAACGGGCATTTCGGACGACGCATTTCGAGGCGGCCAGGATGTACTCATCCCTCGCCGGACACGGAAGGCCACGCATAATGCAGCGCGGCCGGTGACGGAACAGAGGGCCGTGACATTGCCTGCAGCGCTGTCCCCGCCCCCCTCCCGCCCCCGCAGCCGCATCGCGCCGCGCCGCTTGCATCGATCCACGCGGCTCCCCGCCTCCCACCACGCCCCACTACGCGTCGCCTGGCGCCGCGCACGCTGCCAGCACGCGGCCGGCGCCAGCGCTATGCAGTCGGCCGGATCGCCACCGCCTCGGGATGCACTGCCTCCGACTACCAGGGTTCGGCAAAAAAAACTTTAAATTTAGTATTTAAATTCTTTGCCAAAGTTATTTAGTATTGAAATACATACTCAAAATAGATTGGGTCTTGTTTGGCAAAATAAATACGAATTTAAAATACTTGGAATACTCAAAATAGAGTAAATATAATACAACTATCTTTTTTATTGCAACAATATACTTTGAGTATCAATTGTAATAAATTAGTAATTGACACTCATACAAATTTTTAAACAATAACTATTATATATATATTCATATATATATATATATATATATATATATATATATATATATATATATATATATTACATTGATTTCTGGCGGAACGCAACGCAACGGCATTCCGGTACCACCGGAATAATTATTAAATTATATTGAAACGCTCTCCGTTTCTGTTAAATTATTTCTGCAACCGGTTTCCGAATTTATATCATTTTTGGGCGCCAGGAAAGGGTTGCGATTTTAAATTTCCCGCAAACACATCTAAAGGGAAATAATTATCCTACAAGCTCTGCCTGTTGGGTTCTTACGAAAATAATCGTCGCCGGTACTTAATTTCTTCCTAGCAAACGATCATTCGATCCGCTCTCCATACGGAAGAAGCGAGGAATCTGAAATTTGTTTCTGGAAAGAAATTATTAAACTGTGGATTGCACAATATGCTAAAGAAATGATAATCAGCTTTTCTTTTTCAAAATGAGAACGTTGTAAGTTTATTCATCGATTAATTCTTTGTAACATAAAATGTCACCCTGGTCATGACCGATTGTAAAAATTGTCTATAGCGCTATTATTCTTACTATTTATATATCTATGCGCTCTTGGACGATGAGGCCAGGAAGAATCCACCGCTCCGACCAATCTTCTCTCTTGTATCTTGTTCTCGGTCCGCTGCCGGATCAATGTCCTCCTCAACTTTTTGTTTCATTTACTACTCCCGGTACCAGAATTATTCTAAGTTTCAAATAGAATTACGCACACAAATTATAAGTCCTCACTGCTCAATTATTTCCCGCAAAATTCCACCAAGTCCCGCATCTACCATTTACAATAACCTCTCAGTACGATGTGCACGGTACGCGGTCTAAAGCTCATATCTCCAATATTACAAAAAGTTCAACCCTCGTTAACTTTCATACATTCTCGTCTCTTGTTTTGCAAAACAATCTCGAGTTTCCTTCTACGTCATACTCCATTACCAGTTAACCACCAATCCTAAATACCCTTATATCACAATCTTCTGTCCGTTACTTGCCGCGCTATGTTTATTTACTTCCGATTCCCTGGTTGCTAAGGAACGCCCTGCCTGCATGCCTATGCCCTCAACATTTACACTTTTCACGATGAATTTAATAAATGTTTGTCCCCAATTCCCATCAAAATATTGTGTGACAGTCTGGTATGTCACAATATTATCAATATATAACTATTTCTATTAAATTAATATTAAATTTGGAGAGCGTTCCGGAACCTAAAACTTAAAAAAAAGCACTGTGTATTATAGTAATGTAATTAAAACAAAAACCAACTCCTTAATGTAATTTAACCGAAAATTCAACGAAAGTAAACAAAAAATAATACAAGTATATAAGGGTTAATTGTTCCACGAACTTTGGAATGAGAGCAAAAATAAGATCCACGAATTGTATTTTTAATGCAGTATTGTACATATTCTTTTCTTAAATACACCTATTTTAGGTATTTAAATATATCTCCAAAATACATGTACAAAAAAATAAAAAATTCAGTTTTTTAATTACAATATGTATTTAATACACAAGTATTTGCCGACCTGGATGGGCGAGGCGGCTAGAACCTGTGCCGGCTCAGCGCCTCGGTCGAAGGGTGGCGGGTTTGAGCCCCGCCATGGGCATAGTTGTTTGTCCCTTGCCTTTCATATATGTGTGTTGATGCGGAAGGCCTTGAGTTCGCTGACAACAGAGTGAGGAGTCGCAAGGGTGTCAGTGTCAAGTACAAAGTTTAATATATGTCCCCATGAGGGACATAATGGGTGCCCAACGCGGATAGTCATAATCGGCATCCGCTGAAGATGCATAAAGCCCCCGGAAGGAAAAAATTAAAATACAAGTATTTAATTACTCCCCAGCCCTGCTGCCTAGGGATGCGACATTGATGTCCATGTTTTCAAAACATTCATTCCTTTATAGAAACATTGATGTTTTAAACATATTAAATTCATGATGTTACAATATATTAATTTCAACGTTTTCATAACATCGATGTTTTTGTTCGAGGTTTTTAAGAGTTTGGTGTTTGTATGAAAAAAATATATTTCAACACTATAATAATTTTCAGGTATACATAACTTCATCATTCTTGGCCAAATTCACAAAGAGTAAAAAATAAGTTCGTTAATTTTTTTATGACAAATGTAGGGAATTATTTTTGTAACATCCAAAAAAGTAATAAACGTTTTGTTAATTGTTCTGAATTTTTGACTTTGTTTTTGCAGCTAAATCTATAAATTAATTATAAATTATAACCGTGCCATGATTAGCCGCCTTCCCCTCTGTGCACAGTGATGCTGCAGATTACTACAATAGTTTTACACACATCGATGTTTAGAATCATTGATGGTTTTGGGTCGATGTATTTTGAACGTCGATATTTTGTTCTTGATGTCGCATCCATATCTCCGACGCCAGATTCTCGTGTTTCTCGATCATTCCGCGTCAGCTTCACCGAGTTATGAACAGATTCCAAAACACTCAAGACAAAAAATAGTGCTAATACATCAGCATATAGTTTGTGGTTATTCTTCTATTCTACCTACACTTCAACCTTCTCTTGACGAAAAGACGCGCGAGAAACTAAAAAAAACAAGTATTTTAGTTGTTCACAATTTGAAATTTATAAAGGGTATAAAGGACATCTGCATTTAATCTCAATGCTCTGTCCTCACGCAAACATGTGTCCTCCCCTTATGAATACTGAGAAAAAAACCTAAACCTCACAACAAAGAAAGCATAGTTGGAATGAAAGAATTTGCACGAAACAAAAAGAGGCAAATTTTAGATTGAACTGTTTCCTAACTAAGCGAAGTGGGTGTGAATATATGTAATAAACATTTGAACGTTACACAATTGTAACAGCAATGTGAACACCTGTTTGGGCCGTGTTTCACTAACTATCTGTATGCAGCAAACACGATCAGTTAACTACAGCTCTCACAATACCCAAAAGAAATAATATCTTTAGAACCGGAAATACACTGGCATTACGTGCACATTATAGTACAAACACATTGAGTTTCAACTTTTTTTTCATGTGACAACTCAAAAACCAAGTAAGTGCGCCCTTGAGAAGTGAATATGACATTTTTAAGTAATCGTCGCTTCAAATAAGAAAGTGTCTGTTTCAATTACGAAATAGGAGTGATGTTGTAGGCGCAAAGAAGACCAGGATATGCTGATCGAAACGTCGGCACCTCAGCCTTCGACGCGGCGGCATCACCCGGATCATACAAAATAGGAATGTTTGAAAAAAATTCTTATCGCTTGAACGCAACTTTGAGGGGTATCAGCTGAAGGAAAAGTTTATTTAATTGCATGCTTATGTGAGTCTCTCCATCTCTTTTACTCACCTTCACGTTCCACCTCTAACATTTGCATATTTGACATAGTAATCATTATTGATAACTACATTCTTGTACACTCCGATTTAAACATTGTGACACTTCAAGGTCACGAGCTGGAAGGCGACGGGAACATTCCCATCCAATCGGATGCTCTCATACCAAAAATTGAAGTCGTAACGAAGCTCCCGATTGGATGACAGTGTCCCCCTCTCCGTCCAGCTCGTGACCTGGAAGTGCCACTCTGTTCAAATTCGAGAATACATGTGATAACGCTTGGAGAGGTGTGCATGGGAAGAGAAGATAAGACAGCGCGGCGAACGGATGTTCAGGTTATCAATGGATCGCAGCTGCACTCCTGGGAAACTTCCGGGACAGCCGCTTCAACGGAAGGCTTCGCCGCGGCGGCCGCGCCAAAGAGAACCACGTCACGGGACGATCCCTTTGCATACAAGCACATGCCATTGGGTGGATCGCAACTCCCTTCTCGTACTCTCTGCTAGGAAGTCCGCCTGCCTTCGGGAGTCTTCGCTCCCCTTGCCTGGTACCTAGGGGCCCAGGTACTCGCTCCAGGCAAGGCGAACCCACCTGCCTTTGCGCAGAGCTCTGAAACTCTCCTCTACTAACCAAACAACAGGAATTGCAAGGTGTCGAATTGCGAAAAATCTCTAGAATGCAAAAACTATAACTAATGTCTAAACCTCGCGTGTGATGTAAGTGTAAATACCCGCATACGATGCAAATGTTTGCAGGTGATTATCTATTTTGAAAAATTTAATTAATGTTTCTTTCTGGTGGTTACTGTTAATCAGATACAAATTAAAATGTCTTAATTAATGGGTCAATACAAATGTCTTAACCCTTCACTAACACGGTGAGGTCTGAGAGACCGCTGGCAATATTGCATTGCTTATAGTTGCGAAGCATTCGCGCTCTCTCCCCTTCTACCTTTCAAGAAACTCATCGCCTTCTGAATGACACCCGTTTTGTAACTTGATCCATCTTCCTGTTTGGTTTATCGCGCACGTTTCCAAGAACGACGCGTCAGCGGTATGCGAGACGGCGCGTGTCGGTTGCGTTACGAGAGTCAGTCTTGCGAGACACAGTGCCACTCGGACGTAAGTGTGTGAAAATTTCGCCTTGGAAATTCTTTTCGGACTTTTTTCTTAATATAAACTTTCTCGTAAAGAGTGTTTATAGATGGCTACCCTAAATGATGAAGAAATTGTTTATCTTCTTCACGAAGCTGACTTTTCGGACAGTGATGAAGAAATAGGGAGTGATTTGCATAGTGACCATCAATCCGAGTCGGAGGAGAGTGAATCCGATAGTGACTTATACGATAGAAGAGAAGAAGATATTTCTTCAACTGAGTTTTTTTATGGCAAAAATAAAACTTTCAAGTGGTCTAAAATTAAACCACCTCAAAACACTCGCACTCGTCGGCATAACATCATTCTGCAACTTCCTGGACTGCGTCAGAAGGCAAAAAATTTAGGTAATAATCCTAATATTGAATGCATTTGGAAATTGCTTTTCTGTGAAAATATGATGAAAGAAATAATTACTAGAACTAATGCAAAAATTGTTCAAATGAGACAAATTTACTTCACCACAAGATTTATCTTATCTTCATGATCTTGATATGATTGAGTTCAAAGGTTCCATAGGACTTTTGGTATTTACGGCAATTTTCAAATCTGGAAATGAAAACATTGACAGCTTGTTCGCAACTGACGGCACGGGCAGAGATATATTTCGTTGTACTATGTCCAGAAATAGATTTCTGTTTCTGCTGTTAGCTCTTCGATTTGATAACGCTGAAGATCGGCACGAGAGAAAACAGACAGATGCAGCTGCTGCCATTACAGCAATTTTCAATAAGTTCTTTGAAAATTCACAAGCCTGCCTATCCCTCGGTCCTTCAGTTTGTGTAGATGAGATGCCAGTACCATTTCGTGGACGCTGCAAATTCCGTGTTTACATGCCAAAGAAGCCTGCAAAATACGGACTAAAAATAATGTGTTTGACGCTAGAAACAGTTACCTGTTCAATGCATATATCTACACAGGAAAGGGATCTGATGGAATGACTCTGTCAGATGAAGAGAAGCTACTAAATATTCCTTCGCAAGCAGTAATCAGACTGATAAAACCAATAGAAAAATCTAGAAGAAATGTTACGGCAGATAACTGGTTCAGTTCCATACAACTTGTAAACGAATTACAGAAAAGAGAGATAACATATGTGGGAACCCTCAAGAAAAACAAGTCAGAAATATCTGTTGAATTTCTTCCTCATAGATCCAGAACCGTTAATTCATCTGTATATGGTTTTAGTGAAGACATTACAATGTTATCGTACGTGCCTAAGAAATCCAAAGCAGTGCTCCTGATATCATCAATGCACCACTCTCGATCAGTTGATAAAGAGACAGGAAAACCTGAAATTATTAGTTACTACAATCTCACAAAAGGAGGAGTAGACAGTCTAGATCAAAAATGTGCAAATTACTCTGCAAGTAGACGAACCAGAAGGTGGCCAATGGCAATATTTTTTACTCTGATTGACATAAGCACAGTCAATGCATATGTCATTTTCCAAACATTCAAAGACACTCCAAAAATGACTCGATTGGATTTCATGAAGACTCTTGCAAAAGCACTGACATATCCTGTGATGACGTATAGGCTGCAAAACAGGACATTACCTCGACAATTGTCTAGCAGTATCAAGAGAATTCTTGGTATTGGAGAAGAAATTGCTGAACAGGAGGAGCACGGGACATTTGAAACTCGAAGAACTTGCTTCCTTTGCTCACCTAAATTAAAGAGAAAAACAAGGTACCCTTGCTTCAAATGTGCTCGTCCTATATGTTTGCAATGTGCAAAGAACGTTTGTAAAGAATGTGCACACAAATAATGCTAATAATAATATTTTACAAAAATAATAGATTCAAAAAGTAAAAACGAACATAAAACATGCTTTTACATATGTAACATAAAAAAATAACCGAATAAAAAACTTTATTGAAATAATAATGTTTCCTGCTATGATTAGAAATTAATAACATTACCTCTATGCCAATCTTAGTGAAATAAAAAAAAAAACATACGACAGCGGTCTGTGAGACCGCGCCGTGTTAGTTACGTTACAGAAGCCGACCGTGTTAGTTAAGGGTTAAATTAAAATGCTTTGTCAATGACAATTTTTGATTGGCTCAAAAACAACTTCAATGTTTCTAAGGATGCCACAGTAAGCTTTTAAATTATAAGAATGAAGTTATTTTATTGCTACTAGCATTTCGACGCACAGTATTGCATTTAGGGAACAATGGCTAATATCCCTCACGGAACAGGAATAATTCAATTGAAGCAAGCAACACAAGGCCATTTCTGAGAGAGAATGCAAAGCCCCATTTCGTTTCGGAAGCAGTTTTAACGTCAGTCGATCGCACAGGGAAATTGCGAGCGAGGCGATAGTGCTCGGTGTTCCCTTGCGTGGAATAGAGCGCTAAGTTCCACAATCAGCGAACGCTGGCCGGCGGCCGATGCTCTCTCCCTCTGAACACCAAGATGCCAACATCGCCCTGTCACCCCTCCCACCCCATTCCATTGACGCGACGCCACGCCCGCCGCGCACACGGGCGGTGAGGGCGAGGGAGAGCGGGATGCGATGGCACAGAGTATTCCTACAGTTACTGGGGGAAAGTTTTATCAAAACATCGATATTTCGATACATCACCAACACGTTTTTGATGTTGATGAAAACATCGAAAAAATCATCGATAAAAGATAAACCAGACGGTATTTTCCTTCCGCTTCCATTTTTAATTACAGTATCTAAGTGAAATAATAGGTATATTTTATTGTTAGGTTACGTATATGTAATATATTAATAATAATGTTATCGAATGTTAAGAAAAAAATAAAGAACACCGTGTTTTGCTATTATTCCATTTATTCACTTTCATTCATAAATAATCGGAGTAAAAACACATGTAGCTACTATACATAATACGTAAATATTAGTTTAACGTTTATTCTGCCTTAAAGCACTCTGCTAATTTTCTAATTATTCTTCTATGCAGACAACGTCCAAAATGCAGTTAAACGATATTACCACCTACAAAATCATTGAAAATAACATTAATGTCTTTTTGAAAACATCAATGTTTCTGGAAAGATATATCGACCATCGAAAACAAAACATTGATGTTAATACATCGATGTTTTTGGTGGAAAATGTCGACGTTTTATAAACATCGATTTTTTTGCCATCCCCATTCCCAGCTGCTCTGCAAGTAGACAAACGAAAGACCCTGACGGGTGAGCGAATGTAAGAGTCGAAGCAAAGGGGAGAGAGTGTTAATACGCGATTAGCTACGAATAAAAATTCTAAATACAGAAACGTCGACTGGAGTAAGACAGTCGACAAACGCGACATGAAACGCGCTCGCTATGGCGGCTGCAAGGATAGGGGCGGGAATGACGGCGAGGTTGGTGCGGGATTACATGTCGACGGAGGGAAACTGGAAGAGGAGAATGCAGGAATTGCGGCGATGGTCGCGGGCGACAACGGCAGCTATTAGAAGCGGCGTGGTTGTGCTGACGAAGGCAACAGGAACACGGAGCGTTAACGGTGAATGGGTAGATGGAGGCAGCTGCGAGGGTCAGATAGCAGTGGTGGAAGCGACGCATCGTTTTGCTTCCAGTGGCGTAGCGACACGCGTGTCATGGATGGGAATGGCTGCAGAGTTGGAGCATCGATCGCTGCCGGAACCTTTTCCCCATCCCTTTTATGCCCCGCCAGCAATTAGGGCGGCGGCGCCGTGTGGACGCGCGATCAGTCTGCGGGATAGCAGTGGTGACCTCTCTCTCTCCCTATCAATGGACATATCTCGCACACGCTCTTTCTCTCTCCCTATCAATGGACATATCAATCTATCTATCACCCGCTCTTTCTCTCTCCCTATCAATGGACATATCTCTCACCCCCTTTCTCTCTCCATCAGTGGGCATCTCTCTCTCTGTCTCTCTCTCTCTCTCTCTCTCTCTCAATGGACACCTCTGACCCGATCTCTCTCCGTCTCCTCCTCTCTCTCAGCCTCTTTCTTTCCCTCCCTCTCCTTCTGTGTCTCGCTGTCAGAACTACGTTTGTGTAGAAAATATCCTTCGCAATAGTTATGTCTGTGCTAATTATTTCTGTACAACTGGCTTTATGACGAAGTTTTCGAATCTCCAGGAATATCCTATCCCGCGTAAAGTAACCTGCGTTCTCTGTCCGTTACTGGTATAGGCACATGCTTAGGTCGCTCAGGGCATCAATTGATGTCACTGCAGTGCCTCTGACAGGGAGGTCCTGGGGTTCGAGACCCAACGTTGGTAGGATTGTCGACCCTATACTGTGCGACGTCGAGTTCAGCCACGTCTGGAGGGGAATTCTAGCAGCCGGATGCTCTGATTGATCGTTTTCAGTGGTTTCTCCGATCAATACCAGGCGAATAGCTGAGCAGTACCCTAACAAACGGGTCAAGGACCGCGTACGATAGCTGCCACGCTGATGGGTGATACATGGTGAGGGAAAATCTCCACAAGCCAACGTAGGTCGGCGCAGGATCTCGTCACCCAGCGGAGGAAGATCACAGCCACCTTCCACGATAAAAATATGTACTACAATTACGGAACTACTAACATCGGTTGACTCGCCCGGGATCACCAATCAATCAATAATATTCAAGCTCGTAGGGGCACGGAAGAAGCCGACCTGGATGGCCGAGGTGGTTAAGAGCGAGTACCGACTCAGCGCTTCGGTCCGAAGGGTCACGGGTTCGAGTCCCGCCTTGAGCATGGCTGTTTGTCCCTTGACTGTGTGTGTGTTGTCGCGGAGGGCCTCGCGTTCTGCTGACCCCAGATCAGAGGAGCCCGCAAGTGTTTGTCTAGTGCGTCCCTTCGGGACGTAAAGGGCAACCGGCTGTCGGGTGGATAAAAACCCTAAGAAGAAGAAGGGGCACGGAAGATTGGGTAGAGGGGGATCCAACCTTCCCTTCCGCTGCTCCGCCGTCGACATCGATCTCAGGGCCCCGCACGTGCGCTTGCGTCCACATTCGGCGCACCTCCTGCGCTGTTTTTGCGCTTGCGTCTGGTCGATAGCTGTACAGCGGCGACTAATAGGCGGGACTGGGGAGGAGCAGTGCCGGAGCTAGACAACGTTGGGCTCGGGCCAATGCTGAAACGTGCCCCTCCCCCCGGAAAAATTTCTGTTCGGTATACTCAGTCCTAAACTTCAATAAAAATACAAGGTTAATATTTGTATTATATATATATATATATATATATATATATATATATATATATATATATATATATATTTTCAACAATGTGTGAAATGTCTTTGTAAAATTTTGTGGATTGCCTGACATTTCATTTTTACAGTCCTACCGTATAAGCAATAACATTACGTAACTATTTAAGGGAAAAAAGTAATTGAAAATTTACTTTACTGTACCGAGACATAAACTTACGATAACGGTTTTCTCCAGTTTTAATTTCTATTTGAATTTTTCGCTCACAAGTTCCACCATCAGGCCCCTTGAGTTGCGGGGCCCCCGGGCGATTGCCTGGTCTGTGCATGCCCAACGCCGGCACTGGGAGGAGTGTCATTTACAATGGAAGAGCGTTGAGGGATCATCCGTTTCCATTCGTTGTCTGATTTAAAGTATCAATAGATTTTTAAGACGCTTCTCCAACACAATGCCGACTGCAACAAAAATTGTGTTTCTCCTGTGTTAAACAATAGCCGATATCAGTTGAATCCTATCTTGAACTATAAAGCTGAAACTGAATGCCTTTCCTTTCGGATAAAAAAATAATTTATCCTTTCGGATAAAAAAATAATTTGGAGATAGGTCACTTTGCGCGTAAGTTATTCAATTCTCCAGTATATTATACCATGAACTTTCAGAAAAATATTAGTCAAGAATTCATCAAAAAAGTACTGTCCACTTTCAACATTTAAGAATATAACTATATTCACGTGTTTTGTTCATGTTGGAAATGAAGCTATAATTTTCCGCAACGTATTCACGCCAGTAAGTTAACTATATAGGGTGACCTCGTGGAAATCACAAAATTACTAGAGACCTATTGCAACAGTGTTGTTAACTGTTAGCAAGGTCTTAGGAATTATGCTGCATTGTGTGGTGGAGGTGTGTAGCTGTGCTTAGGCTTTCTGGCCCCTAACACGCGTGAAGTGTTCGACTTGGTTGCCACGAAAAGGAGTTATGGTTGTCGCAGCGATGTGATCTTGTTTGGAAAAGCAAACAAGTGAAGATATTGGCAAATGTCCTAAAACGCTTCACTTTACGTAACCGAAGAAAGACATTCAGTAAGATCTTTGCCGAGCCGCCCAAATGCGAGCACAAATGCATCGCATCGAAGGGAAAAAGGAAAGATAATTGGCAGGTTTTAGAAGTAAATCGTAAGCTCCAACATTATAACTTGCCACACTTCGATTGCCATTTGTACGTAAAGTGGCACTTCATCTTTTACTTTCTCGCCGTACTACGTAAAAAGAGAAAGTATTGTAATCGTGAGGCGAAAATCGGAGATTCTTGGAAAGAAAAACTCTAAAAGACGCGCCCTCGTAAATATTGTCCTTACGTATAGTAAATCACTTCCTCTAACAGGTTGTGTAGACAGAATCCATAGTTTGTGGATCCTTGATACCGAGAAATTGATTGATTGCAAAAGTCTGTCGAAGCTAGCGTGTGTGAGGTCAACATTAGCGCCTACACCATTCAGAAGATTTTCCCCCAAATTGATATTCCGTGACTGATCTGAACGAACTCAAAGGTCCTGCAAGTTTGAAATGGATATTCTGATTTTTTAAAGTACTTTACATGAAGCCTCACAATTTTCGAAATTTTCTCAAAAAGGGCTTCAATTTTTTAAAATTAAACTTCGTACTCAGATATCATAGAGAACGCTTTAAAAATTGGCGCGAGACTAATTTTCGTCTGAATTTTCGAAAATTATACACGTTCAATTTATCTTCCGAAAATTGCGCTAGCGTTGACCATTCATGGACTGTCAGACAGCCGTTTCGTCGTCAATCGATTTTTCGGTATCAGGGAACCATAAATGGACACAATATAAGTAATTTACTACACGCAGGAACATGATTTATCCATTTTTTCGACACGAGATTTTCTATCAAAAAATCACCGAATTCTGCCGTAGTTTCACAAAACTTTCTCATTACTACGTAAATGTAGTATGGCGACAATGCAAAAAACTATGGAACCTACGTCATTAAAAAAAAATTAAAAAAGCCGATTCTGGTCCCTTTAGTAGTTTCCGGGACCACGAGCTTATGCCCCCTGGTCCTTAAAGTACAAAATTATACCTTTATGGACCTTCACATTTTTAAAGCTTCGAATCTTTCCAACGGGGAAGTGAATTACGTAAAATTACATTTGAGCTCCAACACTCACAGGACAGGTGAAATCTTATGTGTATCCAAACAATACTTCGCTCTTAATTGGCATGAACCGAGAGCATATCAAACAGGACACATCTGTGAGAAGGAACTGCAACGGGAGATGGCGTGGCGTGCCCTGCCTCATTTTCCCAGGTGGTTTGTATTTCTAGAAAGGAGTCGGCCTGCTTCCGGCGTACGAACCCGTCGCGAGGTCTCACGGCTATCTGGCTGCTGCCGGTGAGTCATGCGTGTCACAGGAGGCGCTGACGACGCGCCAACAGCCACCGCAGTTGCAGTAAAACGGCCGCGTGGCGCGACACCAGCCCGCGAAGTGCGGTGGCGTTCATACATCAGTAGGTTCATATGTTTGTTAACTAAAACCAGTGGCGTGTGGTGAGATTTTTTGCTAGGGAAGCAATTACATTTCAAACGGTAGATTTTTAATTATTCACATGGAAAAGACCACAAATGGATAATTTAAACACTGAACCGATAAGCACATGCGGAGCCTACCACACGCGCGCAGTGAGTCACGCTGTATGCAACTGGCCGATTGCTTCCAAAGGCGAGCTCGACTGAATGAGCACGCGCACGCCCTCCACACGCTCCAGCATATCTGCCGATCACAGCATTCCCTATGAGACGCTGGATGCAGTCAGCCCAGTGCTTCCAAAGAGCTTTACAGTCTACCCTAACTGTTGGTGCCAAAAACAATTACGTACTCATTTTGTAAAAATATGATTAGACGCGCCCAATTTAAACTGTTTTAACTTAGATTACGCGTAAATGATTCTAAATTACTCGTCAAGTGGTATTAAAATGTAAGATATCTTTGGAAACGATAAGAGAAGCAATGCTTCCCTTGCTTCCATGGAATAAATGCCCCTGACTAAAGCACTTCAGTTCTCAAAACTAGCAAATTCTCTACTTCTTTGTAACGACTCCACTTCTTTCGGGAAACAATCCTCTGTATACGCTGTAATATACCATGGATCAGATAACGGTTTCTGACAAATTATAAGAAACCGTGGATATAAAACTACGTGTGCTACTGGTGAATAGGGAAGAACTCCGCAGACCTGCCTGCAACCAACAGATTTAAGACGAAGAAAATTGAAGTTTGCAGAGTATGGCATACGAAACAGATTACTGCAGCACACACAATCGCCCATAGAACTGCAACGATGTCCTTAAAACTAGATATTTGTGACCCATAGGGTACACGGTTTTGTGGGGCCCCGGTACATTCTGTGAGAACACGACTTTTTTGGCAGGACAGGTAGAGGTCACTTGGCGAAACGATGAGGGTCAGGCGGGGCCTCATGTAAGTTTCTTTAGCACTTTTCTACAAAAACAACTTTCTACCACACTTTTCGACTTTTAGTTCTCTGGGATTTTCTCCCTCCATTGTAGGAAAGACTGGAAAATTAAATGGAAGGAAAAGATAAATAATATTTCACAGTAAAATTACAGCGTGTTTGATCTCCTGCACAATTTACTCGCAACACTTAACGTTATTAGAAAGGTTTCACACAGTAAAAGTACTGGGTCTCTAATGCTGCAAGGTTTAGAAGTTGGCAGTTGAAAGTCTGGTTCCACTTCGAAGCAATTTTCACTTTCAAAACAGTTATTTAGAAATTGCAGACTTTCCGTATGGGTCCAGTAAGTAAATTATTAATTTCCATGTGTACGGTAAACATACGTAATTCATTGATAACACGGCTTAAGAATACTTTCATGACAGACTGTTATAACCAACGCAAGAACCGTGCTCTGTGGAGCCGCTTCCAACGCAATCAGCATAACGAGGGCGATATAAAAAGGGGCCACAACATCATAAATAAACCGGAGAGTCCTTCAGTATCTTCATCATACTCCAATTGCACTCGAAATAGACACTAAGACGACAATATTACGAGCGCCATTCTTTCATTTCCCGGAGGGCCCGCGGCGGGGCGGGTGGCGCAGCGGGAAGATATAGAGACGCCCCTAGGTGTAAATTACGCAGCGCCAGCGGGAAGGGGGCCGTGAGACGGGGCGCGATGATTCCTCCTCTCTCCCTTTTATGGCAGCAATTGCCAGCCACTGCCCCCGCGTGCGCGGGAAGGACCGGCGCCGGCAGCCGGGGCGGCCAGGCGGTTGGGAGGAGATGAGAATGGGCAAGATGCGAGGGAAACCTACGTGGCAACGAGAAATCCAAAGATTGATGCAGGCGAGAACGCCGAAGGTACTGGACGATACAAGAGATTTATTCCGAACATAAGTTCCATCGGTTACATTTACGATGGAATCACAATACAGTACAGTCCACTCAGGTTATAGTGAACTTCTGGGGACTCGCATGTTTGGTTCACAATATCCAATGTTCACTATATCCGATGACGTCAAAATTAACTTGAATGTCTCCATAACGATTGATTGTACTAATATAGATAGAGCAAAATATATTAACAGCACGAAATGAAAAATTCAGTATCTTTATTTGTTCTTTAAAAAATCAATTATTTTCAATTGTTCGCTTCGTAGTTTCTCTAAACCCTTCTCCAGTGCGAGTTCGTGCTGTCTCCATACTCGATTCTGCATTGTCCTCTGTTTCTAAGTATCATAATGCAGTCTTGACCCATTTCAATGCCTCTTCCACTGTTGGAACACCGTCCTTCTACTCGCTTAATAACATACGACATCCAATTAACTTTCAGGACTTATTTCCTACGTTCACTGTAGCCGATGTTGAGGTTCACTATAACCGAATCTTCTTATACTTGTTTGTAATGTAAGTGAAACGGGACCAATGACTTCAGTTCACTATAACCGAGGGTTCAGTATATCATTTTATTATAACCGGAGTCGAGTGTACTTTAAACTAAAGGATATGCCTTGGAGTATGATCCAATATAATTGCCACCTGTGTTGAGGCATTTGTTCTAATCAGTCACCATATTTTGTATTCCCGACGAACGATACTTTGAACTTTGATGGTAGCCAAATGGTAAGGTTTGTTTGACAGGACTATCATTCTAGATCCTGCCAGAGAGGAAAACTATCTCATCCAATTGGAGGTGAAAATGAAACAGGGCGATATCTGGGCTTTAGAGAGATAAGAACATTAGTTTGTCAGGGTCAGTAAGGTATCAGTGCGTTGCACTCACTATAAGAGGAGCCTTGAAAACAACACATTTCATCGTGCCTTCGAGCAGTCTCCAACAATAAACACATCACAAATTTCGTAGTGAATGTCGGCTCTGTCCTGGAGAAATTTCAAAATACTTGGCTCGCATTCACTCTCTGGTTATTGCAGGGATGACTTAGGGGACTGTTTGCAATATATGTGTACTACGTAAGTAATAAACACCAAGTAGAGACCACGTTAACATTTTGAAAAAAAATTTTGGCATGTGACATAAAATAATTTAAATTCATTTTCTGCTATACACTCATGTATTTAGCTTGGTTTTCTATTAAAAGTTACGTATACAACACCATTTGTCGTGGGTATTGCCTGATCATGTCAGATCTGTCAAACAAAACGTCAGGCGTTTTGTATGAATTGAAATAGGTTTGACGCAAAACATAGATTGGAAAGAAGATAGATTGGAGCTATGAGTAGAAGCATAATGGTCAGCCTTTCCATACCCTCTTAGGCAGGCGACAAAACTGAGCGTGTTAATAAGCTTTTACGAGTTAATCTGGAATTAACAAAAGTATTAAAGTAGAAAAATTATAATTACTTTTATTCCAATTAAATAAGTAGCTGGTGCAGCATAAATTGGTAGCGATAATTCCAGAATGTTTCCTGGAGGTAGAATATAGAAAGGCACCCAAAGCGCGATGAAAGGAAGATTACAAAAGAAGTCAAATGAATGAAAAAGATTGAGACTAATGAAAAAATAAAATGTGGAAAGAAGTGATACAACATTGGTGTACACTGAAGTGCTTAAGTGAGAATAACATGAGAACTGAGTACTAGTTGGAAAAGTTGCTTATTGCAGAGAGATGTATATCAGAAGATTAAATGAGTGGCGTGGGACAAACCATCTCCAGGGAAGAATTAAACAGGAAAGTTTACAGAGAGATATTAACAAAAGAGCCAGCGACAGGCAACGGCAGTTGCTCGCAATACACGACGGAGAGAGCAAATAGGGTTGAGGAAGAGAAGGAGGAAGGCAAGATGAGGGCTCTATCTATTCCCCACCCTACCCCACATAGAGATAGAAACACGGATCGTGGAGAGCGCCTAACAGCCGCCCGCTCGTTGCAGCAAATGCTAACGGGCTCGATAACAAGGCCGCTCCTCGCTTTCTCCCGTGAAGGCGGAGACTGCGGGAGCAGACTTACAACACTGCAAAGGCAGTTGCAACGGCGAGACTTTTAGGGTAAACGAAAGAATGTGGTGGCGCGTTTTATGCGCGTGAGCGTGTGTGTGTGTGTGTGTGTGCGCGTGTGTGTGTGTGTGTGTGTGTGCGTGCGTGCGCGCGCGCGTGCGAGAGAGAGAGAGAGAGAGAGAGAGAGAGAGAGAGAGAGAGAGAGAGAATGTGTGTGTGTGAATGTAATGCGACATCCAGGCTGATGTTTTCAAAACGTCGATGTTTCTATGAAAAAATCGATGTTTTAAACATCGATCTATTGAAGCTGATGTTTATTTAACATTGATGTTTTAACGTTTTCGAAGGTTTTTTTTCGTGGATGAAAAAATCCTATAATCACAATGTTGTGAAAATTAAAACATAAAGTAATAACTGATGACATCACTGTCCTTTTGGGTGCTCGAACCACACAAACATAGTTTGTACCTTTCACAGAGCCCCATCTCTCGCCCAAGATTATTCTGATGCCCTGGAACTTCCTTATCTGTCCTCGTATTTCGTACATGGAGAGGCATTTTCTAACTTTACTTTCAGTTAAATTTTAATTATAATATTATAAGTTAATATTCACGATCACTGTCATACTTAATTATTTTACGCCCGAATGTGATGTTACAGGTTATTAAGCCATCTTTAAAACATCGATGGTTTCGGGTCGATGTATTATTAATCGTGAGGGTAGAATCTAGCACTTTAAATGTTTAAAACATTGAATTTTGAAAACAAGGCTACAGCGTTATAAAAATTAAGATTTAGCATTTTGTAGCATTTCTTGAGAAAATTATTATTAAGTGAACACTATGAGATAAAATTATTTTGATATCTTTTAGATCTTCCCATTAAAATTAGGAAATCAGGGTAAGAAATTTAATATTTCACCATTTTACCATCGCTTAAGGCGTATGCCGGGATGGTCTCTAGTATTGCATCCCAGATGTAAATGTAAATATACCCCCATTTTTGGTTATTTTTCACAGTTGAGGCATATCGGGTAATGACAACTGACATTTCGGGCGAATTTAGAATTATTGATTCTAAGTGGAATAAGTAGGAGATCTTTTTCTCATTTTTTAAGAATGTTCCTTATATCATGTCTATTTTCCAAAATTTCAAGAATAAACAAAAATAACAATAAATTCATTTGGCTCGTAGAGATAAATTAATGTAGATGGTAGCCACAAATTGATTTTTTCCTCTGCGACATGACATGTCGGTTAATATTAATTACATCCGAACGCCTCAACTGTAATTTTTGAAATTGTAAATTCATGAAAGTGGTTAGGCGGAAGAGCAGGCCTCAAGGCCTGAGCCTCGCCACAAATAAAGACAATTATTATTATTATTATTATTATTATTATTATTATTATTATTATTATTATTATTATTATTATTATTATCATTATTATTATTATTTGTGAACTTCAAGAAATAGAAAAGCTTATGAAGTATGACGTCCGCCGTAGGCGTAAGACTTTCCTCATCTTTCCGAGACCTTCTCTGTACAGCAAACTGAGGAAGCTGAGACCCGTTGAGATGACCCCGAGCGCTCAAGCTTTCAGGATAAGATTTTTAAGTGTCCTTTTTATTTTTTCCTTCGTTTTGTCAATTAAATCTTAATTATAAATTAATAAATACGGCCACTCAGAAATGAAATGTTTTCAAACATCCTTGTGTGGTCATTGTAGCATCCCTAGTTACAGAGCGTCCATGAAGGAAACTATGCAATGTTTACTGCGATTTATTCAGAGCTCCGGGAGGTCCTAGGTTCGAGTCCTGACGGCGGCAGGATTTTCGACACTAGCTTTTCAGCTAGGTCGAATTCAGCTGCTGTCTGGAGGAGAATTCTAGCGGCCGGCTGCTCTGATCGGTAGTTTTCCGTGGTTTCTCCGATCAACACCAGGCGAATGCCGGAGCAGTACCCTACCAAACGGGCCACGGACCGCGCGCGATATGTCCTTCCCATTCCTTGTCCTATCCTCTCCCCTTACACACACACACTTACACTAACATGCACTACACTACCACATATTTCGGGAGACCGGTCGGGAGCTTAGAGCTTGTCCCGGCTGGGGCGGTGGCCCGCTGTTGGGAGAGTCCAGGTGAGGGGAAAACCCCACTACCCGACGGTAGGTCGGCGCCGGATCTCGCCATCCAGCGGGGGAAGATCGCCGTCATCTTCCGGGGGGGGAAACATGCACTACACTAACGGGATTAATGACCGAAGTAGTTGACGCGTCCGGAAACACGAAAAAATCAATCAATCAATCAATTATTCAGAGCTGCCTCTGACAGGTCACAGTTGCTACAGTGTCATTTTTTTACTAGGGTTTAGTAACATTTCGCATTTTTAGCAATTGCTAAAATCTACCATCTCGTATTATTAACGTGGACGTTTTGTTATCGATGAGGCGTCGCTCCAGGGAGGCGAAGCGAGGCGCGCCCAGCGGAGTGGGCGAGCGAGGGGGCGACCGTCGCACGGGGGGTGGACACGAACCGTGATTTGCTTCTGAGTTACTGAGCGTAACGACCGCCCGACGCTCCGCGCAGCGACATCCGGGCTTCGCTCCGACACAAGAAGCTGCGCACTTCTGTCACGTCCTTGATAACTGATCACGTCAGCCTAATATTGTTTGCTTTAAGCCGAGTAACACCTTACGTTTTGCCCCATATATTAATAAAAATAATTTATTTTTGTAAATGCCATTTGGCAATATTAGCCAATATTAATTATTAATAAAAACACACTTGCACTTAAGTAAATTTATTACACAATTATTATTTGAAATAATTTTGCATTGTTTTGTTATTTTAACATGTCCAATACAACTGTACTGTAAAACAATGTATTCCTTCGCCTGTACAAAGTTGTTCTCAGACCCTTTGGAGCTTTTTGCTCGTCCAACCTAGGGAGGAGCCCACCACCCTGAAAAGTCTTCAGTCTTTTCAAAACAAACAACTTCGCACCGCCGTAAATGTCCCATGATTCATCTCAAAGAACTATACAGAGAACTTGGTATTAACCTAACCCTTCATATTTCCTACCTCTATAAAAAAAACACCCTCTACGTGTAATATGCTAAAGAAAGATGAATTGTTTTGACGCATGATTGAATATTTCATGTTTCCGGGCACGTGGACTAGTATGGTCTTTAGACCTGGAAATGAAGGGCAAGTTTTTATCGCGGGAAGTGGCGGTTACCTTCCCCCGAAAACTATGAGAAACATACAAGGGTTGCTGGAGCCTGAGATGTTTCTTATGTACTTTTCTACAACACGATATCCTTTTGAATTTTGTTGCCTTTCTTAAAATTTAGGTACTCTGGGTGCCCATCTCCGTAGTGTGCACAAGAGGCCAGAATTGGGTAGAACCACGAAATCTATGACCAATTAAATTAAAGCGTCACTAGGGCCGTCATGACGAGCCTTCAGTGCTTTGCCGTACGGTTCGGGGGCTGTGCATTTCTTGTTTGTGGGTCTTGTTAGCTATTTTCACTTTCAAAATAATTATTTACAAACTGCAGAATGCTCGACGGATCCAATTATTTCTCATTTCTGAAAGACACACCTAGTAGGCTTACGAATATTAACTATTTTTCTAGAATGTATTAGTCTCATATGCCTTTTCCTTCTAATCGGTGGGTAATGTCTGAAGTCTCTTCTTTTCGCGGAGAGCCCTTGCACGAAACAATGTTCGACTCTACTTTGAAGACACATTGTTCGAAGGCGATATTTTGAATATGTATTTCACTTCACGATAGCGACAACACTTGGCAAAGGTCAGATTGTAAGAATGTGATATCGCCTCCTATATTATTTCAGTAGTAAACATACCTTTTGCGGCTCTCACACGCAACCAATCTTTATAAATGAGGTATCTAAAGAAAGCGTTTCGCGGAAACGTAACAAATTGCACATTGACTGAAAAAAAATATAAAGGTTTTTTAAGCATCTAAATGTTCATGTCAAATGCAACCCGCAACACTCGGATTTTTTTTAATATATACAGTTAAATAACTCCTAAACGAAGCGTTTTAGGGTCTTCAAAACTAAAATTTTGAGGCCACAAGCCTAAAAACGATCCTCAATGTATTCTACATGATGAGGACCTTCTTGAACATTCTATTACATTTTTGGTTGGAGGCATCTCGATTCTACCCCACCGGTTCCCCCATGCCCTGCTCAGAGCCTGAGAATCTGCAACTGTATGTGAAATTAAACTAATTATTCTACACTATTCTAAATTCTAAAACTTGATATTCTACGCGATTGAATTACACGAGTGTACATCTCTGCTTGGTAATAACGTTAAATAAGAATAGTTTATATTGACAAAGGCGTATAGTTATCAATTACAAGGAGTCATATAGAACAAGTGACGGGGGATAACAGGGTCTTGAAGAAAAAGATCTATAGAAATATTACAGGTTTAATATGGACATGGAAAAATAGGGAAGAGGGTGGGGGTTTAACATGCGAGAGTTTTCGCCAGGGTACGCTAATTTATACTTAATACACATAATTGATTTTGATATAATTTATGCAAAATCCTAATAAAAATACTTTACATGCCAGAAAGAATATAACATGTATAAGAGCCGTTAGGGTTTGTGAGACTTTGAAGCGTAGCACTTTTTAAAAACAATTTATGTTTAATGAACAATGTTGATGATGAAAATGCACAACGTTTTGCTTACAAAAAAAAATACGCTTCCTCTTATGTTATTTTTTTTTTTTTTTTACAGAATTTAACCAGAAGCGGCAGGTAGTCGCTTCTGGTTATAATTCAGTTTCCTTACGTTGATTTGGACGTAAACATTTTGTACAATCCGGAAGGGAAAGCAACACTTAGTTCAGTAATATTTGTAGGAACATCTTTATTGCTTTCAATCATTTCGTCTGAAAAGAAAACAAAATAAAAAGAGATGAAGTTGTTTTGGTATATCCGAATTCAAGGGGACGTCCGGAGAAACACGAGGCAAACCTCACGAAAAGTTAAAACCCTACGCATTGAAACAAAGCCACCACCACTTAGCAACCCCGAGATTCGTATGTAACCTTGGTGTCGTTAATGGGTCTCTAAGCGCTGCGCGGCGAGGTGAAAGGTCAAACAGAGGCTGTGTACGCGACGTGATAAACAGCTGCAATTCGGCCGGGGCGCTCGCGGGCGAGCGGCGGAGCGGGAGTGCGGTGTATTGATCTCGACGCTCGCCGCCCGCCCCTCCCCGCCCCGCCGCTCCACCGCCCGCGCCCCGTCCTGCCAACGGGCGCCACCGCCACGCGAACCGTCTCGCCCGCCCGCCCGCCCGCTGCCCGTCGCGCGCGCGACGCCACCGCCGAAATTTGCACCGCCCCGGGGCCGGCCACGAGCGCCCTGGCAGCGAGCCAGCGGCCGCGAGGAGGTGAGTGCCCGATTCGGACGCCCTCCCCCTCCCCTCCGTTTACTCGAGCGGCCGAGGGGATAGGAAACCACAAACACCTATAACAATAGCATCACAACGAAATAATCTGCCTTTTTTTATTTTTTTTACGAGATGTTCTCTAGCATGAAGCAAAATACACTGATGTACCTTTTATGAAAGGATTACATACTCGCGACTCTTTACGTAAGAAATTTTTTCTCGAAAATATTTGAAGGAAATTAGATAGTCCCTTCTTATAGTAATCTCTCTGTGGGAGAGGACGCTTGGCCCTAGGCTTGCGCACCTGCGAGTTTTTGGAGTGGGGAGGATCATCCGTTATCATCTCAGGCCCGAGGAGTTTGCTAAAGGGAAGGGTGTATGGTCGAAGTCGTATCGTAATTGTATGCACAGGTACAAAGTAACCAGTTTCGGCAAGCAAAAGCTGAAAGCCTCAAGATCTACTTTTAAAGATCAGAAGTCATCAAGGAAAATAACTTTTCATTCATACAGTCCTATTGCAATGTCATTTTTTGCAATTTTCAAAAATGTCGAAAGTTTGCCGAAAAGGATATGTGCGTTATTTTTTTAGGGTCTCGTGCTTTATTCCAGAAAAAAAATTGGACCCCTTTTTGGAAAAATGTATTTTTAATTGCCTTTATTTCACGCACAGAAACGCGAAAAGTAATCATCATTTCGAAAAAAGTGTACATTACCTTATTTAAGAATGTGTTAGAAGAACATATTTTCTTCACAGAAAAAAATTTTATCCTCAATATTATAGTTGTAGGACGACGCGGAAAAAATGTCAACAGTTGCAAAATCGAAATATCACGGATTTCAAAGAAAATGAGACCCACGCCATTTTCTTACTGTTCTTTACGTTATCCGAGAATGAATTTTAATAAAAAGAATTGGAGCTATTTTTGAAAAAGAAAATTAAAATGTTGTGATGCTCTTGTAAAGTACGTCAAAAAATCAACCATTTCAAACTCTCAGTGCCTCGAGCTCGTCCAGAACGATAGGGAAATCTCAGTTTTGGAGACATTCGACTGAACGGTTTACGCGCGGACGGATGGACAGATGCAGAAGACAGACGGCCATTTTGCCGTCAATCAATACTTCGGTATCAAGAACTTTCTATTCTTTACGAAAGTACTTAGTATGGCGAGAAAATAAAAATGTATACTGTAATTCTAATATTTATTTTTCGTCTGATATATATTTGCAGAATCTCGGGTACATACTGTAGTAGGCCGTTGACGGATTTTGTAATCGGGAACTAAGCCACTCCCCCGCAAAATGTAATAGAACATCCAAAAAAGCCGGAATTTGTAATGTCTTAAGAAATATAACACGAACTCTAAAAAGTGCAAGGAAGCAGAGTTTTAAGGGCGATGGTAACCTGTGTTGTAGAGATAAGAGTGTTGTCGATTGCTCTTTGCCCTGCCAATTTGAGGCATACTTAACAAAATGCCACATTTTTGTATATGGTCGCATGGGGAATAATTACCTAGTAAACAGTAACACATTTTCAGTTTTCGTGCCAACGACTACTACACCCTCGCCTAAATCTACTAAAGCCTCGCCTTTTCTTAGCGTATTATATGTATTCAGAAGGTTGGTTGACGTTTCTGGACACATTAACTACAATAGTCATTAGACCCGTTAGTGTAGTGAATGTTTTTATGCCTGGAGGTGGCGGTGTTAACCGCTAGATAGTGAGATCTAGCACGGACTTACCTGTCAGCTTGCCGGGTATCTCTCCCAGCCACCGCCCCAGCCCGGACAAGCTCTAAGCGCCCGTATGTTTTCCCGTGTGTAGCAGTAGTATAGTGCATATGAGTAAGTACAGGAAGATAATGTGACAAGGAACAGGAAGGAAAGATCGCGCGCTGTATCCGCCACCACCGGAACTCGAACTCTAGGATCTCCCGGACAGTGACGAGGCAAAGAGAGTGGCAATGCTGGCTCGGAACTTAACGCAGCCGGTCCATTCAGAAGGGGCACTGTATTTCAATACCACGCACATGTTTGTATCAGTAACACTCATACATGTTTATTTATGAGTGGGGGGAGGAAGCATTGTGAATACGGAACGCATTTTGTTGGATGCCATTTAAGTATTGAGTTTCAGCATAGATAAACTTGATATATTGGCCACACATGCAGCCAACTGTTCCAGTTGTCCTAGTAAGTGAGCCTTAAAACATGACAGGATTTGAATACATTGCGATGTTTCAAGCAGTCTGTTGATGACTATTCAACTCGTGAAATTAAAACCAATAGTGTTTAACTATACACACAAAATGCCCCAATCAGGGATGTGGATCTCAAAAAATTTATCGCTTTTTCTATCCGATTTTTCTTACCGCATCTCCCTACTAGCCAATCATGAACTGTGACTCATCTCTCTTAGGAGGCAGTATACATAGATCGCTATGTCGATGTCCAGAAACAGCGTGTGTACGATAATATAGCCTCTTCGATTTTAACATAGCTTTCAGTTATTTTCAATATTTGGCGCATTTTGGAACTCTGTTGGACAATTTCATTCGTGGAATAGTCCTTTTAAATACCACTCGTGCTTTAGAAATTCTCAAATAAATCCCCTCCCCGCTTCGCGAGACGGGGGTTTATCGACAATTTCCAAAGCACTTGTGGTATTACCTATAATGATCTGCACGTTGTAATGTACATAGAATTATGAGAAGCAATACCTTTATTTTACGCAGTTGATTAGTTAACTATAACACTGAAACAAATCCCAGTATTTTCATGTGTTTTTTAAATAAATCGAAATTAATACAACCACAATTAACAAAGCCAATTTTGACCATTCACCGAACGCGTGATGAGGAAGCAAAAGGCTCTTCTCCGTCGGAAGGAAGACGGCTCAGTGGCCTCGGAGATCCCCGTCCGCTGTAGTCGCTCGCCGCACACGCTGTCCCCAGACAAGGGCTACAACAATTTCCAAACAACTTCCTCTTCCCGGCGGCGCGCAACAGGAGGCCAGCCCGGAGGAACATGCACGCGCGGTAGGAAGCGAGAGCAATCGGGCCTTTACGACTGCAGGATCTGCCTGCGGACAATAAATCCTCGCGTGGTTCCTAGCGAAACGCGCTCTTCATGGCGAGATCTTTCCTCTTGCCGCCGCGCGAAAAACAAACAGGAAACAAATTGCTACCTGATCCGGCCGGTTCTGCGCCTGCCCATAACAACAGACTCGCTACCGGATTGGAGGCGGTTTACAGGAGAAAAAAACGGGGTAGTGAAATTATGCTCTTTTACTCGTAGTCCTCTTTAGAGATGCCCTCATACATTTTACAAAAACGGTAGGTTTGTCTGAATTTGTATTAAAACAAGACTGAGTTACAACACATTTGATGTAAAAGGACATTTTTTAATTTTCTATGAACAGCAGAAAGGATAATTGGAATAAAAGTACGCAGAGCTAATTATAAAGTTTAATACAAACCTAAATCAACAAGAATTTTTTTCAATTTTGAGTTAATCACGTGTCCCGTCGACCTAAAAACGGGAAAAATCGATATGAGTCGCCACTAAAGCCGAATCACATGTTGTTTACCTTGTATAACCTAACTTTAATATGTTATGCTTACATACACTTAAATTACATTTGCCCCATAGGGAAAATTGTAAGAAAAACATTTTTTTTCCTTTTCATTCCCCGTTATCGGGTCGACAGTACATTTAAACCCGATATCGAAAATTTTGTTCTGATATTTTTTTATTAAAAATTCATTTGTAATCTCCAAGAGACTAACGACTACGACTAACTTATATACATTAGTGGGGAAAATTCTTTCTTACCACAGCATTACAATACCTACTTAATGCAACGTGGTAAGCGAAAAAGTAAAAACACTCTTGGAACGCACAAAAATCGCTATTTTCGCAAACAATAACCACATTCACTATTTCTGGAAGACGAAATGTTGAATGCTCTCAATAGAACGATTACAATTCATACACTGAAGTAATGAACAAATGATGACAAATAAATGTCCATTCTATTAATTTCAAGATATTTAATTTTAATGTTTATTCTATAAAATAGGTTATTAAAATTAAGTGAAAATGCAAACAAGGCCCACTACCTTTCTTTTAAACCAAACATCACGAAATTGGCTGAGCTCAGACTTTTTGTAAAACGAACACCCTTGGGGTTTTAAAAATAAAGATGTTTACAATTTTCTAAATGTCAGAGGTTTTGATAAAAATCGGAACTACACCAAGCTAATACATGCTTTCTTTTATACGAACAAAATATTTAAACACAATTTCTAGCCATTTTTAAGAAAGTTTTGAAGATGTCACAGGGCTTCTTGTAACGTGCCCCCAAAATTAAAATATCTTAATGATCTCCGGATCGAACAACTACGACTACTCGTACATCTTTCTCCTGACGTGTTTACAAAGTTTTACCTCCAAAGCTTCTAATCTGATAAGTTACACGTGACACAAATTTCCATGTAGTCATCCCGATTTTCGGTACAATATTGCCTCTCAAGCTGCACCAATCGTAAATAATGTTTAGAACACCACTTAATAGACCTTATTCCTGTCATCTGTGCGGAGTTCCAGCTCAAAAGAACTTTAAATGTGGATTTAACACCGCAAATTCGAGATCGTGTTAAGATTATTCCATTATTTTCCATGCATATTCTGTAGAATTGAGAGGAAAAGTAAACATTTTTACAATAAAAAATTGTCCGGAACAAACAATATTGGTAAGACTTTAAGTTTAAAAAAAAAGTTTCCATTTACCCCAAAATAAACCTCCTACCCGCACCAGCCCTCTTTCCTGCACTTATCGTAAATATATTATTCATTGTACAAGTATAAATATATCCTTCGTTATAAATGACCCAAAGTTGGGTAATTTGAGCGAATTTGATAAAGAGCTCTGAAAATTTCGGAAGCATATGAACCAGCAGAAAAGTACTCGTGGAAAGAAACTGCGTACAAACAAGTGGTGCTCCATCAACACCAATTTTCTCGCATTATTTGTAAGGGTACAATTATTTGTAAGGTACAATGACCTATCAGTACTTGAACCTGCAAAAGCAATCTTATAATTTTTTTTCAACGGTGGGATTCGAACTCGTGTACTTACGTTTCACACGACAATTAAGTTACTACCACACCAGCAAGTCTCACAGGTAAACTCAACCTTCCCAACGTCATAAAAGCGATGAGAAACATTTGAATATGCAATATTCTAAAATTCAGGGATTTTATAAGTCAAAATTTCAATTTATAACTTTAATGAACAGATTTCATTAAGTAAAAATCTCTATTTTCAATATTGCAGTTGCAGGAAGTTGTTGAAAAAAATAAAACTTTTACCAATTTCCAGAACAGATCAACAAAATTGGTACCTGTACCGTTTTATAAGCGCTCTTTGTTGTAACCTAGAAATAAAGAAAAAAATTGGAGCATTTTTGAGATATTCTTTTTTACTTTCACAATACTTTCTACGTATTACATAGAAAAGAGAAGGTTTTGTAATGGTGCATCGGAAAGTGTGCGATTTTTCGTAAGAAACGCTAGTATTATGTAGCTATGAATTCGAAAAAATAGATAAATCTCGTTCCTACACGTAGTAAGGAACTTCCTCTAACACGTATAGTCAGAATCCGTTTTGTTTCTTAATGCTGAAAAAAGTGGTTTACGACAAACATCTGTCCGTTTATCTGTGGAAAGCACTCAAGCTTAAACTTCTTTTCTGTATCAGTGGGCAACAAAACATGGATTCTGACTTCACGTGTTAAAGGAAGCAATTTACCACACGGAGTAAAAATTACACTAGGGAACTTTTTTTTATACCTCCCAGATGAAAGTAGGCGATTTCAAAGGAAACGATCACGCTGATTTCAAAAATCATTATAACAAGTTTCTATCAAGCAAGTTTAAAAGATATGAACATATTTAGTACTTGAAATAAACAAAATCCTATACTAATTTCCGTATTGTCATTCCGCTTATATTACTACAAAATTGTATGAGCATACCTCATATGAGATAAAAACAAGTTAAAAATGGAAAACGCACATTCGTACATTAAAATGGTTTTTCGGTATTCTCCACAACATTGGTAGAGCGAATGACAATGATTTGAATTTTCCATACAACCACAACCTAAGGTTCGTTGTACTAGTGACACAACACTAGTGAGCAGCCCATGGTTTGTCCTGATCACAAAAACGACAGCCAAAGTATAAAGAAAACTCAAATTTTGTAATTTAATTTTTCCCCTTCCTCCTGTAAATCTTCCACAAGCGTAACAGAAGTTATCGGGTTGATTCGCACACTGTCGACTTGCATTTTATCGAAACGTTTCAATTCTACAGATTATGTGGCGAATTTCACTTTATAAAAAACAGACATGAACTTCACACTCACGGCGGGTACAGTTCCGCATGTCACCCACACTCAGAATCTGCCACCCCAGCAGTTGGATACTTGTATACTTGCGACAACATAAGGGGCTAAAATAATTCCTTTCCGTGACGAAGCCCAGTAGGAAATATTAGGATGCACGCGACTTGTTTTCAGAGCACCTACTCGTAATTGAGCGCGTCTACCAGACGCAAGAATAAAGACTGCAATCGTCGAATACAGAATGTTAAAAAAAACAAAAAACGGGAACCTCATTTTGTTGCTTTATCATGCAAGTGGCATAGATGAACTAAAAAATATTTTATTTTTAAATAGATTTTATGCGTATTGATTCTACATATCTTACAGGGGCAAGTTAAATGTATTTGTATTTACATTAATAGGTATGTTACGGTATAAAGATCGGTATATTTAAAAACTGAGACGTGATACGGCGTTTTTATTGAGATATTCATAATCTATGTATAAAATTGAGTATGTTGCGCACTCTACCTTCCTGGAGGTAAGAATCGTGTTTCCTACTGTTTGTTAACTTTTTTCGGTCTAAGGACCCCACAATAATCGCCACATTCTACTTCAGTATTACAGTAAGTATGTAGTATATAGAAGGCGAAAAAGTAAAAGATCTAATATTTAACCTAATCACAGCAAAAACATGGATCCACTCTCAGATAGAAACCTTGCGCGCCAGTAATATTTTTAATACGTTTCTTTTTCTCCGACACTGCTTTCCCCATGCTGTACAGGCTACATTGTAACCCAATATATCGTGAAGAAATTCGATATGTTTTGGGAATACCTGAACCGGAATACGTTTTCGTTTCAGATTTTACTACAAGAGACTCAACTGAAACATTTATGTCTTACGTGGGTTACAAACCCAAAACTTTAGCGTCCACGTACTTTGGCCCACCTGACAGTCTCACGTGGCCTAATTACTTGATCGGTTTATACAATTTTATACTGTTTTCTTTTAGTAGTATATCTTAAGAAAAGGTCCCTTGAAAATGTTTGAAAACTTTTAGGAATTTTAAACAATGTATAAACTTCCCCGACAAAACATAATGACATATCTTCTGTTGGACCTTAAAAACATGATACATGAAAAAAACAGAATGTTTGTGTTTATACGTTAATTATCTAGGAATCAGCTAAGCTAAACACTTAGGAATTAAGATGGATTTTATTATTTCATTAGACCTGAAGATAGGGGCGCAAAATCTCTCGAAATATCGTTGGAGACTGGAAAAGCATAGACCTAAGATTAAATTTACATTGTTATGAAATAAAATAATTGAAACAAATTGTCGGCTGTCTAAAAAATTTAAAGGGACCTGTTCTTAAGATAAATACTTGACCGTTTTGTAAACATATAATGGTTTTGAAGTATAATAATTTGATAAAACAAATAACAAGTAGAACTGACCTTTGAATACATGTGCTGCCTTTAATGTGCTTTGTAAAATGAAATATATGTATTTGAAGCATTCTGAAATCATTCATTTCCACAGCAAATAATATATAACACAATATTTACAGCACATATCAGTCAACACAATTGTTTCCTTTATTTCCATAAAATATTTATATTGAAGAAATTGTTTTATAAAAAAGTTTTCCCCGACATTTTCTCCATTTCTCGGTCCCCTAATAAAATATAGAACTTCTTTAATTAGGGGACCGAGACCTTTTTATTCTATACGCAAATTATCATTTCAAAATTTGGAGCCTTTTTGAGAAAATATTTTCAGAATTTCTGAAAATGCACAATTTCCGGCCCATTTTCACAGGAAAGTTCGCGTTTTCGAGAACCTTAAATACACTTGAAGCACTTGTACTCGCAAATGCCATAATGTTTCAGGAACGCCCTTGATGTAAATACTATGTGAAATTAAAAAAACAAAAATATATCAAATTATTCATCAAAATGGCATTTGTCACATTATTCAGTGCATTTAGCACTCTCCGTTCAAAAAGTTAAAATTACTAAAATGTTCAAAAAATATACGACATTCATTAAAGACTTAATTATAGAGATAAAATTTCATTTGCAGGAACTCCTATTTTCAATATTGTTGTAAGACGACGCCGAAAAAAAAAACACACTTATTTAATTTTCGCAAATTCAAAGTTAACGGTGGAATTCGGATCTATGACACCTTTATAAGTGTATCTCACTCCATTCTGAAAATAAATTTAAAGAAAAAACATACGAGCCATTTTTGAGAAAAATTTGAAGTGTCCCAGGGGCTACATGTAAAGTACCTCCATAATTTGAAGTTTTTTTAAATCGCAGACAGCTTCCTAATTTGCAACAATGTTATGATTCTTTCTAGATCTGTTTCTAAGGGAAGCTGTTAAAGTACTGGTGAAATAAATCAAGGCATGTGAAAATACATTATATCAGAGTACCAGGAGTTATTTAGATATTTAAAAATATATTACCTATGCCGATGGATTGAAAATCATTTCACTGATCATGTTCAAACTGGTATGAAATGCAATAAAAGTTCTAAAACTTGATGCAAACAATAGGTGTTGCCGTCACCATTTCTAGATTTCTCTCTGTCATTAGATTACCATTATTTGCTAAACATTTTTAACAGAATTTTTCAAGTGTCAATATTAACAAAACTCATCTACAAACTTTCAAATCTGATCCAATATTTTGTAATCAAGCCTATCGTTTTAATGGTGTCAAAATATATTTTAGTAAAAAAAAAAAAAAAAAATTTGAAAATTCATAATTTAAAATAATTAGTTGCACTATCAAAAATTTGAACAAAACTTTCTCAATAGAACTTTATTTCCCCACAATCAATTTATAAGCTTTTCAATCCTTTAGACACAAATTCTATTGCTTTAAGTCCACATTGAGGCCTACTTCTACAATCATACCTTTATAATTTATTCACACAAGAGGCTTTTAAAATACCCTGATCCTTTATTCAAAGACACAATTTGGATGGATTGGATCTTAATGATCATCATTATGTTAGCAGGTGCATTAAAAAATTATAAACAAACAAAAACCATCGCCATTCCTTGAAAATAATGACTACAATTCCAAAATACTCATTGCATGCATCAGATTACATTTTAAGATGCTAATCAATCGAAGTAAAGAAACTGTCAAAGCTAAAATCATACATAAAGATTATATTACACTAATAATTCTTTACAGCGAAAATCATCTCAAAATCAAAGATCAAATTTTGCAGATATATTAGCACATATGGCTTTCAGTCCTCAAGTTACAAATCAAAACCCTTTTATGAAAAACGAATAATGATGCTTTGCTGCATTGAAACATTTCTTTATTGTACTTAGGTCTCTGCATTTAGCATGTACTTAGGTCTCTGCATATTTATTTTTTTAACATTTATGTGTAAATGAGATTGAGTGAAATCATTTGTCAGCATATTTTAATATTAGAAGCATTATTTCTTTGAAAATAAGAAGAAATTGATTGTGGTGTCACAAAATCAAAATAGAGTTGCTTATATTAAAAAAAAAATACACTGTCCCATTAAAATAATAATTCTCTGACATTAAAAAGCAAGACAATGCTAAGAGAAAGAAATGAAACAATTCATGAATGAACCATAAATGATAAGTAACCCGCCACTACTTACATTCTGTACACAAGAGAATTATCCATTGATTCGATAATGGATTCTCAATGTTCATGAAACAAATAGATATAAAACTCAATATTTTCTTAGAACAATACTAGAGGACAATTTCCAGAAATCGTACTCTGACAAAAGTCATTGAAATAAGGAGACAGAACTTTCTTGTGATATAAGCATGCACAAATACTTAAAGTAACTTAAATGACAGCGCAACATTCACAAAGTAAGTGACAATGAAGTACAATTTAAATGTAATTTTCAACATACCATGTTTACAACGCTCCGCAACCACCAGCATTGCCACTAGTGCCCTTGTTTCCCACTAGATGGCAGATTATATCCACAGTCAAGTTTTGCTTCTGTTTTGGAGGCAATTCAACTTGAGTGTTGGGGTGAGTAACTCTCTTCACCTTCTTAAATTTCTCCACAAATCATGTTCATATAACATGGATATTGTATTCTTACTAATGCACATCGTTGTCAATATTTTATACAACATATCTCTAGTTGCAAGAATAAAATTGCAAGAGAGCGCTCAGCAAGTACGAATGTTGAACACCGGCAATAGCATTGTGATAATTCACTAATCATGAAAATATAATGACAACTGACAATGGATACAACATCTCTTCTACAGTTAATAAACGAATTAAGGATGCCAATATTGTACGAAGTCATCAATACAAAACTTTAAATACGTTTCTGTTGCATTAACGAATTTACCCGAGGGGTGCCTCAAATTCAGGTTGAAAAACGTAGATTTAATATTCTTTAAATATTACATTACGAGGAAATCGGCGAGCGCAATACAATTAGCTATTCATTTTACCCTGCAGTACATGACACCATTGAACAAAACTCGATACGGAGCGCCCCAGGTCTTTAAGCTCTATTTTCGGAACATAGGTTCTGTGTTATGTTGCTTCTCTAATGTAGGAAATGAGAACATTTTTTACGTATATTTTTAGGTTAACCTCTTCTGAGTTACCCTCGCTGAAAAACGCCAATGATCAGAGAAACGAGTAAGATCTCGAAATTAGTGCTAAATTAATTTCACTTTTTGGTCTTTGTAATACAATCGCACGGGTCTGTCTTTTAGTCTTCTTTCACTACCATTTTTAAAATTAATTAGCATTGTGTTGTATTTAGTACCAAAATTGAATTGAATTTTAATTTCTGTATTGAACCTGTATTGTACGATTTTGTACATATCCTAACTTGGCATACACGGCTTATGCTGTATTTATGTGACTTATTATTATTATTATTATTATTATTATTATTATTATTATTATTATTATTATTATTATTATTATTATTATTACTTTAGTTTGTTAATAAATGCTATGTAATATTAGATTTTAGCCTCTCCTAGAATATATTCTACATGCAGAGGCATGTAGGTATTCACGCGCCCATGTCAGGATCCTTCAAATTAGGGTTGTTATTTGTTTAAGAGGGTATACTCTAAATAGCACCCTGTGAGTGATGCCCATGGCACGTGCCATGTTTGCCACACCGTAGATTCGCCTCAGCACATATGACGTAATGCCCCTATGATGTAATGCACAATTCAAGAGCTACCTGTTGAATTCCAGGAGTTTTTTCAACGTTTTATTTGCTGTTAATTTACAATCCGTTTTGGATTCAATGTTCAGTAAATTAGTGTGGTTCCTTAGTGATAGATTATAAGGGTTCCAGGATGAAGCTATTTTCATTAAAAACTTGTGAAATGTTCGCATGAATCCAGCTAATTAAATATGCAATTAGTTATTTTTAAAACATTGAATATAAAATATATAAAAAAGTATAAATATAACTTCATATGAACAATAAATAATACAATTAAACACAATTGTGGGTTTACACTTTATTTTCCATTGGAAAACACTTTTCAGTCAAATGTTTTTCACCCAGTCCAGTAGTTCTTGTTCTTCTTCTTGGAGATCCATTAATTTGGTTAAGTGAAGATTTTTTGAGTTTTCAGATCGATTTAATTCAAATTGCTTCGATGGATGGACTTTGGAATCATTGACGAATAATTTCCTCGACAAAGATAAATCTTCTATGAGTGTCGAATCCGACAGGCAGCCGGAGACGGAAGCTTCCGATGAAATACTAGAGAGAGAGAATACCTCACTAGAGACTGGTTGTCGACGGACTTTTCGTTTTAACGGATTCTTGGTATTATTCAAATGTTCATTTTGTGGAAATGTAGAGTATCGATCTTTCCAAGGCCTCCAGCAATTGAAATCCCTGCTGTGTTGACGAGTTTCTCTACAACGTCCAGTGTGACGCGCTTTTCCTTTCTTATTCCGAAAATGAACGCAAACCACTGGACAAGTTGTGTATATTCTGTACATTACAAGAGGAGGAAATCGACTTCCTCCAAGTTTGAAACGTAACTGAGTGCCGGCTGCTGGATCTACCACGAGAGATGCTTCAGTGGGATTTGTAAAACGGAGAAGACTTGGGCTCATTTTATTATAACAGTTGATGAGGTTTCGAAGATAAATGTACACTGATCTGTATACGAATTTATCCCAACAGCCACAGATTATTTTAGCAGATGCGTTCAATTTTTCATGGTCATTAGAGCAAACTGTGAGTATAGGTGTAGGATGAAGATTTGCATGGGATCTAATGCGCATGATACTAAAACGAAAATGTTTAAAAGGATTTTTGCCAATCTCCTTTAAGTTTAATCTGAAGGTCTCTAAATCAGACAGGCCAAATTGCTTCAAAACTGAGTATTCCGCCTCCTTCTCGTTGGAGATCGCAGGTTTGGGATGAGCTTCACACTTGCGTGTCTGGGACACACTCTTTAACAACTTGTTCAGTTTTTGTTGCAACTCATTAAAACTGTGATTTGAAGAATCAGGTGAAGTCTGTATATATTCGTCAAAACTAGTTTCTGAAGTCCTGCAATTTTGTAACACTTCACTTGTAGAATGACTTATCGAGGCGGTAGATAGTGGAGAGAGATAGAAACTATTGTCTTCAAAGAGGGCCCCAAAAACATTATCTTTTGAAAAGTCTTGCATGATCATGACGTGTTATGTGCTTCGAATGCATGAAATATAATTAGAAATGAAAATGTAGTGAATCTTTACCTTGTTTCGTCTTATTCTCTCTAATACAATCTGTCCGTGATGAGAGACAGACATTTAAATGAATGGTGCTGCATAGTATGTTGAGGTTCGGTTTTCAATACCAGTGGTAGACGTACTACAGCGCTATCCATCTGTCTAAACTAATTTCTCCAATTTCTTCTTAGATGTCACGAATATTATTCAAAAATATGTTTCCATAATTGGAGACACAGATGAATAATTTAATTATCAAATAAATGCAAAGGAAAACAAATGAAGAACATTTGTTCCGGTGAGAATATCTCCACTGGCGCAATAAACAGAAGAAGGAAACATCATTTCAAGAAAACATGATTTGTGAACTTGATGAAGTACTCTGAAATTGTTGTTAAGAAACATAATTGTTAGCGACATTGCGCAGGTGTGATGATACAGTAATGTGTTCTCCACGAAGAGCAAACTTCAAAAATAGGAAAAACGATGAAAAAAGTAATTAATCTTTATTTATTTACTTTGTTTAGGTCAATATTCAACATGGTCATTAACGACATCGATACAGTTAACAAAAGTATTATGTTGTAAGGACTTACGGTAATTTGAAACATTTTCTTGTTGATCATTGACCGCACCCGAAGAGGTAAAATGTTTTGTTTCACGAAATTTTGTACAAATAAAGCGTCATTTCAAACTCGTCAAATTTGATTTCCCCCACTGTTGTTTCCACTATTTCGTGAATTACTTCAAAAGTCTTCCATCTATTCACGAAAGAAATCTTGATCACCCGCGTTAACTTCAGAAATTATTTCACCTGAGAGGAAAACAATATATATATATATATATATATATATATATATATATATATATATATATATATATATAATATTTGGTAATATATGTAATTAAAAAATGAAAATATGCTAAATGTAGAAATAAATAAAAAAGTTATGTGGAAAATATGTTTATTGAAAAAACAAGATACATAAATCATATAAATTGTAATAAGCGCCCAATATTATGTCAAGGAGTTAATTTTGAAGAGCACACATTTCTTAGAAAATAATGGGAGATGGAGTTAATGTACATTTCACAAACTAAAAAATACAGGTATAGCAACAAAAATATGACTTCCTCTCAATTATAATAAAATCTAATGACCACAGCACGTGGCAAGAGAACTGCAGAGCCGCTTACACGCTGACGGAACTGTAACTGTTGGGCTTCTTTTCGCGGATGAGGGGTAAATATGCAAAAAAATGCAAATATGGTCCAAATATGCAAAAAATGCAATTGTGGTGACACATGCGAAATAAAAATTACTTAAATTGTTTCTAAATGCCACAAAACGTCTACAATTTGTTCAAACGGGATGTTTTAGTTAACAGAAAAAAATATGCCAATGCATATAAATCACAGCCCTAATCATAATATATTATAAGCTCACAGCTTTTATTCGCATTTTCATAAAACATTCATTTAACAGTAAATAAGCAAATTCCACTTAAAGATGTATTAGTTCGTATCACATTTCTTGTGAATGGATCCTACAGAATGCAAATGTACGCAATTTGTGTAATAATTTTCTTAATAATTGGCCGATATCATTTTCCTGTTTGTAATATGTACACGCAGTGCTCCTGATGACGATACGCTACTTGGTTGGTCGGGAGACTGCTGACGATATGTTCTTGACGTCGTGGTTTCAACATAGATGGCAGTAATGCTGCTGTACGATCCAGCTATCCGTTTCCGGCCACGTTCAGGTGGAAAGCTGAGCGTCATCTTTCAGGCATTACCCATATTTTGAAATATTTGACATCAAGAATCCTTAGTTTGTCATAATATTTTATTAAATGTTATTTTGACAGTACGTCAAAATGGATTTTTGGTCAATATGGGCTTTATTATCAGCGTTATTGGCTTGTGTATATTTTGCGGATGGTGTAGAACTAACATTTGAGTTACCTGATAGCGCCAAGGAGTGCTTTTATCAAGAAATACAGAAAAATGTTTCTGCTACTCTTGAATTTCAGGTAGGTCGTGTTCTAAACTTTGTTTTAAACCATCTGAAGAATTGTTGTCAATAGGTAAAGCAAAATTAGTAGTTGCATTAATAACCTCTCCTATTTGTATGCAGGTTGTGACAGGAGGCCAGTATGACGTTGATGTTGTTCTTGAAGCACCCAATAAACAGATTATCTACAAAAAAGAAATGGCACAGTTCGACAGCTACACATTCACACCAGAAATGACTGGTGTTTACAAAGCTTGTTTCAGTAATGAATTTTCCACTTTTTCACACAAACTGGTGTACATGGATTTTCAAGTTGGTGATGAACAACCTTTGCCAGGAATAGGAGAACATGTAACTGTTATGACACAGGTACCCCCCTCAAAATATTTATTTACCATTCATTGTTTATAATGCCTTTGAAACTGATTGAAATACATTTTATTATTTACAGATGGAAACATCGAGTCAAGAAATCCATAAAAGTTTAAATTCTATAATTGATTATCAGACACATCATCGGTTAAGAGAAGCTCAGGGAAGGAAAAGAGCAGAAGAAATAAATGAAAGAGTTATGTGGTGGTCAATATTGGAGACATTAGCTATTCTTTCTATAACTATAGGACAAGTGTTTATGTTGAAAAATTTCTTTTCTGAGAAGAAGCCTTCACAAATGATGAATGCGAAATAAAAATGTTATTGTTTTTATATACTACTTTTGTTGATAATTCTCGTCCAGTTCAGAGCAGCTGTTCTGTGTTGAAGAACAGAATGTGCTCATGTTGACCTGCATTGTCTTAGATCTGCAGTTAAGCTGTTGTGGTTTTGAAGAAGCTGTATTTATTTTGGTCGCCTTGAATGAAATTGAATGTTTGTGATCTTCATATTAATGAATCTACAGCAAGTACAAATGCAGGAGAAGAGATCAAGATTTCTTGTCAAGAGAAAATTGTTTGACCTAATATATAACTTAGTAATAGTTCTGGGTTAGAGTGTTATGTTGAAGATACTTCTATTAACTGAAGTTTGAATTCTTTTTTTAGTTAAAAATGTGAAATTTAATTTTAGAAGAGATCTTAGATTTTGAATTTACTTCACATTAAATTATTATTACATATGAAAGTGTGTCTAAGGCACAGTTAAACCCACTCTACTGAATGTTTCATTTCTTGTGTGATGACTAAGCTGGTGGTAGACTGAAAAAACATTGGTTTTACATTTCTATATTTTGACATAATAAAGTTTTAGTGAAATGAGTTTGTAAGGTTTGAAATAAGAATTGCACTAATGATTGAAAGAAATGTTTGTGACTTGAATAGGCTGCAGATCTAGTATTTGAGAAGAGTGTCCTTAAAACATGTGATGAGGAACTTAATTTTGTACTGTGATTGTCAAATAATGTTAATTTCCATAAAATCCAGTTCATTTAATTCATTTATTCACCAGTACACAAGCTAGTACCATACAATTATGTAAATTTGCCATAAGATAAAATAATAAAGTGATGTGTTAATGAATGTTTGCATATTTGTAAACTTGTGGGAAATGAGTGTGTATAATTCATTATAATTGTTTCCAATTCCATCTCATTAGAATAAAGTACTACATTCGCTGTATTGATACCAGGAAACTAGAGTTTTCATTTTTAATCAATTTTGGTATACTGACGTGTATGTTTATTTTAAAGTTTAACCCCCGATGATAGTACAGTACCGAAACTTAAGGTGGAGCGCTAAAACCGTTTAAATCCAAGATCCGTAGAGTAAGTTGCCCCGAAGCAACTCTCTTACTGAAAATAAATTTTACAATGATAATTTCACGAATCTCGGTGACATCGCGATCGTCATAATCGTGGCATTTTTAGTTTTAGAAAGTTGGTAACAAATTGCACGTGTGACAGTGCGCCCACTGCAGCAGTGAGGCAACTGCACCGATTTGCCGAGTATCTCGCCAAGAATGTATAAACCGTATAAAAACCAGTTCAAGAGTTTGAAGTGACTTTAAAGTTCAGATAGCATATTTGCAGCCATCGTTACTGAAATATGGTAAAACATTTATGTTTCGTTCAACGCGTTTCAATGAGACGAATTGTTTAATTCATAACCTTAATTTTCCCAACCCATATGTTTAATAGTTTGACATTTGTTACCACCTTTTCATTTTCAGGAGCAGGACATTCCTATTGATATTCATACTAATAAATTGTTGGACTGGCTTGTCAGTCGGCGACACGTAAATCGCGATTGGCAAACGCATGTTTTGACGATCAGAGAAAAAATAAACAATGCCATTCAGGATATGCCTGTCCATGAAGGAATTGCAAAACTTCTTTCTGGATCATGTATGTTTTTACTGATTTATATTGACTATTAAATAATCACACATAAAATTTGCTAAATTTAAAAGAATTGCTCAGAGGCTCTCTAATTTTGTGTTTCATTTATTTTAAGATATCAATTATTTTCACTGTAAAAAGATCATAGAAATTCTCAAAGAAACTGAAGCTAGCAGCAGAAACATATTTGGTTCATATGGCTCTCAGCGCATGAAGGATTGGCAAGAAATTGTAAAACTTTACGAGAAAGACAGTGTGTATTTGGCAGAGGTTGCCCAGATGTTGATGAGGAATGTTAATTTTGAAGTTCCAAGCCTTAAAAAACAAATTGCAAAATGTGAGCAGTTACAGACAGTAAGTTCTTTTAAAAAAAATAATAAGTAATAAATTCAGATATGTGATAAATTATTTTCTATTACATCATTTTTTTAGGAGTGCGATAAACAAGTTATTGAATACCAGAAACGGTATAATTCTATGCAAAATGAATTGAAAGTATTATTCAAGCAGTTGGGAATAGAAGGAAAGAAAGTAAAGCATGAACTAGTTGCAAGATTGAAGGAATTGCCTGACATTTACAACAAAGTAGCGGAAAATGCAAAATTGTTATCTAAGGCTGTGGAATATTATTCTGCATTTGTGGTATTAATTACTGGTCAGGAACATCCTGGTGGTTGTGTTCCATTGCTGAAATATCTCATAGGTAAGCTCTTTATTTTTTATAAATAATTTGTGGTATTTCAAATATTAGAATTGTTACCTTGTATTTTGCAGATAATGGAAACACTACAACTTATGAATGGACTTATGGAGAAGCACCCATAAAAATTGAAGAACCACCACTAATTGTTAATTTAGAAGATGAAATTGAGAATGACACTATTGATTTTGGTGATGATGAAGGAGGAATAGACTTTGGAGATGATAATGGTAATGAGATAGATTTTGGTGAGAATGTAGTAGATGAATCAGGGGGTATTGATTGGGGCAATTCTACAGATGTTGAGTCAGCAGAAGTTAGTTCTGCCGAAGCACAAGTAAGATGTTATCAATAAATCCTATGAGTTTTTTGCTTTTTTTTTTTTCTGGAATATGAAATTTATAGAAAATGCTATTTCAGGAAATAGATTTTAATATATCTCTGGAAGAATCTGGGATTGTTGTAGAGTCTGCTGGTATGGAAGGTGGTGTAGCAAAAGATTTCAATGCATACACTATATTGGATAATCCCAAAACCAGAAACATGATAATTGATGACTTAATGGAGGTGAGAGAATTATTTATTACGTAAATCCTGTATTTCATTGTTAAAATAAAAGAAAGTCAAAGTTATTGTAACAAAAGAGCTACTCATTTGATACACTACTTGTTGATATGTATTGGTTAAAAACATTAGAAGTAAACATTTTTTATGCATTTTCTTTCATTTTTCAAAAATATTTTTGAAAGGAAAAATGTATTTTGAAGGACTATTACTATATGAATTTAATGAAGTCGTTAAACTGTTGTTTTATTTTGTTAATCTCTCAAATATTGAATAAAGTGCTTGTTTTGCAATATTTATTTTACAAACTTAATCAATCTTTATTTTACGAGAGCTAGAAATAATTGACTAGTTTAGGATACTGTTAGTTTGGATACTTTTCCAAAATTGTTGTTTTCTTACATTATCTAATTTATTGTTGTTGTTTTCTAAATTGATTCTCATTGCTTTTGTCAGAGTGCTATACATTCTTCTTGTCCCATTAAAATTCAATTTTCTATGGATCACTGACCTAGAACAAAGAATTTGTCTAAAACCCTCATTTTCTGTCACATTCTCTAATGTATTTGTTACTCCCCCCTCCCCCCATTATCTACAAGAGCTGAGACAGGTCATCATGCAGCTTGCAGGCGTAGTGTTTCATACTGATTCAAGCCATTATAGGCACATTATTTATTTCTAAATTAAACAATAAAAGTTTTTCTGGAATGTTCTTTAAATGACTTCAAATAGTTGTTTTGAGTGGGGCTCTTGACAACACATAGCCCTCGGGGGCCCTCATTTGGATAATATTAGTTTAGATGATTAGATGTGTACTTTTTCTTAACTCTTGTTTCTTTCTCATTACTACTGATACTTGTTGAAAACACTTTTTTGAATGAAATTGTTAAATTTAAATGGAATATATAAGAGATAAGGTGACATGACAAAGAATTATTTTGAATAATGGCAAAGAGTACCCTTGGATAATATAGTAAAAGTAAGAAAATAATAATAAGGTACAAATATGCATAAATATGCAATTATGGTGATATATATGCAAAAATATGCGAAATAAAAATAATGTAAATTGATTCTAAATGCCTCAAAACTTCTGCAATTTGTTCAAATGGGATGTTTTAGTTAACAGAAAAAAATATGCCAATGCCATAAGAATAAAAATAAGAAAATAATTTATACTATCAAAAACACATTTTATTAAGCGTCAAATTCAACCTCCCACCAAAGAAAAAAATTTTTGAAAAAATTAACAAAATATAATATTTACTATGCCCTAGGAAATGGGAACAGACAAAATCTCAAAACTCTCTTTGTTGTGAATTTTTTCAGATTTTTCAATTGCTGGGCTTAGCTTAACAAAATAAAAACTATTTTTACCTTTTTCCTATCTTTAAAACCACTTATGTCTTTAAATATATATTGAAAGTTACTGAAACAGTGCTGTAAATTTATTTGAGTTATACTTTTGAAAACATTATTGTAGCATCTAATAATTTTTGACCTTGGAATTTAGTTACAAACTATCATATTTTTAAAGCTTTATAATTCTTTGGATAGTATCATCAAACACTTAGGAAATCTTAAATAAAGCAGGACAGACTGGACCCAGATTTACTAGAACTATTTTTCTGTGTTAAAGCATGGGAACAGTCATAAAAAAAATCTCAAAACGTGTTGAAAATTTTTTTCATATTTTTTCAATTTCTGGGCCATAATTAAAAAAACAACAACAAAAAACTAAGACATTGCAATTGTTTTAGACCATAGAAAAGGTTTTCTTTTTCCTTAGCTGAGTGTGTATTCTTCAATATGTGTAAATAAGTATATACAAACTGACCTGTATGAAAATCTGCATTTTGTTAATAATAATTGTTTGAAAACAGAAAATTTATATAAAGTAGAACTCAACTACAAATGGTAATTTCCTGAACTGTGTGTTACAGCATTAAAGGCCTAGTATTGTATAAGAGAAACCAATTCAACATTGCTGAGCGTAGATAATTAAATAGTCCCTTTAATTTTATTGTGAAAAAAAATAATTTTTTTCTTCCATTTAATTTTAGATTGATTTGGATTTCTGCATTTTTCTGACCACCCATGCTATGGAGTAGGGGCAGACAAATGAATTAAATCTGCAAAATTGTAAAAGAAGGTTCAATAAGGTCTTATTTTGCAGAATTCTACCAAAGAACATAATCTGGGTACAAGCTGTCCCCTTTCATTTCCCCACCTGTCCCTGAACTGTTCATCATTTCCCCACGTGTCCCCTACCTGTTCCCCAAAACTTGTGATCTGTCAGAAATCATCTGTCCTTAATAAAGTTGTGCCCCAATGAGAACTGTTTAAAGACCAAGGATGCATCATCTCTGAGATATGCATGATTACGTGTGTTGTAATAATCTGTTTTGAACGTCATACTCTGCAAACTTCTATTGTTTCTCCTGACATTTGTTGGATGTAAGAGGACTGAGGTGCAATTCTACTCCCATCAGTAGTACACTTACAGAGTTTTTTTTGTTGATACTTTTGTATAAACTGCCATAAACTATCATCTTTCCTTATACTAAACAAAGGATTAAGAACCTTTAAACATTAGATAATTTGTATTTAAATTCTAAGGTCAAAAGAATTACTGGGTGCTGCAATGTATGCAAATATATAATAAGCATTAAAATATATTTACAGAACTGTTGCAGCTGTTTTCAAAGTATATTGAAAGTCACAAGTGGTTTTAAAAGCAGGAAAAGGATGAAAATTGTTTTAATTTTTTAAACTCCAGTTCAATTATAAAAAGATCTAAAAAGAATTGCAGTAATAAGAGTTTGGACAGATATGAGATTTTTTCGTGTCTGTTACAATGTTCTAAGATGGAGTAAAAATATTTTTTATGCATTTAAAAATATTTTTACTTTCTCGTGTAAGTACGAAAAAAATATACGGAGTATATGGAAAGTTATGAAATGCTGCGCGAAAAACCCGCGGATTTTCGGCAGAAAAAATCATTTCCTGGCGCTGACAACGAATAACTGGATAAATTTAGTTGCTAAATTAAGAAAAAAAAATCCTCTAACACGTGGTGTGTCCAGAATCAGGTTTTGTGGGTCCTTGATGCGGAAAAACGAATTGAAAGCAAAACGTCCGTCCGTGTGTGAACACTACTAGCGCCTAAACCTTGCGTAGGATTTTTTTCCAAATTGAAGAAACCCCTAGCCATCTGGCTCTAGTTGAAGCTTTGAAATTTTGAAAAACATTCTTTAAAATTTAGGGATACTGTAAGTGAAGACCCCCGGTCAGTTTCAAAATTTTCTCAAAAACAGCTCCAAATTTTTTCTTTAAATTTCTTGTAAGAATAAAGTACATTTATAAACGTGGCATAGGTCCGATTTTCAAGGTTAACTCCGAATTTCCGAAAATTTCGTAAGTTTGAATTATTTCCGGCGTCTTCCTACAACTACAAAATTGAAGATAGAGATGTTTCCTTCAAATAAAATTTGTTGTCCATAATTAGTTCTTTTAATACGGCCATGTAAATATTTTTGAAAATTATAGTAGTTTTAGTGCAACATTGCGAGCAACATTTGCAATTAAAAAAAAAAATACAAAAACAAGATTTTCTCAAAAACGACTCCAAATTTTGTCTTTAAATTTTTGGTGTGGATAGTGCTAATTGCACTCTGTAAGATAACATAAAAGCCATGTTGCTTTATTCTTTCCTTTTTTCAAAAAGTACAAACATTGTAATTTTTTTGTCTCCTCTCTCACGTCGTTAATATTTATTTAACCGACAAGTTTGTTCACATTATGGTATTTATGAGACCATGTGCTTTAAATAGTATCATATAAATTTCTCGAAAACTCAACAGTTTTCAATGAAAATGAGCTCGAATTTCCGCAATTTCATAAACGCTCAAATGCCATTTTATCAAAAATGGCTCCAATTTTGTTCTTCAAATTTCTCGTGCGGATAGTGCTAATTGCTCTGTTTAATGTGCCATAAAGTTCATTTTGATGTGTTCTTTTGTTTATTTAAATAACACACAATGTAATTTTTTTTAAATAAATGGTTGGAACTTTGGGATTGACAGCTACCGCACGCATGGTGCGCGGATGCCAAACACAAGCGCGCGATGTCTTGCGCCTTCACTACAACTATTTACGGCATGTTAACAACCACGCTACCCTACGACTTTAGAAGACGTTTATCTTAGCTCTCGCCAACTGAGGTGGTTGAATGAGTTCCCTGTTTAAAAACACAAGATTAATAGGAAATCCTTCTCATCGTTTACAATATTTCAGGGCTTGTTTAATTTGGATCCAAGACTGAGCGCTGCGTCCCATGCTCGTAACAGAAACGTGCACGTGGCCATACATCGGCAAAGCGGGTCGGCAGATGCTGACGTAACTAACACCCGATAGGCCCAGTGCATGCCGTCGCCATGGAAACGTAGAGCCACGTAACTATCAAAACCAATCTCCCGTAATTATAGAACGAGAAAGTCTGTGCCATTCTGAAGCACCACTAATTTCAATTACAAAAGTTAATGTTAAATAGATTGAAAAAAAATAATAAAAAATAGAGACACGTTTTTGCTGGGTATTGGGAGGGAGGCCAAGAAACCTTTCAAAAATGTATTTATTTTAGAATGGTAGTTTAACTATTCATGTATCACTTGGTTTTGGGGAACGTTTTGGTATCTTATTCGTGGACAGCCTTTAGTGGTGCAAGTGTTAACAAGATTATAATTAGGGATCGGAATTTGTGGTAATAAAAGACTTTTATATGTACATTTAAAAGTATATATTTTTTCAAAAATTATAAAATTTGGAAAATAAAATTCATGATAGATACTGTTTTAAATTGCGACATATAGTCCAGTCACATGTTAGAAATTAAGGGAAAGTTTTGGTGTAGTTTTGATGTTTGATTTCTATATGTTTTGTGGGTCGCTGAGCACGAATATCAAGATTGCCAACAAGAATTTTACCCGAAAACAGGTTTTTGTAGAAAAAAATGTAAAAATCACTTTTTCAAATTTTTTAGAATAACTCTAAAGCCATCCAGTAATCGAAATAAAAGAAGATAAAATTACCTACATTTAATGCCCTTAAGCTTTCGTCCTCCAATTAACGATTTTGCCGTGAGAGCACAGCGAAATTCAGTAATGTAAGCAAAACGGGATTATGCTAATTTATCTCAATATAACTTAAAAAATTACCATTTTCGTGAATATTAACCTGGTATGAAACAAAAGGGGATAAAATTGCCAGCATTTCATGTGCTCAAGGTCTTTTTTCTGGGATCAACGGTATTACGGTTAGTGTGCAAGATATGCCTGTTTGTTACTGTGAAAATGGCACTCAACTGCCCTCACTCACTAAACCTTATTTTAATTTACATCCAATAAAGGTGTGTACAATTATATACGCGACTTCTGAATCCATTTTATATTGTAAAATTGGGAAAAGAAAAGTAGGTCATTAATAATACGAAAAAGAAAATAAATGTTTTGGTAGATAATGGACTGCACCTTCCCAGACGCGTAGGTTTCGAAGCCATAGCATTGCTACATTCAAATAGAAGTGGTGGGTTTTTACATTGTTTCACGTTTCGATGCATACCACGTCCAAAGAAAAAAGTTATTGCTAACACGAATAATAAAAGAGGTTTGCCGTTGATTACAAGGTTTTTATCAGCAGGAATGACATGCATAAAAGCAAAGGAAGACGTAGACACTCCGATAATGAAGTTTGTCCCTAGATCCAACAAATAAGACCGTGATTGTAGTTAGGACGTAATGAATCTGTTCCAATAATATTGAGAGCTCTCTGCAAGCAAGAAAATGTGACGATTTTGAAACCAGACAAACTATCTTTACACACATTTTCCCATTTGCTGCTATAAATGAAACAATTACCGTTAACTTTGTTTTCTTACATGCAATGAGTGGTTGCGAAAGTACCTCGGCATTAGTTAAGTACGGAAAAATGAATTTCTGACTGACCTAGAACAGTAAACTTGCTGACTTTGTACAAGTTTATCATCAGTTTCAGCAACGGCAAGAACTAGTGGTGCTAAAACAGCACGTACTTTCTCTCCCGTATTACCACGCAAAATTACGCGAAAATTACTCAAATATGACCTTATTTCAAAATCAATATTTAAGGGACATGTTTTATTAAGGGAAAAATCTGTATATTCATAATTATAGTTGTAGGAAGACGCTGAAGAAATTTTGAATTTTGACAGTTTTCGAAAAATCAGAGTTTTCAACGAAAATGAGACCTGTACCATTCTCTTAATCGTCATTCATACTATCCAAGAACAAAATTTAATCAAAACGATGGAGCCATTTTTTAAAAAATGTCTCAGGGGCTTCTTGTAAAGTACCCCCCCCCCAAAAAAAAAATATCGATTTCAAATTCAAGGGGCCGCGACATCAGGCAGATCGATTAAGGAATATGAATTATGCAGAAAATCGACTAAACGCCGCTACCGTTGTTAAGCGTTTTTTAAGCAATTTCAGCATAATTTCTCACCTTTAATGTAAGCGTTGTTCACGGACGGACAGATAGACATGCAGACAGACACAGACGTTTCATTAGTTTGAATGCTTTAAAGAGAGTGATAAGGTTTGCCAAAAAATGTTGGCGAGGAACACGCTTTTTAAGCAAATAATGTTTGCGTTGTTCACAGACGGGCGGACGTTTTGCAGTCTTTCGATTATTTTATATCAAGGACCCACAAAACATGGATTCTGGCTATTCCATGTGTTAGGGGATATTTTTATAAATTGAGCAAGTGGATTTATCCACTTTTTCCTGGGCCTGGCAATAAAGCGTTTCTCTGCCGAAAATTCGCCGTTTTTTCCCGCAGCATTACTAACTACTTTATACTGCGTAAGCAGTAGCGAGAAAGTAAACTAGTGGTGCTAAAACAGCACATAATTTCTCACCTTTTATAATGGATATGATACTCTTGATACTGCAACTTCTCTTCGAATTAACACATCTCAGTCATCGTTTTTTCTAAAACTCATTACAAATCGTAGAACATTAGGTGCGAGAACTGAATATTGTCATGCAAATATCAACACAAATTTGACAATTCTAACTGCATTTCATACAGCTAAATCATGACCCATCAATGAGACGTAATTCACATAACTAAATTTGCCATTTCGCGGGTCGGAATGCCATTGTTGAATTCCAATCTGATATTTCCTGAAGGCTAGCAGTTTTTCTTTCATATTACATTTAAATCGTATATTTAAGAGAGGAAACGTAATTGGGTTAATTTCAATTAGGGATTGCGAATTGCTTGAAAAAAAAATGCATCAATACATTGAGAATGTAAATGCATTCCTCTTAACACTTATGGATTATCAAATAGGTTTTAAATAATTTCTAAAAGATTAATTTGTAAACATATCACCAAAGCTCGAATGTAAGAAACGAACAAAGAAATGTGAAATGATATACAAATTCTAACTTACGTAGCACCTGACTGCTTCTATGCACCCTCAAATTACGTTCACGAAGATCAGGAAATTCGAAGCCCGCGTCTGGATGCCAAATTATACAAAAATACTCATATTTTCAATAAATTTAACGTGATCTTATTTGAAGATCTGTTTTTGTTTCATGGAGAGAACACGTTTCATTGAGAGAAAAAAATTGTATCATCACAATTGTAGTTGTAGTAAGACGCCAAAAAAAAATTGAATTGTTGCACTTTTCGAAAAATCAGAAGTTTTAACTAAAATGAGACCTGTATGTCCCTCTCTTTTTCTTCACTGCTCACACTTAAACGCCCTTCACAATCTCTAACAACAAAATTTAACCAAAAATGTTGGAGCCATTTTAAAAAAAAAATTGAAAATGTATCAAGGGCATCATGTAAAGTATTCCCGAAAATTGAAGCATCGGTTTTGAATTCAAGAAGCCGCGACATCAGCCAGATCGTTTGGAGAATATCAATTTTGGAGAAAATTGACTGAACTATTTAGCCGCTAGCGTTGTTCGCAGACAGACAGGCAGACGTGTTGCTGACAATTGATTTATCGGTATCAAGGATCCACAAAACTTGGTTTCTGGTTACACTACTTGTTAGAGGAGTTTTTTTTTCTTCTAAGTTTCTCAACTGGATTTACCCACTTTTTCATTACCATAGCCCGGCAACAAGGTTTTTTTCTGCCAAAAATTCGTCGCTTTTTGCTGCAGCTTTATATGACTATCCTTACTGTGGCGGTAGCGAGAAAGTTAAAGGGATAGATTGCAAGTTTTTTTGAGATAAACTGGGATAATCCCCTTTTTTCCTGTGTTTTGCTTACATCAGCATACTTCACCGTGCTTTCAGGGCTAAACTGTTAATTAGAGGAAGAAAGTTTAATGACACTGAAAGTAGGCAATTTTATATTTTTATTTCCTACTAGCAGTACCCGGTAAACGCTCTCTCTCTCTCGTTTTCCTCTTTATCTCTCCCTCTCTATTCACTCTAACTTTTCCCCGCTCTTTTACCCCTTTCCCTCTTACCCCTTTCATTTCCCACTTCTCTTTTCCCGTTCCTTTTTCCTCTCTCTTTTTTGTCTATATCTTCCTCTCTCTTTTTCCCTCCGTCCTCTTCCCCTCTCTTTTCCTCTGTCCTCTTCCCCTCTCTCCTTCCCTTGCTCTTTTTCACTTTCTTTTTCTGTCTCTCCCCCTTTTCCCCCTGACTTCTCCATCTCTCTTTCTTTCTCTTTTCCCCCTCTCTCATCCTTTCCTTCTCTATTTCCCTTTCATTCCCTCTCACTCTTTCATTCTCTCTTTCCTTCTCTGCTTCCTTTTCTCACTTTCTTCCTCACTCCCATCTCTTTGCTCCTAACATTTCCCTCTCTTTTCTCCCTCTTTTCACTGCTCTCACTTTTACCATCTTTACCTCTTTTCTTTTTTCTTTCTTTCCCCCTCTCTTCTCTCTTGCCCCTTCTGTCTCTCTTTTTCACATTTTTCACTTTTCCCCTCTTTCCCATTTCCCCCTCTTTTCTTTCCCCCCTCTTTCTTCTCTTTTCTTCTCTTCTCTCTTTTCTTCTCTTTCTTCTTTCTTTTCTTCTCTTTCTTCTTTCTTTTCTTCTCTTTCTTCTTTCTTTTCTTCTCTTTCTTCTTTCTTTTCTTCTCTTTCTTCTCACTTTTCTGCTCTCTTTCCCTCTTTTAATAATTTGTTGAAATATTGAAGATCTCTCACAGTCTTCTATCTCATTCATTCACTCACTTTTCATGTTATGAGATTTAAAAAAATGTATTTTATACAAACCTTGTCCTGACAATAATGAACACACAAAAAACGAATTATTGAGTTTTGGTGCAGTTGTTCGGAAGTGATGCGCTTACATGCATTTCTGCGATTTATTTTTATTTATATAGATATGACCATTGTTTTTGAAAAATGGATGACTTTTGAGTTGTTTTGAAAAAAACTGAAAAATAGGCTTGGTTTTTATGCATTTGTTACTTAAACATGTTTCCAGGCAAAATTTGTGCTGATATTCATATTCAGCAACTGACAAAATATATAGAAATCAAATATAACTACACCAAAAGTTTATGCTCTTGGTCCTCTTTGAGCACCACAGATTTGGTGTGGTTGAAAAACATTCTACCTCTACAGAAGTAATTGGATACTAGTCATCACCAAAGAATATGAGTTTTAAAAGAATAAAATATATATGTGGAATATACAATGCTGTTTATGAGAAGCACATGAAGTCTTATTTGCATCGTAATAGATCAGATAAGGTGACCTTGCTTCCTCCCATCCAAATCCAACATTGATTGTACATTGCTCATGCAGCATCTTTGATTAGGAAGTCTTAGCATTTGAATCACAACAGTGGAGATTTTCAGCATTAGCTCGATTGAATGTAACCAGTGTGTAGGAGAATTCCAGTGGCTGGCTGGTCTGATCAGATGTTTTCTGTGCTTTCTCCCATGAACACTGGGTGAAAACCGGATCAGTACCTTCACAAATGGGCCATGGACCATGCACAATATTTCCTTCCTCTTCCTTGACTCTCCTCTCTCCTTAAGCACACACACATTCACAGCACTACAAAACACATTGAAAGACTAGTTTGGAAATTAGAGCTTGTCCCAGTTGAGTGGTTTTCACTGTAGATTCTTGGAGGAGAAATAACCCTGTAAGCTGACAAGATCTCACGTTTCAGTCAAGAGAAACATTGCTGTCACCTGCAGCACAACATGCACTTCACTTTCTGGAAGAGTGATTTAAGTACAATCAGACCTCCTTATGTTTAATTTGACGGTTCCTTCGATAATATTTAATTTATAGAAATAATTATGAAATTTTTGCAATTCCTTTTATACAACTTAAGAAAAATTGAGTAAAAGGGAAAATTCAGCACATAATTAACAAATGCTTTAATCATTCTGCCATAAATTTATGATTAGTAACATGAATTTAATATTGCATATGTACCCAACCAAATCATTGAATTGAAAGTAAAAGAAGAATCTAATGTCTTGTTGCAAATATGAAGCACTCTTTGAAAATACTGTTCACACTTATTGACCCACTGAAACACTTTCTCTTAATCGAAAACTCTGCCGAATTGTTGAACATAATTTACAGTATGTACTGTTCATTTTTATTTCATAGAAAAAAATAGTCAAGTCAGAAAATGAGTTCAATATATAGAAATAATTTCTGATATACAGAAACGTTTTTAAATGGAATTTTAAGGCATCAGAAGAAAATTCGTTTTGTAGAGAATTTCAGTATATAGAGGTTTCATATATGGAGGCCCGACTGTAGTAGTTGATGTGCCTGGATGCAGAAAATACACACTTGCTCAATGTAATTGAATTCAGTTGATTGAATACAAGGCCATCTATTTATCACATCACATTCCAAACGAATTTCCTATTAAACATGAGATCGCAGGATTTCATGAGTAGGTTTTGAATTTTGTGTCCGTGGTAGAGGGGAGTATATATCTTACCAGGGTGCAGGAAGTGCGATAAGACAACGTCTTGTTAGGAATGTCTGTCAGCATGTAGTTCCAATTACTTCTACTTCACAAATATCTGTTCATGTTAAGGAGGTGTTAGAGGGTCAATCATTTTGATCTAAAGCTAGAGTTAATCGTTTGAATCAAGCATGATTGACTCTCTAGGAACCCATTTGATGCTTGAGCCAAGCGTTGATGGAGATTGTTAGAAAGTTTGGATGGCTCAAGAGGTTGACGAGGGTACTGGACCGTTTGGGCCAATTTTGATCAAGCATTGCGACAGTCACTTGCCAGCAACCATTTTTCAAAGCCTTAATATTTGCTCAGCAAGTTTTCATTTTGATGAGTTCCAGGGTCTGGGGAGCAGTGGTGCACAGGAATTTCAGAACTTCCAAATCCATGCCAGAAGCTAGGAGTCCACGCCAGATGTCTCTGTGTAGCAGGAATCACTTGACATTTATATTCTTCTCTATTTTGGGCAGTAGTGTCTTCAATAAAAAATCAAACTATCTTGGCCTATTCTAATGAAGTTCCTGTAGTCTTTTCAATTTGTATCATATAGAATGTTGTGTAAATGTTCGTGAGTGAAGCGGTTTCTCATTTTATACCGCTCCTTGGACCAGTGCCGTTTCTCTTAACTTGTTTTTCCGCTAGAGGACAACCAGTCTGAAAGAAAGGAAGATAGGCAAAACCTGTATTCAACATTTTATGACACTTCAGGAAAGACCCTCTTTCCAAGTCAGGAACACAATTGGGGATGAGTTTTGATAAAAAGATGTTGATAGAAGTGTGCGTCAGATGATTGACTGAACTGTTCGATCAAGCAGCTTACTCGTATAGGGTCTACTTTAATACCGAATATGCAATTTCCGGGAAACGGGTTGTTTGACAATTCACAGTGATGATCTGATGTTCACGGAAGTGTAGTGTTATTTTGCTGTTTTGCAGAAAGATGATACATGGAACATTTATTTTGCAAACTTGTATCTGAAATATTCCATTTCAACACCTAAAAAGACTAAAATGTAACGAAATATGAAAGAAATATGCATTAATAAGTAAAATATGTAGAAATATATAATTATGTCCATATATGTAAAAATGTGTAAAATAAAAAGTTTTAATTGATTCATGGAAACTAAAAATAATTTCTGAATATCTTGCACTTATAAAAAAAATGTATGGAGGAAGCATTGTAGTCGCTATCCTCATACATCTTTTGCATCCATTTTTTATAGTAGTATCTGGACTGGATGTATTTTTTGGCATGTTTTAGATATGACATAACCATCTTGAAAGAGTACTTATTTTGTGTAGGTGATTTTATTCTTAATTTTTTGTTGCTACAACTTGATAAATGAGTAAAATTGATAATTGAGTTGTAAATGTAAGTACTTCAGTTTGATAAACATTGCTGATAAATATTGTTAATTTGATTTTCAGCTTCAAGCATTCTTGAAAATGCGTCTTTTTGATATGAAAGAAGCAAATGATTTGATATCGATGAGTCAAATGCAAAGTGCTGATCCTATTCTGCAGGTGCAGACTCCTGAAAGTATTCTTACGATGTTAGATGTTGTTCAGGTGACTCTGGCCAACTTGACCAGCACCAGTGCACAATACTTGCATAATATAAAACATTCTGAACGGTAAATAAAGTTGCTTCTATATCTTGTATTAAAAAGCATGTTTGTTGAATTTAATAATATTCAAGGAATGGAGGGAGGAACATTTACAGACCAATAATACGTTGCACACTACGGAATACTACAAAAAGGAAAAACTTAACACAAACACATCATCTTTAGGAAAAAAAAACTGATTTTTATAGGGAAAAAATCTAAATATTTATGAAATAAATGTCATCAGATATATAGATTTTCTGCCATGTGTTGACCCCCTCCAAGATGATCAGCTGGATCCACCCTTGAGTTTGCCCTACTCTGTTTTAATACCTTAATTTGTTTTTGCTGAATATTATTCTCTTATTGTATATATTTCATTTATCATAATGAGTGCTGCAAAAAAAGGGGGGGGGAATAATAGTTGAATTTTATTTATTTTTAAAACTTTTTTCTTTCTAAGGATATGTAAATTACCATTTGATGTTTTTTCTAATGATAACTTCTGATTTCTTTGTGGGTTATCAGATTTGTGGAGCATATGTCTCACAATGTGAAACAGAAAGAATCTGTAATGCAACGTTATAAAGATACACAAGATGCTGCGAGAAAACGACAGGTGGAATTGCAAGAGGAGGTTAAGGCTTTGCAACCAAGAGTCCAACTGATAATTAAAAAAACTAAAGAACTGCAGAAAGAGGTGAGTTGAATATTCATTCACTTTGTCAGCATAATGAAATGAGTAGCCCTCCTGCAAAACTTTCATCTGGGCCTCCTTTATAAAAGTGTATAACAAACACAAGTAGTTTTAGTACCTTAAATGATAAAAATATTCTTTAACAAATTAATATTCATCACTGTAAGATTGCTACTCAGACAAAACCTTATGCTCGTAATTTATAAAATCGCAAAACCTTCAGCCTAAAAATAGACCCTTTTACCTGGCCCTGCCCGCATTGCGAGCCTTGTGGACCTAAACGTTATGCCACTGATTCACATACAGTTTTTATGTGTCCTGTAACTTCCTGTCAAGTTCTGCAATTTTAAAATGGTTTAAATCTAAGGAATTATGTTTTTGTGGCACATGATAATATAAGGTGCCCTTAAAAAATAATGTATTTAACGTTCTTAAAGTAATTTATTTAGACTTGGAGATCTGTTACATCTCTAAATTTTGCCATCTACCTACATATTGCTGTAGGTTTTTTGCATGATCTCCATTTGCTGCCTGAAGTTCTTTAACATGAATAGAGTTTTCTCTTTTCCACAAAAGCATTTAATGGTTTTTGCTGGCCTCTCAAAAAGCTGCCTAATATGCCTGTAACAATTATTCATTTATAAAAAAAAAAATTGTCTGGCTTATTCCATTCACAAAAGAGGTTGTTATATTACTGGTTTAGTGATGATCATAGCTTTCATGCCTATCCTAGCATTTGTTTAGCAGCAGTAATCTTGTGCATAGCAAAAATGCATGTGGTACTTCTGTAGTGCTTAAACTTAATATTTTAGGTGAAAATATGCTTTCACTTACTTCAGTATAACTTCACGTATTTCAGTATAATTAAGTTTGTTGTGTTGATAACTTTGGCTTTAAGATAGTAAATGTTATTTTCTAAATTGACAAATCTTTGCTGATGCTGATGTTGCAAAATGTGAAGTAGACCACTAAAGAAAGTTAAATTTATTTGTGAATTTATTTGCATTAATTTATAATCATTCTTTTGGCAGATTGAGCAAGATATTTCAAAGCGATACAAAAATCGGCCTGTAAACATCATGGGTGGTGTTAATATGATGTAATAAGGAGATCTACCGGATGTAAAATATTTGTTAGAGTGTAAGAAATTTCATGCAATTAAATTGGTGATTTCAAGGTCGAGGAGGGGGGGTGCCTTTTTAAGTACCACCAGAGAATCATGTCTGAAATGCAGGCTGCCAGGTAAAACTTGTTTTGATTTGCCTTTTTAAGTGCAATATTATGGCAACTAGACTGAATTTTATCAATTAATATTAAAAATGATGTTACAGTTATCATTCACTCTTTAACCTTCCTATTGGTATATGGGAATGATACTAACAGATTCATTACATTCACTGAATTTTACGTAGAATAGAGAGTTCTCTTAATGACCAGACTCTCTTTTATTTATCCCGAAGTTTGTTTTGAAATTCATACTCCTTATTTTTCTGAACACTTGCATAATATTTGTGAAATATTTTGCTTTGTTACGTTTATGGAGAATGGGTTGATTAGAACCAGGTAGACAATTTACTTAAATAAGACAGATGCTAATACCTAACTTGCATTCTGTTTCAAAATATATATGGACTCACATGAATTGTGAAGTAAGTTCATGGTGTCTCCTAGTGCACGTCAAAGCATCTGGTTGTGCATTAAAAACATGCAAACAGAAAGAATTTTGAAGTACTCTCAGAAAGCGAAAGAATAAATTAATTTTATTAATGATTCTAATTTTGACTTTTAAATGAAACGGTCGATATTAATGTTCCTTGAAAGTGAAGAAAATGCTGCAATTCACAACATTTAGATGATGTTTGGTGATATTTGTGGAGCAGTTTCCTAAAATTTTGTACTAAAATATAGGCAAAATGCAACACGTTCATAATTATTTCGAAATAAAAATTATTTTTGAAATGATACATAATAACACATAGCCTAAGATACTTCCATTATGATATGAAATAATTCTGACGCGTACACAATCATAAAGAGTCAAGTATTTTGAAGTCTCGATAAGCATTGTTAATTAACAATTATGTGATTCATACCAATGATGCATATAATGTAGTCCATGCAATGTAAAATAAAATCTACAACATGCATTTCCTTCCTTGCATTTACTGAGGCAGGTAAAAATTGTTTGAGAGTAGTTTACTCATGGTGTTAATTTTTTAAATTAGTCATTATTTTTCTTATTTATTCCTATAAAAAAAATTAAAAATATTCTGACAATTTGTTTTCCAACTACAATCTAACAGAACATCATACGTGTCATAAAATGTTTGACACAACTGGAAGGTCCTGTTTAAGTGTAACAATACAAAAAAGTCTTGCTTATAGGACCAGGAATTAATTACTGATGTATGCCAAAAATCTTTGTGTGTATTGTGTCAAACACGTCTGTGTCCACTTAAAAGACTCGTCAACTTGAACATTTCTAACAAAGTTTTAGTTTATTTGTGTTGTTTCTGACAGAATGAGGTTTAGTGCAATAAAACATTGTCATGTTCTTGTATGAATAATATATTTCATTGCAAGTAAATATTATTTGTATTTTAAAATACAAACTTGAATCATATTTAACCTTTATTTATAGCACATCTTTCATATTTCTTTCAAATGAATCATATGTTCTGAAAATGCAGAATCTTGTCACTGGACTTTAAATTGCGTTTTAAAAATGAAACATGAGGAGAACCATGAAAACACAAGAGACTTCAACAAAAGAATGCAATGTGATTTCTTTTCAACATATAGTTTTTTCCCATTAAAAGTGAAAATAAATTGTTGTTTGTATTTGTAATGTATCTTTTCCCCAAGTCCGTTTGGATATAAATATATTCAGCTAGTTCAAACTAAAGTTTGAAATTAAGCTTCATTAAAACTCACTGAGTGGTATTGTTTTTTAAATAAACAAATTATTTTTTTTCTATTGATTGATGGTTTCATTCTGCTTCATTAGTGGGTAAGGCAAGTTTTGGTAAGCAGAAGTTATTCTGTCAGTCATGTAATGCAACTCATAAATTTTATGGAAGTTATAGGAAATGGTGTCTATCAGTGAGTGATATGTATTTAAAAACAGCATGTTTCTGGGATGATTACTGGTGTAAAATGAATCATGATACATAGACTAAGGAATAATTCAGGAGTTCTCTATTGGTATTTACAGAATGTCATTAAGGCTCTTATAAATGTTGAGAAGGCATAATTTGTAAATATATTTGTTGGTTATAATTTTTGAAATTTTTTAGTATTCTTATTTTTGATGTACTTTACTGAATCCATAAGTGTTTGTACAATCCAATTTAAAAAAATAAATAAATAAATAAATAAAAAATGGCAGTGTCATGAATGTTTCTAGAATGCCGTGATGATTAATTACTTGATTAATTTCAGAAATGTTTATAAATAGTAAAATTAAATTTAACTTCTATCTTCTACATAAATTATGCGTTTTGTTTTCAATAAGATATTTAATAAATAAACTTTAATATTATGTTCATCAAAATTAAAAATGAATAATTAGTACTTAGTCCAGAATTATAAGTTTTGAAACATAATTACTTTTTTGTTTTACTTCAGTTTGTTCAATGAGGCATTTGGCATTATAAATAATGGTATCTGAAATTTTAGGAAAAATTGAGATTACTGGCTTTTATGAGGGAGAGGTAATATCTCTTTAAATTCAAAATGGTTTTAAGAATGAACTAATGGTAATGATAATTCTTTCATGAATGCAGTTTATGCTCAAACATATAGCTCTTTTCAACAGTTAGCATCAAATTTCATTTCTGGGTGAAATGTGAATTGTCACTGATTATTTGCACCCAAACAAGTCAAATATGGTTTCATTAGTGACAAAGTATTTATTTTTGAAATAATTTTGAAAAGTTTTCTTCACATGACAATATAATTCAGTGCACGTATTCAGTCATTGAATTTATGAAATATTTACTGTTGATTTGAAAATCAAATTGTTAACATTTTGTAGAGCCTACTTAGAGGAAGAAGTTAGTGTATTCCTTTTAAAGGGATGAGTATTGGGAGAGGGAAAGAATGAAATGCAGTGATTGGATTTTACTTTATTTGAAAGCAAAGCATAGTACAAATACATTTGTTAATTGGTGATTTATTTTTGGATTTTATTTGGTGTTGTAAAAACCATCTGGGAGTGAAAATTCAACTTCAGGGTTTCTCATTAATATTATTTTTGTAATAAATGAATTTTATAATAAACTATATTGTGTGTACAATGTAATCCATGAGAATAAAATTTGTATTGTAAATCAAACTTATGGTATTTGCTGGATTATAGGCTGTTGCAAATTTTAATGCTCCTTACGCCATCCAAATTCAGACAGCTGTGCTGCTTAACACAATTGAAGACTTGAAATAAAAAAGGATGCCATTTCTGTTACATTTATGTTTTTATCAGAATAGTGTTGAATGAATAAAGCCCTATAACATAAATAAGAACCAAAGTTCAGAAGTATTTTTTGATAGTGTTATGGGGTGATTTTAAATGACAGGAGTTGTATGTGCCAATAGATTAAACGCATTCTATATAAACTCATTTTTCTTGACAGTATGACAATGGCACTTTCATCCTTTTTTTATTTCAAGCCTTCAATTTTGCAGTCCCTCACCACCACTACTACTAGGGTGTCTAAGCTGTTATAACTTTTGAATGGTTATAAAGTTTGCTTTGTTTCAAGATTCAAAAGTTTTGGTTGGTTTGGTTTGGTTTGTTGTCAATGTAGAAAATTCAAGATAAGTGAAATAATTTTCACTCAAAAGTATAACTTCCCAAACACACATTCCACTCTATTTATTTAGTCAAAAAACAGTTAAAAACTGTTTGTGATGTATGCAGGAGAAAATCATATGCGCATGCTGGATGCACATGCTGTTGAATGTTTGTTCCACTGTTCATAAAACTGTTTGCAGTTTGATGTCTCTTATTTTGAAAGTAATATTCTCCATGGTAATTTATAGCAAAAATTAAAGTGTGTCAAAAGATTTGATTAAAAAGTTGTCAAAATGTGAATTATTCATCACTAGTATATACATTTAATAATTATTTAGATTTTATTTAAAAACTTAATAATTAAATACATTTGTCACAAAATAATGAGAATATATGACCTTGAATGTTGAGCTCATTTGCACAGAAAATTATTGTTTTTGAGCAACTTTATTTGAAATTATTTAAAGCACATGTACTCATACATATAATACTGTGAAGAACTCGCCTCTGAAGTATTACCAACGTGAGAGACAAGTGTGTTCGTGTAGCACTAACCATACCAAAAACTTGGAGCCATTTTCAAGAAAACCTTGTTTTTGTAATTATTTAAAATTCGAAATATTGCATGCACTATTGCTCGAAAAAATCTACATGACCTTAATGAAAGAACTATTTATGGACAACAAATTTCATTGGAAGGAAAAGTGTCGATCTTCAATATTGTTGTAATAAGTTGCTGAAAAAAATGCATACTTCTACAATTTCCGAAAATTCAGAGTTAATCCTGAAAATCATACCTATGCCACCTTTTGTTAGTGTATTTATCTCTATTCGTCAAAGAAATTAAAAAAAACGAAAAGATTTGAAGCCGTTTTTGAGAAAATTTTGAAAATATTCCTAGGGCTTCCAATAAATTCTCCCCAAAAATTCACGAAAGTTTTTCAAAATCGCAGAGCTTCAGCTCACGCAAAAATGACAGGGGTTTCTTCAATTTGGAAAAAAATCCTACGTACGGTTTAGGCGCTAGGTTTGTTCACATGCGACAAACGGACGGACAGACAGACAGTCGGACGGACAGACGGACGTTTTGCTTGCAATTGTTTTTTTCTGTATCAAGGACCCACAAGACAGGGATTCTTCTTCATTCCTTCTGTACAGTAGTTATAGCTTAGCTTAGAAGTTATAGTATAGCTTAGAAGACCAACAATATCCTAAATCCTGAACGTCGGTAATATCCGCGCGCATAAAATATCAACTTCAATTTATGTTGCAGGAACTGGCGACTTTGATAGTTTTAATGCACTATCTAATGGATCTATTGGCAAAGTATGCATTTCTGCCTTTAACTGATTTTTTCATTAAATGTGAACATAGGATGTTCTTGCAAACGTGTTAACTGATTAAGTCATTAATCCAGTAAATGTAGTGCATGTTTTTTCCTTTTGGGAGATGACTGTGATCTCCAGGTGGATAGTGAGATCCGGAGTCAACCTATAAATCGGCTAGTGGGGTTTTTCACAGCCACGTATTTCCCACCAGCGGGGCATCGCCCCAACCGGAACAAGCTTCAAGCTCCCGACCGCTCTTCCGAAATATGTGGTAGTGTAGTGCATGTTAGTGTAAGTGTGTGTGTGTGTGTGTGTGTGTGTGTGCGTGTGTGTGCGTGCGTGCGTGGTGTGTGTGTGTGGGGGGAGGCGGACGCCTTTTGAACCGTTCTGCGCATCTGGGGTCACGTGCTTTCCTTCAGCGAACCAGGTTCTGTTATGTTCTGGCTTCGTTTGTCTTGGAGTCTCCCATTGGCTCACACGTTTTATCGTGGCTGTCACTGTGCGTCTTCCACCTTCCGAATTGTCGCGAACTATAGCTATCTAGCCAGTGTCGAAAATCCTGCCACTGTCGGGACTCGATCCTGGGACCTCCCGGTCAGACGCACTACAGTGGCATGAGCCACCTCTCCCGGTAGCTCATTCGAAGCAGTGATCTGTCTTTCGTATAATTCATAAGAGAGAAGCGAACTTTATATAGCTTTTCCTTGAAACACACTTTCTTCGTGATCTTTGAAATTGTGTGAATTTCCATTTACCTGGAAGAAAATGTGTTACAAAATATACTATTTGTATTGTGAAATCAAAAGGAATATTTTGTAGCTTGAAGCTAATTATCAAGAGAGGAAGCCACAATATTTTAGCACACGAGTTTTCTCAATCCCCGTTTGAACTCACGTCGCAGCTTCATAGGTAGCGTGTTGGTTGTAACAGCCTGTACTCGTAAATTTTTTTTACCGACGTCTTATCGACATGTGTATCTGTTAGGCGTTCTTTCTCCCACAATCTGTCCCCTGTGTTTGCGCGCACGTTTTTCTCTCGGCGACTCGTCCACTTTACGAGCACGTGCGGCGGCGAGGCCGGGCGAACGCGCTCATAAGACGGGAAGTCATCTGATGCGGGCGCTCTATAAAGCCGCAACCCGCTCCGTAAATCTCTGTGCCTGTGGCGAATTCTCCGATACACCGCGTATACCGCCGGTATACCTAACAGGGGCGTTTATTCCGTAGAAGCAAGGGAAGCATTGCTTTCCCTATCATTTCCAAGGATATCTTATATTTTAATACCACTTAACTAGTAATTCAGAATCATTTACTCGTAATCTAAGTCTAAACAGTTTAAATTGGGCATGTCCAATCTTATCTTCCCAAAATGAGCGTGTAATTGTTATTGTCACCAATAGATAGGGTAGAGTTCGCCTGTAAAGTTCTTTGGAAGCACTGGGCTGACTGCATCCAGCGTCTCATAGGGAATGCTGTGATCAGCCCATATGCTTGCGCGCGCGGGCTCATTCAGTCGAGCTCGCCTTTGGAAGCAATCGGCCAGTTGCATGCAGCGTGACTCACTGCGCGCGTGTGGTGGGCTCCGCATGTGCTTATCGGTTCAATGTTTAAATTATCCATTTGTCGTCTTTTTCATGTGAATAATTAACTAGTGTTGCTACAGAATGGAACATACTTTCTCGTAGTAAAGTTTTGTAAATTCCTTCCCTATCGCCGCCCAAATTTTTTTTGTTTGTGGAAATTTTATGCACTTTACGGTTTTCTAATAGCAGAACCGAAAACTTTCTTTAAGAATATTAAAGAAGGGTAAACCCTCGTCCTAAACAGCAATTTTCATTGAATAATTTAAGCCGTTTGTAAGAAAATGACGTTTACGCGTTCTTGTAAATGCGAAATTTGAAGCTCTTTTTCACAGGAATCCATTTAGTTTTCGAAAAACTTCATTTGAAGTCATTTGAAGCACTTCCACTAACAAATGCAACAATGTTGACAAATCGATTGTGTAATTTTTGAAAAAACAAAAGAATACACCAAAATGGACTTTACGATATAGTAAGGAGTGTAGTTAGCAATATCTGCTGGAATGGTATGAAGAAAAAATTGGAGCCATTTTTGAGAAAATGGTGATTGTTTCTGAAAATGGGGAATTTTTAGCTCGTTTTCATAGAGAAATGTTGAGTTTTCGATAAACTTTATACATCATTTAAAGCACATGTGCTCATAAATATAATAATGTAAGCAAATCGCCTCTAATGTAAATATTACCGGCATGAGAGAGAAGAAAAAAATACATTTTTGTAATTTTTGAGAAAACTACATAGCTACCAAAAGTTTAAAGAAAAAATTGGGAACCGTTTTTGAGAAAGTCTTGTTTTTGTAATTTTTTAAAATTGCAAGTATTGGGAGCAATATTGCCCAAAAACTACTAAAATTAAAAAAAATGTACGTAACCTAAATGAAAGAATTAATTATGGACAACAAATTTCAATTGAAATAAAAATGTGTATCTTCAGTTTTGTAGTTGTAGGAAGAAGCCGAAAAAATGAAACTTTTGCAATTATCGAAAATTCAGAATTAACAGTGAAAATCGGACCTATGGAACCTTTGTAAGTGTGTTTTACTATATTCTTAAAAGAAATTTAAAAAAAATTGGAGCTGGTTTTGAGAAAATTTTGAAAATGTCTATGAGGCTTCATGTAAAGTACCCCTAAATTTTAAAGAATGTTCTTCAAAATTTCAAAGCTTCAACCAGATCCAGATATACAGGGGTTTCTTCAAATTGAAAAAGTTTCTATTCATGGTTTAGGCGTTAGTAGTGTTCACAGACGAACGGACAGACAGACGGTCGAAAATTCTACCGCCGTCGGGACTCGAACCCTAGGACCTCCCGATCGAAGGCAATGCAGACATCAGTTGATGCCCCGAGTCACCTTTGCCGGTTCTAGGGCCATGGGGTGATCGATGGTGAGTTGCAGGTGTTGGGTAAATTTTATACAAAACACATGCATCAACATTTGCAATATTTTGGTCTATAAGAGAAAGGTGCGGGATGAGTAGGGCCACTACTGGAACGGGAGTACTGTTTGTGGTTGCACTGACAGGAAAAAGTGGGAGGCCTCTTATGTTGATACGCTGTTTTTCTGGCTAGGAAATACGGACTGTTCCTATCTGACGATAGGTGGTTACCGTTACAATTCATACATTTTGGAGATTATTTGTTAAATGACAGTTCCCTGTATCATGGTTTTCTCCACAGTTTACACATAGGAATGCTCCTTCCCAATATTTGCATGTATGTCCTAAGTATATTCAACGCTTACAACAAACTAAAGAGTCGCTTTTCCTTCATAGTTCTACAGAAATCATTGAATTGAATAATTTAGTTACAATACATAGTTTTCCGATGTTTTTCATTGGGGTATTTAACGTCTATAGTACACAAAAGCATTGGAGATATATCGTCCATCTATCCTCTCGTTACAGACGGGAAACAATGAAAGCACTGACCTTGCGGTTTTTTTTCATGTTGATTTCTTGTTCTGTATTGCCATAAGAAAATGAAGCAACATGGCGCTTTAACCTTGCAGTTTGGATGACGAAAAATGTGATTCTGGGAATTGTTTCTAACTTTCTCTTGTCATTCGGAGAAGCCAGTAAGACGAATTTGAGAGGTCTTTAGTAAAGTCAGTAAGTTATCACTAATTTACTTTCGAATTTCTATCAAAAGGTTTTTATAATTACCTTAATGCACAAAAACTGAGGGTGGTTTTCGCTGATTCCTGAGAAGTGGAGAGGGCATCTGCTTTTATCGACTGGCTGATAGAGACGATTGCAAACGCCGCGAAGAGGTGGGAATTATAGTTAGGTGAGAGCGCAAGCTTCCGCGACCGGAGTCAGTAGCTATTTTGCTGCCCGGTGTAGCGTCATGGACTTGACTCCCTGCTCCTGAGTTGCAAGGTATGGGGATGAGGGAGCCAAATATAGGCTCCCGAACAAAGGCCACCCCTCACGGAAATCCCAGAGGGTAGGAGGCTGGTTCGTAGACGCCGGGCACAAAATGCGGCGTCGGTGGCACTCGCTTCAAGACGAGTGCATGGGGGGCAGATGACGTAGGAGGTCATGTGACTCGGGCCTATATTAAGGTGCGTCGCAGGACCCTTCGGGGGTAACGATTCTGGTTTCCTCGCGGCAAACACCGCAAAACTTGTCCGGCCAAGTCTGGCGCGTAAGTGCTGAAGGAACGAGTAGGTGTTCGAGGTTCAGACACGGTGAAGTATGCCTTATACTTCAGGGCAGATGGTCTGCCGAGGCACATGAGGTGCCCAGTTGCGAATCGGCCGCGTTGGCTACTCGCAGGCGCGGCCGCAAGGCGCGTGTTGGGAGAGGGGGGCTGCGGCAGGTAGTTCCAACAAACGCCTTAGAGTGAGGATTTAGTTACTGTAAATAAATTATTGTAAATAAATTGTAAATACCCACTCGTGTCTGTTTCTTTGTGGCGTAGATCCCTACCACGACGTTACACGGGGAGACGCCGCGTTCTAGGCACAGGCGCTACCGTTTCAGCCGCCATTCTGCGACCTTCTTCAGGGCGAAATGCTACTTAGATTACTGTAAGCCATTGGTGTTGAAAGTTTTTTGTGTAGACATTGTTTTTGCGTCACCATCGTTTGACGCAACTGACTTGATGAATTAGTTCTGTGTTAAACGTCTGATAATTGGAATACCGAGGTATTTGCTAGTCATGAACTTGTTTGACCAATGAAGCTGGGCGTTCTTATTTGTTAGTGTATGTGGAGTTTTAGGTTTTCTCAGGATGAAGTTTTTGTTTGTGGTTTTGAAGAATTAATCTTTAGCCACCATTTGTAAAAACAGTTAGTGAGGGCGTGAATGTGTAGTTGCATGTATTACATGCTATTAGAAATTTTTGATGATATGTGAATAATCCTGTGTCTTCTGCATATAAGGAAGGCAGATAAGTGTTGGGAACAGATAGGTTAGATTGTAATTGCGTGAGTGATTGGTAAATAAAATAAAAGATCAGAGACTTATGAATTGCAATATTTTTAATGTCAATTGCTTTCTTTAAAAACAGACAATGAGACATGAAATAAAACGTCATTAAAAATATCACTGAAAATGGAAATATTGCTCGTTATTGTAAAACAAAATACACATTAAAACATTTTCAGAAAGTGGAAACCACTGAGTCTTCTTTGAGAGTGACATGCTTCTGCTGTGATTTTAAAATATAAAAACGATTAAGGCGCAAACTCGTACCTGCGTAATATTTTATGTAATGCGTGACATTTCTGTCACATTAGGTAACACAACTTGTATAAGAGAATGTGAGACATAGCTAAGATAAATAGCATTGAGAGCTACAAAATTATGTTAGAGTGTTTGTACTCTAACCTCATTGGCACCATTCACATACCGGCAACACCTTCTGTCGCTGCTCTCCAGTGGCAGAATCGGGTGCTGAGAGCGCGTGGGCTCGTCATTGCCAGCACGTGACAGCGCGCACAAACCTTCCAAGTGCACTGAACTGCTTGAAGCACTCGGACTTCAAGGAAACTGCAGTCACACATAAGCGTAGCTGATAGAAATTTAATTAAAGTTCCTTACATTTAGTCCCGGCAGAGTCATTAGAATATTGCTCGATCTTAACATTTGGTTACTTTGTGAAAGTATTGTGAAGGAGAACGTATGCACGAATAACGAATGGATAAATGTCTTCCTTGGTGGTTAGGCTCAGGCCGTTTAGCCTGCTCTTCCGCCCGACCACTTTCAAAAGTTTAATGTATTGTAGTGTTTTTCTGAAGTACAACTCGTCCGTGAGGCGTGCAGGTGTATCACAGCATGAAGAGGTTCTGCAGCAGGCGCCAGGGCGAGGAGGTGCAGACGGCCTTGGCGCGCGGGCACGGGTACCTACGCAGGCACTCGGCCAGCTGCCGGTCGCACTCGCACAGGCGCTGCGCGCACGACCCGCCGCCGCCCCACACGCCGTGATCCAGCGCTGCAATTGTAATAACAATAACAATAACAATATTCATAACAATAACAACAGTAATAACAATACCAATAATAATAACAACAATAATGACAATAACAACAATAATAATAAAAATTTCACAAAATTTGTGTAAGAACTTAGGTTATTAAAAAGAGTAGGAAGTGCAAAATATTGCTGTATTGGGAACAGCCCACATTAAAATCCCATTAAAATTTTTAGTCGTGGATTATGATAAAAACTACAACAACAATAATAATTATTATCATTATAATGTATTTGGCGTTATTGGGTCGGTTGTCCGACTTCGCCGGCCAGCTACCTGTGTCCCCCATACTTGGGCCTAGATAAATTCCCATGCTTGGGGGTAAGAGGCGAACATGACGTATTCTCTTCACTGTAACTAGCAAGGTCCGCCTGCCTCAGCTTTTCTTCGTTTCACAGCTACAGAAACTGGGACGATTTTAAAGGAAAGCTACAACTCTACTTTGCCTCGATCGTGAATCGAACCCGGGACCACAGCACAGGAAGCTAATACGCTGCCTATGAGCCATCTCAGAGGCCAATGATAATAGCAATAATAATAATAATAATAATAATAATAATAATAATAATAATAATAATAATAATAATAATAATAATAATAATAATAATAATAATAATAATAATAATAATAATTTTTTGTGGCCTGGGGATGGTGTGGAAATCTTTACCAGACACCTAGGGACCAAGTGGCCATTTCCCTAGGTTGTGTGAAGCTCGCACCCACTAAAAACACAAACCCCTTTTCTTTTTGGCCTTGTCCTCTCTGGTATTACTTCTTCAACATTTCATCAGAGTGGGGCCGTGTTCTTGGCCTAAAGGAGCCTCTTATGTCTTTTGTAGTTTGTCAAGCGTATTTTGTGTCGTCGGTCTTGTTTTTGTGGCTCTAATTTGTCGTGCGGTTAGTCGTGTTGTGTATTGTTTTTCTCGTCGTTTTTCTTCTGTCTGGTGAGATTCTGGTGTCATGAAATAGCCAGGAAATAGCTCGATGTGGCTGTTTTGATGCCTCCACATCACATGAGCCATCACCTTTTCGAGAAATTCAGAAGAATAATTTCATTGGAGGAAAAGTGTTTGTACTTAATTATGATTTAAATGTAGTTTTATATATTTCCACTTAATTAATGCCTTATTTTACGTGGCGAGACTCGGACCATCAGGCCCGCTCTTTCGTCTAACCACGCAAATTTCGCTAAGCTGCTTTCACCATCTAGCGGAGAAAGGAGATATTATCTTGGGCGACGAAACAAGCGATCTGAAGTTTGCTCGGAGTCTTTTTTTAGGCTTGAGGATCTTTTACATGCAGTAAATGTACTACATGGTCAGCCAGCTTTACGTCTTTTCCGAAGGAAGGCGTAAGAAGGATTTTTTCACCCATACTAATTTACTTATTAGTATAATTTTATGACTATCATTATTGTTGCACAAAATTTACATTTTGGTAAATTTGTTTATAGTATTGTCACCGGGAAAGGAACTCGGGCCTCCTAATTTACGCCTAGTCGCTCTAACCACTGAGCTACCTAGACGACCAATTTTGTAAAAAGTTTTCATAGGTTTGATGTTTTGCCTTCTACTACCAGTAGAAGGCACCAACCTATATCCTTTCCAATAGGGTCACAGAGTGGTGACAATTGAAATAAACATTAGTTATTAATTTTGTGGAAATTTAATGAATCTCAAAACAACCCTCTCCTCCAAGTTACGATCTGATGCTGTGATGATGTCCGACTCCAACCACGAATACATTATGAAACGAACACAGAGACTCTCTCTAGAAGCAGTTGTAAACGTTGCCACCAGAATGCGCCTGGAGGATCTTCCCCGCGGTGTGTACGTGAAGAGGGCTCGACGCAGAATTCACTGATTTCACTCAGATTAAATGGACGAAACGACTTTTAAAATGCGAAGTTCCGCTAGATATTGGACTACGTATTGGTGCCGGTAATTAAACTGTTGTATTTCTTATTACAAAATAAACATTATTCTTTCACAAATACAAAAATAACTGAATCTAAAAATATTTTTTATGTTGATTTCAGATATACTTCAATATTTTTCACATCAGTTTGGGAGTACAAAAATTGTTTAAAGAATATGAATGCCCTTCAGTTGCCCTTAAGTGCCCTTCAATTGCCAATTTTGACATTTAACGAAAGAGGTACCGTAGTGGCTCAGAGCACATCTGAACAACAATATGATTTTAATTTATAAGATTACAAGAATAAATGAAGTAAGTGGGTACGTTTGTCCAAATTCTGCCCGAGCCCTGGTTATGGAACAGTTATGTTTTTCTTTTGTCCTATACTCATCTGACAACAATCAGTCTCTGGTGGGAATATTTTTTGTCATTTTTTACTAGGAATTGTGGTTGAAAGTGGCCTTTTTTTTACATTACCTAGTTGTAAGCTTAGAGCTTGTACCTGCTGGGGCGGTGCCTTTCTGGGGGGGTTTCATCTGGAGGAGGAAACCTCCGATACAGACTTACTAGTTGGTGCCGGTTATCCCGTGCCAGTGAGGAAGGAACCTCATGGGATATTACATACATTGCATTTTTAGGATTAATGACCTGAGTAGTTGACGACCTTGAAATCAATTCTTACTCAGTTAATAATTATTTCAATACTTATTTCTACATAATCCCACTTTTAAGAACTCCAATAAATATCTTAGATTATCTATAAATTTTAGCTTTGCTTTCAACAGCTGTTCTGTTACTTGTCAAGCAAATAGTATAATACATAATTCTGTTATAAGCCTGTGGTACTCGTCCAGTTTCCTTTAAATCTTTGATCAAATGCTAAGAAGGCTCCCTTGCTTTGATTTCTGAACAGTAAATGTAACTTCACTCTCTGCATGTCTTCACTTTCTTGAGCTTACTTTTGCCAGACACGAGAGGAGTGGAGGTTAATTATTTGTTAGCAGTGTTTTAAAAATAAAATTTGAATGTCGCTTGCAGTTCTCTCACATAAAGGTGAACATTTCTTGTATTGAAATGCTGCTTCCTACTTTTACTCATAATAATGTATAGTAAGAGAGAGTAGGAAATCTGAAACTCAGGAAGACATGTGCAACCGCATACATCAATCTGACACGTCATACACGATTGAAGTTGTATGTGATTCAACAATTCAATTCACGGGAGCATCCATATCGTGATGTTCGTATTAAGTAGAATGTAATGAAATGCTTACGTCTAAGAATTGAGTAACGAATAATTGCAACTTCAATAACTTTTTTCCTAGGGCTTTTATCCAGCCGACAGCCGGTTGCCCTTTACGTCCCGAAGGGACGCATACTCGACCATACACTAGACAAACACTCTTGCGGGCTCCTCTGATCTGGGGTCAGCAGAACGCGAGGCCCTCCGTGACAACACACACAAAGTCAAGGGACAGACAGCCATGCCCAAGGCGGGACTCGAACCCGCGACCCTTCGGACCGAAGCGCTGACTCGCTCTTAGCCACCTCGACCATCCAGGTCGGCAATTTCAATAACTTAATTTTAATAAAACAATTTACAAGAACTTACTCAGGGATCTAAAGTTCTGTAAAGTATACCGACCATTTTCGTAAAGGTTATTATCATTCCTTACCGCAGAGAGGCCGTCTTCTATAGCACTTCCAGAGGTAGGGGATGAAGTACTCGAGGTACATGGGGCAGTTGGCAGTATTGTAGCACCAGTCATGCATCTTGCAGCATCTGAAACATTTACAGGTTTAGAGATAAAAAAACATTTGGCTTGGTCGGTCAATTTGATCACTGTGAAAAGTAAAGTGCATTTAAACAATGAAAAAGACAAGTTAGTATTTATTTTAAATATTGATCTTTACCACTGCAGTCTTTGCTAAACAACTATACCACTGCGGTCTTTTAAAAACGTCAATCCTTTCAGAAGAACTAAAAACTTCCAATTATGATAACTTAATATCATAAAGTATAGAATGGCCTGTCAGGTTAGGTTGTTATTTGAGTTTGGTGGATCATTGTTAAAATTAACCATAATACAATGAAAATTGACTTAAGCCCCGTTGAAGCCTCTGGTTATGAGAGTATGGGAAATGGATATCCGGTCTAATTTGCAATGAAGTTTGAAACGCTTTTTAGTATGCTTATGATCAACTTCTAATTTATCCTTTAGCTACATAACACATACAATTTCTTTGAACGTTTGCATTTAAAGAATAAAAAAATCAATTTTCTGTTAAAAATATTTTTCTCACGCCATTGTTTATTTTTATTCGCAGAACTTTGTTCCTAACTAGACTTAAAGCAGCAATTCACACACTGAGGGAACTACAGAGCATGCCCGAAAATCTTCTACTGTTATCTGAAAGAAAACAATCCTCTCGTGAGTTAAGGGCTCGAAATATTGGCAATTTGTTACGTCACAGGAAGATACTGATCAAATCATTTTAACTGCTCCTCTGCTTCTCATCGCGCTAAGATTCAACTTATCAGAAAGTTGTGACTGTCGTGTAGAGGTTAATCTACTAAACATATCTAACCGCTGATCGCGGGGCAAGGAGGCCGTTTAAAAATGTGTACACGTGCTTTCTAGAAAAATCAATCGATTTCACGAAGAAATGATCGTTAGTGGAAATGACAATTCATAGTAGTGGCCGTTTAATCAGGTTTCACTGTGACTTGCAGGTGGTTCCATCCCAAAAATAGGTATGAATAAACCGACTTAGGTGGCTCAGAGCATCAATTAATGTCACTACAGTGCCTCTGTCCGGAAGGTCCTAGGGTGGCAGGATTTTCGACACTAGCTACATAGGTAGGTCGAATTCAGCGTTCTGGAGGAGAATTCTAGCAGCTGGCTGCTCTGACCGGTATTTTATCGTGGTTTCTCCGATCAACAGCAGGCGAATGCAGGAGCAGTACCCTAACAAACGGGCCACAGACCGCACATGATCTTTCCAACCTCTTAGGTTAGGACAAGTCAGGTCCTATTCTCAGCCTTACACTCACACTAACATGCACTACACTACTACACATGCCGTGAGACCGGTCGGGATCTTAGAGCTTGTGCCGGCAGGGGTGGTGCCCCGCTGGTGGGAGATACCTGCTTGGGGAAAACCCGCTAGTCGACAGTCGGTGCGACGGATCTGGCCACCCAGTGGGGGAAGATCACCGCCACCTACCGATGAAAAAACATGCATTGCACTTACGGGACTAATAACCTCAGAAGTTGACGGGTCCAGAATCATTAAGAAACAATCAATCAAATCTGATTATAAAAGTAGAGGAGACCATCCCTGGAAAATACGATGTAGAAAGCAAAGAACTGATGTAGGCAAGTTCTCCTTTGTGAATCGTACTATAGTAGATTGGAACAAACTACCTGCAGAAGCACTAGAGACTCTTCCTTCTAATGTAGTGAAATTTAAAAATATACTTAATTCTATGTAGGTCATCATTAATAATACTGGGACTTTTATCATTATTATTATTATTATTATTATTATTATTATTATTATTATTATTATTATTATTATTAGTTTCATTATTATAATCATTAGTATTATTAATAATATGGTCATGTCTCTTATACAGTGAAGTGAAGTGAAGTGAAGTGAAGTGAAGTGTGGTGGGGGCACGGAAGGGGAGGGGAGTGTAGTGTAGTGCAGCGCAGTGAAATGAAGTGAAGTGGAGTGAAGTGTTAGAAAAGCTATAAGTCAACATATAGATAACTCAAAATTAATTATAACTAGGATATTAATCTCTAATTCTAATTGTAATTATATTTGTAAATATTCGTAATAGTTTTGTAATTGTCGTATATCTAGTTGTAATAATGTTTGCCACCGAGCATTAGCTCAAAGCGAACTTTAATAAATCCATCTATCTATCTATCTAATCAATCAACCGACGTAGGTCAGCGTCGGATGTCGCTATCCAGCGGGGGAAGATCACCGCCACCTCCCGATGAAAAAACATGCATTGCACTTACGGGACTAATAACCTCAGTAGTTGACGGGCCCAGAATCATTGAGAATCAATCAATCAATCAATCAACCGACGTAGGTCAGCGCCGGATATCGCCATCCAGCGGGGAAAGATACAGCTACTTCCCTATTGCACTACACTTTCGGGGCAATCGATACGCCCGCAATCACAAATCAATGACTATATAAATAAGGAGGAATGTGTGCGTACCTGTCGATGGGGTCGACGATGTGTCCGGAGCCGAGGAAGCCGCAGTAGCAGCCGTAGCCCTTGTAGGTGAGCGGGTTGCAGCCGGTGGCGCACAGCACCATGTTGTAGAGGTGCACGACGCCGCGCTTGGCGCGCCCGGCCAGCGCGCCCTCGTGGCCGGCGCCCGACGCGTTGGGCGGAGCCAGAGGGTGCAGCGGCCGCGACGCGCCCCACGGGTTGCTGCTGTAGCCCACGAGCAGCTGCCCCGCCCCGGCGGCCCCGCCGCCCACGCCCGGCCCCTCCGCGTCCACGGCGTTCAGCGACGGCTCCACTGCGCACACACACCACCACACCACTCATTTACTTTTATTTATTTATTTATTTATTTATTTATTTATTTATTTATTTATTTATTTATTTATTTATTTATTTATTTATTTATTTATTTATTTATTTATTTATTTATTTATTTATTTATTTATTTATTTATTTATTTATTTATTTATTTATTTATTTATTTATTTATTTATTTATTTATTTATTTATTTATTTATTTATTTATTTATTTATTTATTTATTTATTTATTTATTTATTTATTTATTTATTTATTTATTTATTTATTTATTTATTTATTTATTTATTTATTTATTTATTTATTTATTTATTTATTTATTTATTTATTTATTTATTTATTTAACGTCAAAAAACAGTTGAAACTGCGTATGACGTGCTACGGGGAGAAGTGAATTCTGTGCACATTTTCAAAATTCTGTGATCCCTACACTCATTACATAATACTACATGAATTTTGGAGGAAACAAAAAAGTCCTCGTGTAATAAAATCTATTTTCAAGGATAAATAAGCAATAAATTTTGGGGTCTTTTTCATGATGTCCTTCGTCAAGGAATAATACTTCCTGCCGCGACAACATGGAAACGATAATTTGAATAACTATATTTCCCAATGAATTGTAGAAGACGTGCACAGATAATGAATTTACATTTAACGTCTAAAACATGTTGTTTGTTGTTACTGATACGTTATTGCTTTCGATACTGAGTTCCATATACACTAGCTCAGTGCATTAACTGATGCCACTGCAGCGCCTCTGACCGGGAGGTCCTAGATTCGAGTCCTGACGGCGGCAGGATTTTCGACTCTAGCTTTTCAGCCAGGTCGAATTCAGTGGCTGTCTGGAGGAGAATTCTAGCGGCCGGCTGATCTGATCGGTAGTTTTCCGTGGTTTCTCCGATCAACACCAGGCGAATGCCGGAGCAGTACCCTACCAAAAGGGTCACGGACCGCGCGCGATCTTTCCTTCCTCTTCCTTGTCCTATCCTTTCCCTTTACACACGTACACATACACTAACATGCACTACACTACTACATATTCCGGGAGACCGATCGGGAGCTTAGAGCTTGTCCCGGCTGGGACGGTGCCCCGCTTGTGGGAGAATCCTGGTTAGGGGGAAACCCCGCTAGCCGACGGTAGGTCGGCGCCGGATCTCGCCATCTAGCGGGGGAAGATCACCGCCATCTCCCGAGAAAAATCATGCACTACACTAACGGGACTAATGACCAAAGCAGTTGACGCGCCTGGAAACTCGAAATAAATCAATCAATCCACCATTGTCTCGGTTAAATGCTATGGAAATGAATTTTTGGAGACGATGTTGTGAGAATACCCTGTTTGATTGAATACCAAACGAAGAGATTAGACAAATAATGAAGGTAGAGAGACAAGTAATTGAAAATGTAGAATCCAAACAACTCCAATGTATGGCCATCTAATGAGAATGCATGCTGTCAGAATACCAAAAATTGTTTTTGAGTGGATCCCTTTCGAAAGAAGAGAACGAGGAAGGCCAAGGAAATCTTTTAAGTCCTTCATCGATTCGTCAATGAAGAGAATGAGAATAGAGGAAGATGCTTGGCGGAATAAAAAAAATTGACGTGTAGAGTGCGAGAAACGGTCATTAGAAGTAAAATACTAGCTTAATAATAATAAAAAACGTTGCTTTCGATATTGAGTTCGATATACACTGCATAACTAATAGAGAGGATCGTGGTTACGAGGGAAATACGAAAACAGTTGAACGATGCTACATGTTCTCTTATGGAGGGAATTATGAGAGGGAAATATGACAAGAGAAACAGAGTTAAGTAAACAATTAGTTAAATAGTAAGAAAGTCAAACTGAATCTTTAAAATTACGTAAAAATAAAATCATGTATATACCACTGGCGTTAACTGGTTTTAATGATCTCGAGCGTCAAAAAGCGCTCGGGACAAAGACCCTTGGATTTTGTTGCCTCTCGATCATTATAGTCCTATGTGCGTAAATGACTATAAAAACTGTGTGACTTACTATGGGGAGAAGGAGTGACTCAATGTAGCTCTAGGCAATTGTTAATGAGAGCCCCCCTTCCCTTCGCTTTCAAGCATTTCATTTTTGATGCAAGATTTTATTTCATTACATTTTTGAAGTCACGGAAAACGCGTACGCCAAAACGTGACTTTGTGTTCAATAATAAGAAATATAGTTTTCACGATTGAAAATGAATTCACTTTTCACTTTCGTTATAAACTGTCATTGAATTTAATAGTTGCATTTATGAACTCAAAATGTCTCGAAAATCAATACATCGTTATAAAAATGAAGTGTCTCACTCGTTCAATTATTATTTGTTTTTTAAAAATTCTCATGTCGTCGGGGCACCTGTCCGTCAGAGAGCCTAGGCAATTCCTGCTTATCAGTTAATCCACCACTGGGGAGAAGTCCAATATGTGCATGGTTTCTTGAGCTTTGGGATGTCTGTTCTAATTCCTATAATACAAGTATATAGTTCTAAGTCGAAGTTCTAAGTCATACATCTAGCTTAAAACGAGCGTTTTCGAGCGCAATATTTGTTATCAAAATATTTGCTCCCGTATAATAAAAACTATTAGCAAAGACAAATCAGTTACGGATTATTCCTAGTGATTTTCGTGAAAATATGGTCTTACTGTCGCGGTAAAATGGATTTTTTCGAATATCTACCTTCCCAAAAGAGCTCAAGAAAATCTACACAGTGATCCCGCGTTTATTTCGAGAAGCAAAACATCTCAGCATTTGCTCCAAGGATCACGGAAACTGGACGAAAAACTTTCTTATTCAACATCTGCAAGTTATAGTCATTTAATGAAAGAGACTCTATTTGGTGCAAAGATGAACACTATACTAACATATTTACGGCATAATTATGATTTACATTAAAATAATAACATACGTACAACTCGTTTGAGCTATTTCTTGGCCAACGTTTCGGTCGATAATTGTGACCTTCATCAGAATCATTAATTCAAATAATCTATAAAAAGACGGAGGCGTGCGTAAGAAACGGTCATAAGACTCGATAAATGGATCCATCTGCTTCTGGGACGGTCAAAAGGAGTTTTGGAATGGGATAACATCTAATACTATAAAGACAATACACGACACCCTGCGATACGGATAACGGGAGACATTTGAAGCTAGCGCCCTAGTGGCCTGACCATTGGATATCATAACCATTGAATATCAAGTACGAAATGCACAAGTTTGAAAGAGTTTTAGTATACTTACGATTACGTTTAGTTGTGTTGCGTAGACTGATTAAAATTTTCGTTAGGACGGACGGTTGGGAAGGTGTGTGCTGTATTTGATTGCACAAATTATGAACTTCAGAAGAATCGTTTTTCGATTCTCTCGTGATGAGAAGTTGTATGTGCTTTATTATAGAAATACTTGTCATTCTCCAATTTAATGCAGATATTATATTATCAAATCACTTTTTAGTATTGCTTGTAGTTTTACATTTACATTTTAAAAATATAAAATTTAATATGTGAATATAAAATTAAAAAATATGATAATAATGATATTAATAATAATTAAATTGTAAACAATAGGTTTATGAGAAACCATAGAACTCCAAAAGGTATTGTATATGTTTTAAAATTTGAATTTGTCGCCGGTTTTCCTGGTCACGTCACTAGGTTTCCTAGTGAGCAGTTACCCCTCATTAATAGTATGAAAAAGGTTCAAACCAAGACCTGAAACCCTACGGAATTTTTATTAAATGTTTGACTGTCGTTCAAACCAAGAACCCTAGGTCTTCATGCACGTCTAACACATCAACTGCAAATTTGATGCAATATTGCTGGGCACCGTCGACATCGGGGACTCAACGGAACTCCCACTCCAGAGAAGTAGCAAACGGCATAAGACACAAGGAGTGCTTTAAATAATAATAATAATAATAATAATAGTATAATAATAAATTATGTTTTTGACTTTAAGGAATTGATTCCCCAGCCGAGAACGCGCTTGGATCTCCCGATATACACACAGTTTTTTCCCTTTTTGTTTAGGGTAAAGAGTTTCATCGTTTAGAACTTTTATTATTAGAATCTTCCTTGACCCTAGGTGACAGTTTCGTCATTCGGCGCTCAACGGATGTTTACAAAATCACTCTAAATCATCGGCATACGTTATCGCTGTGTTCTCTTATAGCCAGGCCTGTCAAGAAACGCGGTGCAATTTTATTGTAGTATCTGTCGATGTAGAGAATAGTTGTGCATTTCGTTGCACAACTATTTAAAAACTGCCGGGACAAAGTGTGGCCTGCGAAATAAATGGGGAGGAAGTACAGAAAATGTTAAAAATTAATTTGACCTATCCGTGCCTAAAAAACTATGATAACAAACTTTCAAACAATTATTATAAGATATTACCAAATTCATGTATCATTAGGTCTTAAATTTTTTCTTTCAATTATATTGCAGTTTATTTTGGGGTCAACCGTTCCCTCCTGGCGTTCTCATCAGCAAATCGAATAAAAATCCAACTTAAGTTCAAATGTGGTAGCTGCTGGATGTAGACTACCTTGGGTATAACATTCATAACTACTTTGTTTTTTGTGATGAGATCAACCATGATATACATACTATGTACACATACATATATATGTCATACATATATAACATTATAGTAATGTCAATAATGACAACCACAGGTTGTTTATTACGTGTCTGCATCTGTTGGCACAGCATGGATATTATGTAATCAATTCGTTTGCACTAATCAATACGGTTGGAACTATGACAAAACATTACCCAACCATTTTACTTGATATTATTCACAAATGCGAATCTTTACTCTTACTTTTAAGTAGAAGTGAATCTGGGTAGAATTTCCTTCATTTTTACTTCTTTCTACCATTGCATTGAAATTTTTAATCGGTAATACTCTCACACGTGAAATCAAACTAGAAATGAACAAGACAGTAGCAAACGAAAAACTGAAGAAGTGTTTGCACCAGTAACTGCTGGTACCCCCCAAAAATGTGGTTTGCAGCTTCAACGAATAACGGAAATTTAATTCCCAAAATTAAGAATACTAATATGTAATGAAACGTAAGCAACTCATGTAAATTCAATCAAACTATCAAATATTAAATTCAATCCTGTATCAGGTGTATCCTGTATCCTGTGTCAGGTATGCTCACGTCGAGTGCACATAGTTTTGGTTTTGATTTCCAGTAAATACACGAGTTTTTCTATTAGTTCGACATTGAGACAACTGTAAGTAGCATTCACACAAAACAAAATGGAATAGGATCTCAAAATACGGTGATCACACTCCAACATTTTGCAAAAAAAAAAAAACAACACTATTTGGACACGATTTACAGTAGATCATTTCATGATTTGGGTTGTTACTGTTACTTCGATTAATGTTAATGAATACAATTATTTCGAAAATTTTCCTAGCCTAGAATTGTTTGCAAAACTGAAAAATATGTAACTTTTCAGGAATCTGTGCTCTCTTATTGTGAAATTATTAGCGTATTCATCACTTTACTTCTTAAAGGTATCCAATAGTTAATTTTTCAAAATATGAAGTACGTTCTCGTGAGATCAGATCATTACTTGACGGTTCACAAACAGCAGCAGCAACGACACCCTCATCCACATCATCAACACCACAAAAATTATCAAAATCTATAATTATCGCTCGAGATTGCGCGCGCGCACACACACAGACACACATACACACAGAGGATACTATACAGGCAGGGAGATTTTCTTCCAATGCGGTCAACCTTTCTGCACAGGAAACCGCAGTAATGGAATGCACATTTTGAATCAGCAAACCTAATACAAAATGAAAATAAATTCTTCCAAACATCCCAAATAATAATTCATTAACGTCAAGATTTGTCTGAACTTTTACTTTTAATAACGTACGTATTTATAAAATGAAGATGCGAAGTTCAGACGAGGATAGAAAATAGGTATTTCCCTCCGTATCTCTCAAGGCGACGACGAGATTCCAAGCGGGTGCGATATAAGCCTTTAGCGCATTCTATGTTATTGTTGCGGTAATAAGACGCACAGAGAATGACAGAGTGCTCATAAAACTGCCTGATATGGTAACGCCCGGTCAGTCGGATGGCTTGTGTTTCACAATGGTAAATGCCAATAAGCGTGACGTCACAAATCGTTGCGCTGCCCGACTTGCAACTAGACGCCAGAAGGTGCGCTACGGGCGCTTTGATTTCAAAATGATTTCATACATCGATTTTGTTTAAATAGTACAATAAATATTGCAACATAGTAAATATTGCAATATTAAACTAAATATTGCAACAGAGCAAATATTGCAAATACTAGCTGAATGTGGCGTCGCCGATGCTTTACACTTTCTTCGGTTATTTGACTTTTCTTTTTTTTTTCTTCGGTTCTGACTCCTCTTTGTTCAGTGCAGATCTTTTGCCAGCTGGGGAACTGACCACTTAAATTTTGCAATGATTTTGTGATATTGAGCACGATTTCTAACTTTGGATTTCCTGAACTTAGGCAATGTAATTCTTCATCTTCACTTCATGGATTAGGGAAGTTCCTTGTTGCGGCTTCATAATATCATCTCTGTCGTGGACGGCTAATGTCCCTTCTTCCCCGTGGTCTCTACAGAAAGGCATGTCGTGGAGTCCTTGTGTGAGACATTCTTCCTAAGTTCTGAACCCACCGTGATCTGTATTCATTTATTTTTTCATTGATAGAATGAATATATGTTAAGTTCCTGTCTCGATTTTTATTTTATCCATTAGGGTGCAGCGTTTTACTCTCCGGAGGAATTTCATTTCCGAGGCTTGTATTTTCGTTTTATATTGTTTTCTTATTGTCCATGATTTACACTCGTAAAGCAGTTGTGGTACTGCCAGGACTCAATAAAATTTTAACAGTGTCTCTTTTCTAATCTTATTGCGAAGGTGTTTGTTTATTGTTCCGCAAGTATGTTGGAAAGGTAATTTTGTTTTCATATTATCACTGTAATCATGTGTGATATCACAGCCCATATAATGAAAATGTTTTATATGCTGTATTACTTTGTCTTCTATTATTATTATTATTATTATTATTATTATTATTATTATTATTATTATTATTATTATTTTAGTTCTGATGGGATATTTGCCTCTGAATGCCATCACTTTACTTTTAGAGACAGATATTGAGAGACAATATAGTTTGCATATTTTATTTAGCTGGTACAAGATCTTTTGCAGACTTATTTCGTTCTCTTCCGTAATTATATGATCATCAGCATACAGAAGTGATTGTAGAGGTGTATTTGGATTTATCCAAATACTTGGTTTATTTAAACGTTTCCATTCTCTTCGAATGTTGTCAATATAAATATTAAACAAAATGGGGGACAAGCTACACCTGTGTCTTACACGTCTGTTTACTTTTAACTCTTCTAGAATTTTGTTCCCAGGTAATGTAATTGTTTCATAAAATTGACTTCGCAAAATGTTATTTAGAAATGTTTTTGTTTCAATTTCTCGTTGTACATATTTTTAAAATCAATTTGAAAACCACGCGATGTTGTTGGCAAACACGCACTTACCCATTGCACCTCCGGGTTACTCGGCTTATCCTGATTTCTCATATAAAAATTATAGTCTTCATAGTCTCTGAAGACATAAGGCTGATCCCTGCAGCCCAGACGCAGCGACCGGCTCGATGACACAGCTCTGCTCTGCTCCGAGACGTGCACCTACGTCTACGTGTACCGGACGTCTGATCCGGGAAACTGAATATATTCTCCACTTCTGTTGTTCATTTTCCTTGAAAACAAATTGTTCGTTTTTGTATTATTGTATTCTTTGTCTTCCAAGACTTGCTGTACGTCTACGTCTTCCTCTACGTCTTCCACTACGTCTTCATCTACGTCTTCTACTACGTCTTCCACTACGTCTTCCTCTACGTCTTCCACTACGTCTTCCATTACGTCTTTCTCTACGTAGGTACCGGAGTTTAGGTCTATTTAGGTGGCGTTGGTTTCATTCCCGACATACCAAGATCTCAGCGTCAAAACTCGAAAAAACACGTTTTTGTAAATTTCTTAGAATCTTATGGTCTGATCCGAAATCAAATTATCAGTTCCCCATCAGGAGGCCGAGACGCGTCGAATGATTCCTCGTACATCTCGATTGGTGAATGGGAAGTGGTCTAACCGTGAGTGACAGAATCGCACTTCCGCACATCCGCACACTCGAGGAGTAACTCAAATAATATATAGGGATTAATTCGCCCTAAATGCAGATTATACAAGACTACAAACATACGAAAACATTTACGGTTATCCGGAGGTTGTGCAAACGCGCAACCCAAGCACGAGCCGCCGCTTGTTTGCACTCATTTGAAGGCCTCTTGTTTGTCTTGCTTTTAAAACTGGCATTAAGACGTACAAGACGCCGGAACTCTGTTATGTCCTTTTCTTGCTCCGACACGGCTCCATTCACTCCCGGGAAGTGCTCGCTTATGTCAGAACGGTGCTCTCGGCGGCGGCGGCGGCGGCGGCGGCGGCGGTGGCAGAGGGTGCGGAGTGGGCGCGCGGACCCTGACCTTGCCTTGCGCCACTGCGCATGCGCCAGCTGCGGCTGTGGCGTAACGGGGATTGGCGCTCGTTCCGGCACGCGAAGCCAAGCAGCCGCTTCAGCCTAGAATACTTTTCTTTTAATTATTTATTGTTCTTGATCGGCAGCTAATGCCTTGCAAGTGTTTTAACATTGAAAAAATTACAGGCATAATCTATGTGCATGTATTTAATGGATGTTGGTAAGAGCGGTTACTCCGAGACCGTGTGACTGATCTCCATGAAAGTTGGCACATCTACGTGTTTTTTCGCACAGAAGGTTTATGTGCTGTTAATTTTGTTGTAACTCCACTAGATGGCTTTGTAGAACAAAACGAAATATTCATGACAAATGCAACCCGGAACACTCGGCAGCAATTTTTAATCTATTTCGTTAAATATCTCCTAAATAAAGCGTTCTGGCTAAATTCTCTATGGTAGTGATGCAGTGGTAAGTGGCGATTTTTCTTAAAAATATCGTATTGTAGGGCTTTGATACCACAAAAGTTGGAAAATCATATGCCTACATGTGATAAATTACTTTCTCTAATACGCTGTGAAGTCAGAATCCACGTTTTATGGGTCCATGACAACGAAAAATTGCTTTACGCCGAAATGTCATTCTGTCAGTCCGTCCGTCTGTAGATAACACAAGCGCCTAAACCGCCCAGGATTTTTTCCCGAAATCAATATTCCAAATAGATCTGGCCCGACTCAAGGCCCTGCGAATTTTAAACGAATTCTTTGAATTTTAGGCATGCTTTACATAAAACCCCTGATGAATGTTTTCAAAATTTTCTCAAAAATGGCTCAAATTTTTTTCTTTAAAATTCTTGTAAAGATAGAGTGAAGTACGCTTACAAGCAACTATTTTAGAGAAACATTTGAACATGTAATGGTTTCGTGTAAAGTACCCCCAAAATCACAATAAAAAAGTATTAAATTCAAAGAGCCCCGACATCTGCCAAATTGTTCCGAGAATATCAATTTTGGTAAAAATCCTGTCTACAATTTAGCCGACAGCGTTATTCACAGATGGACGGTCAACCCTTTTGCCGTAAACCAATGTTTTGTAAACCAATATCAAGGATCCACAACATATGGAATGTAACTTAATGTGTTAGAGGTAGTAATTTACTACATACTAAAAAAAATGATCCAAGTTTTCGTAATGAGGCCCCCACAATACGAGTTTCTCTATCTAAAAATTACTTTTCTTTCCGCAGCTCACTTTATATATACTCCTTAAGTAGTATGCGAGAAAGTAAATGTAAGAAAGTAAATGCGGGAGTTATAAGAATATGGAAAATATTTCAGAGGATAAAAAATAAGATATATAATAATTTTGAGTATTTTCAGTTACGAAAAGTGAAAAGAGGCGACGATGTGTTTGGGGAATTGAACCTTAAAAATTTTGAGAATATTTTACTCTTTGGCCACAAAAATGATCTTAATTTGTGAAGATAGTACTCTTTCGTCTTTATTTTGAAACAGAAGGCAAGGATAATGAGCACGTTGATGTGGATATAATTTAATTAATGAATGCAATAACTTGTGGGAACTCGCCAAAAATTGATAGTTACTGAGAAAAAAAACTCACAAAAGTAACTCTTTTGTATATCCAAGAATTTCAAATATTTTACTTTCCTTCCACCCCCTATTTCTTTTGTCTCAAACCTTATACACGTATTACAAGACAAATTAAAATACTTATGGTTGCAATATATTTGTTTAAATTAAACCAAGCTTTGAGTTCTGTACATTTTAACTATTCTTGAAGGAATGTCTCAGAAGCATTGTCACCAGTAAAAAACACCAGGGGCAAATGAACGGGCAAGCGGATCACACAACATATTGTACGCGAAAAATCTGTAATAAAGCTTCACAAGGACTCACAAACCCGTTATTTAAAGAAGTAGAGACCTATTTGTATTAAGATGTCCATTTTCTGTTGAAATGTGCATGTTTGCACAGTCATGGTCTTTTTGACATAACTATGAACTCACGCTCACAGACCCACCTGCGCCATGTGTCGAAACTACGATCGTCTGCAACCCGCAGAACAAAATAATTAACAGACGAGACACGTAAGCCACATTAAGAAATTAAGATATTGTTAAAATGTAGTGTTTATAGTATAAAACCAGTAAAAAATCAAGCAATAACGCATCTGGAGCCAACTATTTTTCATTTAAAGTAAAAATAACGAAGTTTGTTTTAAATATAAAGATATTACAATTCATCTAAAACAGTTAAATTTGATGAAAAATGGTTTTCTATTAAGTCCTCATGATGTAATCTATTTTTTTAACTTTATGAACGTTCTTGTCAGGGTTTTCATATTTAAATAGACATGAGACGACATTAGCTGCTTAATTGGAGGGGTTTTTCGTAACATTATCCTTTTGGAAAGAAGTGTTCCATAAATCGAACTTAGTTACGCATATAAAATTTGATGTTTCAAGATTTAGCCTATACTATGCGCCTTTAGAAGCAATTAAAATGAGACACAAATAACAACATTCAGTGAGCTATATAATTCGGAGATTTTTATCCATCCATTATACGTTTCACTATTAGTTCACTCTCTTTGTTAGAATCTAAACACGTGCATTTTGCATGCAAACATTCTTGGCAGCATTCTATGCAGCCTCTCTATTAAGAAAAAAACAACCTTTTTCTAAGGTTCAGAAACTAATGATCAATCATGAAAGAGTGATAATATCGGCGTATGGAAAGTCCATGAAGTATTGACTCTTGAGAATCTTTTCTTCTTTGTATGATGTGCGAGTGACGATTTGGGCTTGCGTGTTGGGAGACAATACGGTCATTGTACTGAGCGAGTTACTTTCACTCACAAGTAAAATTCTTTCTAAGCTGCGTTCATTTAAGAAAGTCATCCCAGAGATTAAAGTGAGAGTGCGGTATGTTAGAAAACAAACGTAAACATACGTTTCAACACTAATCTTCATATAGCCATTCTATGAATAAATTTGTAAAGCGTGTAACATAAATTTTGAAAATATGACTGGGTCTTATGTCAGTAAAATGGCATCTTATCAAATTACGTGTATATCATATTTTGGAAATGCTATTCATTTTCAGAAACTGAAGAGTTAATCATGGTTTTAAACCTTGAATCGGTTATGAAATAAGTGTAATCATTGCTTGGATTGCCAATACATTTCATTGTACAATTACTGCCTTATTTAACAAGTTTGGAAAATAAGACATGAAGACCACATGATTTTGAAAAGACCTATCCAAATTGATTTAAAAGTATTAATACAAAATTATATTCGATACTTTTGCGAAAGTAAGTAAAAAACACATTTAAATTTGAATTTTGTTAACTGGCATAATTTTAAAACTCAATTTTTCAATTATATTTTTCTTGAAAGCTGGAACGTGATGATACCCGTTTAACAGCCAGAAAAGTTTCAGACATATAAGGTTAGAAAATTGCGCTGAATGTGTGGTAAATAACAACCCCTTTAGTATCTTACGAAATAGTTACGGCTTGCAAGCATTTGGATTAAAGGCAGAAATCTTTTTCCTATTCCCATTCTACTGGAAAATTTGAATACAATAAGATAAAAATATTAATATTTTTATTCAGTGCACCAGTGCTATTAAAATTTCTGGAAATATCGCAAGAAAAGTTCAATCCAAATATGAAAATAGAAAACATTATATAACTTAAGAATACTTTCTAACTCAAAAATAGCTTTGTCATTTTAATTTTTTGAATTAAAGGAAAATAAATAGGAATCTTAAATAACACTTGAAACATTGTAGCGGTAGTAGGTTTGTTGGAGACTATTGTATGGAATATATATATATATATATATATATATATATATATATATATATATATATATATATATATGTGTATATGTATATATATATGTATATGTATATGTATATATATATATATATATATATATATATATATTGCGGAATGTATTTTATTTATTTATTTATTTAATGTTCATTTACGGTCGCTTTTCCCCGTTTTTGTAAGTTAAAAAAAGTTAATAATACTAATACTAATAATAATAATAATAATAATAATAGTAATAATAATAATAATAATAATAAAATGTTCTCATAATAATAAATATTGGTTGAAATTTCATATACATTGTAAAATTACTTTTCAAACTTAATCACAGAATATGCCTATGGTTAATTTGAACAATAATTTTAATTTGAAATTAATTATATAATTATTATCATACAAATATTGCGGGAACGTTGATTGTTCAACACCTCCCTCTCGTTTGCTTTTATAAAAGTTTAACAAAAGATGTGAAAGTATTTTTTAATGGCCTGCAAATTTTCCCCCTAAAAGTAAAAGTATTTGTTAAAGGCCTCCAAATTTTCAGACGATGGATACAGTCTTGAAGTATTGATGTATTATGGTTTATAACCGGCCGAATTCATTTCATTGCTGCTGTTTCTGCAATGACTGACCGGGAGATCATACTGTTTGAGTGAGGACGGTTGCGGATTTTTAATATTGTCTTGAGAGCGAGGTCGGATTCAGCTACTGTCTATCAATTCTACCGGCCGGCTGCTCTGACCAGAACATTTTCCGTGGTATCTCCGATTAATACTAGGTGAATACCGGAGCAGTAACATAAACGGCCTGTGGACCGCGTGCGATCTTTCCTCCTACTTCTTTTTCCGATCCTCACCTCTTACTCACACAAACATTCACCACCACTCACGTCGAGAGACCAATCGGGAATGTAGAATTTGTCTGAGCTGGGGCGGTGCCCCCCTGGGCAGAGATACAGAAGTGGAACCCCTCCGAATCTCAAATTTTACCCCCTTTGTTAACCTGATACTGTTGGGTACTGCTACACGGCATTTTGGGAAGATGGCTTTCCAAGTCATCAGGCCAGTGGTTCAACAAAAAATCAATAGCATTTATTAATTGTATAATTAAAACAATAATTGGCCCTCCTGGATGGCTGAGGTGGCTAAGAGCGTGTACATACTTAGCGCTTCGGTCTGAAGTATCGCGGGTTCGAGTCCCACCTCGGACATGGTTGTTTGTCCCTTGTCTCTCATGTATGTGTTGTCGCAGAGAGCCTCGCGTTCCGCTAACACTAGATCAGAGGAGCCGGCAAAGTGTATTGGTATCTAGTGTATGGTCAAATATGCGTCCCATCGGGACGTAAAGGGTAACCAGCTGTCAGCTGGACAAACGCCCTAGAAAAAGAAGAATACAACGCACGATTGTGTTGTTGTCTGCCATGCTCTCGCAGAAAAGTGTGATTTCTGTCTCGTTCGTTTAGATAACGAAGAATTTAATTAATTTCTTACAAATAAGTAAGTAAAGAAAAGAACGCCCAAAAATTTAGCTGCCCCCCACTTGCCCATTCTTAGGGTCACAGAGCCTGCATCACTCGGTGGCATTTAGGGGCAACGGCGCGTGGCCAGTGACCTTCACGTGCCAACGTCAACGCGGGACTTTGGGTGAGGGGTCGTAATAGGGCGCGGGGCGGGCGGGCGCACTCAAGGTCAATACGTCGAAGGGCTCCGGGGGCCCCGCCAGCGCACCGTAAACACGTCGGCCGGAGTGCCTGCGAGGCGAGGGCTCTCATCCTTATCCCGCAGCCGCCTCCGGAGGGAGCTCTCGGGTCACGTGCGCCGCCTGCACTCGCCTCCTCCCGAGACACGCCCCCTCACCCCACCCCCCAACGCCTCGCTTCAAAGCCCCTTCCTTGCCTTGCCTTGCCTTGCCCGGGTCCGTAAGTTCCCCTACAGGACTCGGCGTAGCCCTGGTCTGATGACAGCTAACGGGATAAGGTGGTAGGTGCCGTAAAGTCAATATCGTTAACCTGATAATAATACATTATGAAACGATGATGTAATGATCGGTATTAATACACGAGTATATTACGATACGAGCGAGTTTCATATGACACTTTTTTTACGACTTTTATAAGTTCAACTTTTACATTGAATCGTTTCGTGGGAGTTGACTTGCAGGATTCAGTCAAGGCTACCTAGCGGACAGCTACCCTCGGATACTGCCGCAGGTGGCTGTGGTTACCAGTCTGTCTGCGAGGGAGTACTGTACTAGTCAAATTACGATCAAACTTATTTTAAATTATATTACACGAAAAAATACTAAGAATAAAATAAATTAAAACTGACAAGTCAAATATAATATCAAATGCAAATTTTAATGTACACAGTAGAATGAAACATTTACTAGAACGCATCTCAATGATCAACTAAGTGTCAATGCTTGGTTTGTAAGCTTCTCTGTGATTGGTCAAGAACCTGTATCATAATGAAATCTGTATCGTAATATATATTATTGTGCAACTGGTTGCAGTCATCAAATGACAGTATTATACAATGGGACTACCGAAATGGCATTTTAGTTCACTCTAAAAAGAAATGCAGATAAAGGCATTTTTAAGAATATTGATTGGTTGAATAGAGATTCCGGATGCGTCAACGGCTGAGGTCATTAGTCCCGTAAATGTAGTGAATGTTTTGCGCGGGATGTGGCGATGATCTTCCCTCGCTAGATGGTAAGGTGGGATTGGTATGCGGGATTTCTCCAGCCAGATATCTCCTACAAAGAGACCTCGCCGGCCGGGACAAGCTAGCTCCCGACAGATCTCCAAGCATGTGTGGTAGGGTACTCCGTATTACCGTAGTGTGTGTGTAATTAAGGAGTTAGGAAAGGACAAGGAAGAGAAATCAAACATCGCGCGCGCTCCGTGGTCTGTTTGTTATGTCACTGCTTCGACATTTGCCTGGTGCTGATCGGAGAAACCACGGAAAAATACCGATCAGAGCAGCCGGTCGCTAGAATTGTCCTTCTGACAGCGGCTGAACTCGACCTAGCTATCATGCCAGTGTTGAAGCTTCTACCATCGTCGGGACTCGAACCTAGTACCTTCCGGTCAGAGGCAGTTCAGTGAGATCAGTTGATGCCCTGAACCACCTCTCCCGCTATGTTTAGGAATAAAAATGTTCTCTTCCCTGCATGCCCGTTTAATACTAATCATTTCGTCGTTTGGAACGCAGGCTTCAACGCTCAGAGTCAATGGCATCAGTGACACCAATTTATGCCCTGAACCACCTCTCTTGCTGGAGGAATAAAAATTTTCTTTTCCTTGCAGGGATAAGCCAGGGGAATGCCAGTTTAATACTAATCATTTCGTTGTTTGGAACGCAGGCTTCGGCACTCAGAGACAATGGCATCTTCGCTGGCCGGGAATCGACGCGTCCTAAGCACTGTTGCCAACGTTTCAGACGTCACGCTTCCATTTCCTTCAGGGTCGTGTGTGCGATGGTGGGCTCCGCACGCACTAATATGGCAAGTGTTCCCCCTTCACATAGCTTCATGGTTGGCGACTGGCTGACAAAAAATATGAAATTTTGGAAAACGGGGTGAAGATCCTTAGGGTCTGGGTGGGAAAAGCGGGTGGCTTGTGGTCGGATATGAAGGTTCGCCACAATAGGAGGGCGGCAACAGAAGATTTACACGTTCACCACAGCAGAGGGTGGCTCGTGGTGAAAAGGACAGATCACGCGCATTGACCACTATGTGTGGCTTCGGCCCCGTCTACCGGGAGCGGTAGCTCAGTGCATCAACTGATGTCACTGCAGCGCCTCTGACAGGGAGGTCCTAGGTTCGAGTCCGGACGGCGGCAGGATTTTCGACACTACCTGAAAAGTTAGGTCGAATTAAGTCTGGAGGAGAATTCTAGCGGCCAGCTTCTCTGATCAGTAGTTTTCCGTGGTTTCTCCGATCAACCCCAGGCAAATGCCGGAGCAGTACCCTACCGAACGGGCTACGGACCGCGCGCGATCTGTCCTTCCTCTTCCTTGTCCTATCCTGTCCCCTTACACACACACTTACACTAACATGCACTACACTATCACACATTCCGGGACCCCGGTCGGGAGCTTAGGGCTTGTCCCGGCTGGGGCGGTGCCCCGCTGGTGGGAGTCCTGGATAGGGGGAAACCCCACTAGCCGACGGTAGGTCGGCGCCGGATCTCGCCATCCAGCGGGGGAAGATCACCGCCATCTCCCGGGAAAAACATGCACTACACTAACGGGACTAATGATCGAAGCAGTTGACGAGCCCGGAAACACGACAAAATCAATCAATCAATCCCGTCTCATCCAAGTGGATGGATTAATTAGTGATTCCGGGAGCGTCAACTGTTAAGTTCATTAACGCCGTAAGTGTTGTGCATGTTTTTATCGCAGGAGGTGGCGGTGATCTTCCTCCCGGTGGATGGCGAGATCCAGCGCCGACGTACGAAACACTAATGCAATCATTTCTCCGCCATCTGGGTATAAATGAGGGACGCATGACGGATGTAATAATGTTAGGGAACTCAGTGTGAGTTTCTCGGTGCCGAGTAGCGACAAGTGCGACGAAGATGGTGCGATGACGGTGTAAGGAATAGGACTGTATTCTCGTTTTGTGATAAATCTCGGCTGATTTGGTGACTGCAGCAACGGGCTTGGAACATCTCTCTGGCTGAACCGCGATTAGGATTTATGAACGGTACTTCTCCTGGATATTTTGAATACGGCATTTTTTTGCACGTTAGTGGTTTAATGTAAACTGTGAATGAAGGATTAAATCTTACATTTTGTAAATTCTGCAAAATACGTGTATTTATTACCTTAAGAATCATCATCTTCACCCAAGAACTTTTAACGAAAAATGACTCATCTACGCTCTCTCCGACTTTTGTAGCGTTTTACAGTGATTCCTCAACGTTGAAATCCTCTTTGAATTTGCCAGTTTATTTTATTTTGTCACAAAATTTAATATTAATTTCTTGGAAAATTATTCAGAAGTCATTATTTTGATGTTGCCCCACAGGTTTAGTAGTTTTTTCTATAACCACTTGAAACATTTGAATATTGCTTGATTGTGAGACTGCTTCGGATCTTGAATCTTTAATTTCTGAGTCTTGGACAAAAATTATATTATACTCGTATTGTAATTTTTCTCATGTTGAGAGCTCTACTCTTTGTTGCACTTAGTGCATTGACGGTGAAAATTATTCAGAAAAGGTGATGGCGTAATGATTTGGAAATGAAATGCCATTTGTTAAACTTTTATGATGTTATTTGATGAATGGTCCGGCATCAGCGGCTAGTCTCTTCAACCAATGGTGATAAAAAGATCAATAATAACGTTAAAAATCAAAATTTTTTATCGTACTATAGCGTTATAATTTATAGCGTACTTCCTTTCCTAGCTATTTTCATTGAAGGCCCAATATACAAGCCCGTCTGGTTGTATTACTCAGGAGAAAAATTTACCTATATATCTTGACTGATAGGTGTGATGTTAAATATGACTGAAAAAACCAACAAGACATTTTTTGATAGGATGCACTTTAACTTCGCCAAAGTATTATGTTTATCGTTTTTTTTACAATACAACAGAAATTATCATACTTACCAATAATTGATATCTTTCGGAATATGGAAAGCCATTGTGCATTTGAACTGCGCCATGATGTCATTGCGAATGGCTAATGTGTTTATCACTTTGACAGGCACCTGCTTGTTTCAACTGGGTGTCAGGAGTAATGAATATCGTAGGTGATTAGTGTGACATTTCACAGTATGAGATTCAGTCATAATTTAGTTAATGAAACAACGATAGCCAAAGCACTACACAGAAGGGCTGTTTGTAATTGATGGAAAATCAGCAATTCATGAAATAATGTACATGCTCCTGATACTTACCTACAAAAGCAGAAATGCGCTTTAGAATGCAGAAAGCACTGTGTGGGAAATTCTTAACGCATGATGTTACTCTAAAATCTTTTAAACAGAACGTTTCTGTGATCACATCAGCGATTATTCCATTCATGAAATTAATACCAATCGCATTTAACAATACATCTGGTATGCACCAAACAAGACGATGTAACGCAAAAAATTATCGCTTTTTCTTTGTCATTTTCGTACCATTTATCTCTATTGATCAAGCTAGGATACATAGGTTATAGGCGTGCACTGCAAGCGCGTTTCATTAATATAATATATGCAATAAAGAAACCGTAAATAATACTATATCTGATGTTTCAAATTAGTTTCAAAATAACAAATTAATAGTAAATGAAAAGAAAACGGTTTAAATGTAGTTTCCTATTTCAAATAAACAATTCTGTTCTCCATTGAAAATGATCGGTGTACAATTGACTGATGTTAAGGCAACAAAATTTTTAGGTCTTAGAACACTTTGCCCGATGACATTAAACGATTAAATTCAATAGAAAAGTTTAAATCTCAAGTAAAATCGTTTCTGCTGCATAACTGTTTCCATACAATTAGATACTATTCTGAGGATCAAAAGTTCTATAATTTTAACAGTGATATTTAATGTATTATTTACCATTTGAACTGTACAACTAAACAACCTGTAACAAGTATTGTACTGCAGTTTCCAGGTCAATGACACCTATCTCGATCAGGTTTTTCGCCCTTTTCCCTGACCATTTGAGCAAATGCTGAGATAGTTCCTTGTTTTGCTTCTGGACATACATGTAACTTCATTATCTGTGCACGTCTTCTAGAATTCAGTGGAAAATATAGTTATTCAAATTATCGTTCTCCATGATGTCGTTGCAGGAAGTATTATTCTTTGACGAAGGACATGATGAGGGTTAAGAGTTCAAATTAATTGCTGATTTACCCTTTAAAATAGATTTTATTACATTGGAGCAAATATTTTTGTTAACAATTCTTGCAAAAAAACGCTCATTTTTTCTGTATTTAAAATTCAAGTAGTATATGGCTTAGGGTAGGTATCACAGAATTTTTGAAAACGTACACTGCATTCACTTCTCCTCATAGCGCATCACACACTGTTTTTAACTGATTTTGTCCTAAAATAAATAAATAATGATAATATTTGGTATATATGAAACTGTGTGAGACATAATTTAATTTCTGAAATAAACGTAGACTTATTAAATACCACTCGAGCATTGGAAAGTTCTTGTTAAATTCTCTCCGTTTAGTGACTCGCGGATCTTAAAGGAAATTTCCAATGTACCAGTGGCGAATCCTGAACATTATTTTAAGCATACCGCAATTTATGGTAGCTACTTCTACCGTTGTCTTTTATTTTGAACTTTTCTGAAATCCCAATTCTATGAAATTTTGTCCTACTTAATTTTTCTATAAGACAATTACACAAACGTCTAACGTCTGGATCATTAACACACTCCAATTTTTACAAATTCTTCAGAGTAGCGTAACTTACGAACGACCAAAGAAGGACTGTTCATCGTAAGATTTTGCGATGCCTACTGACCGTCCAGACGCGCACCCTCCCCTCCCCGCCCTTGAAACATGAAGGGCTAAGGTTATCGCGGCTGGCGTGCGGTGTCTTCGCCTGCACTAGCGAATTCTCTGGACAGCATTAAGAACTGTTTGAAACTTCTCACTCTACCGCATTTCATAGCCCTTACGAATACGGAAGACTGACTGGCTCTCGGTAGCAAATCAGAGTTATTTTTTTGCATGTTTTGAAACATTCAAAATCTCTAATTTTTTTATAGGATTGCCAAACTTATGAACAATGTATTATACACTTCGATTTACTAGGTATACCGACGGTATACATGGTGTATCGGAGAATTCGCCACTGCAATATACTTATGATAATTTATCACCTACCATCTCCATTTTCCAATGCTGCAACACAAAAAAGATAAGGAAAAAAGTAAAATAATTAAAATGATGGGGATGCCGACAGTATTAACGACGGTGGCGACGGCTTTGTCGCGACGTCGGCGACTTTAATGACGCCTGCAGCAGAGTCAGATGGGATAGTGAAAATGAAATTGTCACGACGAGAAGTAGAGAGGGGTTGTGACGAATGAGGCTCAAACTTTTATTATTTTCCGGGAACAGGCTAGAGTGTTGCAGATAAACCACACAAGTGCCGTAAACCGCATTCCAAAAAATGATTATTTTTGTTCTCAAGATAAACCGAAAAACAAACCATATTCTTACCGACTTAAGTTGTTCACGTTTTGAAATTGACGTAAGGAAAATACAGAAATAATTTAAAACTAATTGTGTTACAACAGTACATACTTTCTCACACTATTTACGTAATATAATGTAAAGTATACGTTATATTTGAAGACTTGGATTAATATATTCGCCACCACAGGAGGAAAGACCCGTGGGGAATACGACAGATCGCACGCATTGAACACTGTGAGTGGCTTCGATCCATTCAAGGGCATTGATTGTTTGATTAGTGATTTCGGGCGCGTCAACTGCTAAGATTATTAACACCGTAAGCGTAATGCCCGTTTTTATCGCAGGAGCTGATCTTCCTTCCCATGAATGGCAAGGTCCAGAACCGACCTACGCAACATGAATTATATAATATTCCTCCGCCCTTTGGGTATAAATGAGGGACGTGTGACGGATGTTTGGGAACTCAGTGCGAGTTTCTTGGTGCCGAGTAGCGACAAGTGCGACGAAGATGGTGCGATAGTGGTGTAAGGAATCGGACTGTCTTCTGGTTTTGATGCAACTCCCGGCTGATTTGGTGACTGAAGCAACGGGTTTGGTGCATCTCTCTCTTGGGTGGTTGGTTGGTGATTCCGGGCGCGTCAAATGATTAGGGCATTAGTCCCGAAAGTGTAGTGCATGTTTTTCATCGGGAGATGGCGGTGATCTTCCCCCACTGGATGGCGAGATCGGGCGCTGACCTACCGTCGGCTAGTGAGGTTTTCCTCCTAACCATGACTCTCCCACCAGCGGGGCACCGCCCCAGCCGGGACAAGCTCTAAGCTCCCGACCGGTCTCCCGGAATATGTGGTAGTGTAGTGCATGTTAGTGTAAGTGTGTGTGTGTGTGTGTGTGTGTGTGTGTAGGGGAGAGGATAGGACAAGGAAGAGGAAGGAAAGATCGCGCGCGGTCCGTGGCCAGTTTGGTAGGGTACTGCTCCGGCATTCGCCTGGCGTTGATGGAAGAAACCACGGAAAACTACCGATCAGAGCAGCCGGTCGTTAGAATTCTCCTCCGGACAGCGACTGAATTCGACCTAGCTGGAAAACTAGTGTCGAAAATCCTGCCGCCGTCACGACTCGAACCTAGGACCAGACCAACGTTGCTCTGAGAGTTGATGCACTGAGCTACTCTACCGCTCCCGGTAGGGCATTTCTCTGGCTGAACGGCGCCTAGGCTTTGTGAACTATCCTGCCTGCGGCATGTTTTGCCTCCGCGCGGGCATGCATGGCATGCCCGCTCCGCTAATTTCACCGTCCGCTTGCCGCCTGACGAGCTGTCCGTTCCGAGGCGGGGGCGCGGGCCGGCGGAGCTTTCTTTTCCGGCGGCGCGCGTCCCACGCAGCCTCGCCGCGCGCCGCACACCCCACCTGAGCGCCCGAAACTGCTTCCGGGCCGCTCTTTTCTGATTCGTATTCTCTTCCAATCGCGAAATATTTTTGGCAACAGGAAGGTTTCTCTTCGCGCAATTCACGTCACATGGGGAAATTCTCAAGGTGACAGTACTCGGGTACTGGAACACCTGACACTTTAATTACATTAAAGGATGTGATTGAGTCATCGAGGGGCATTGTGCAGTCGGAGACATTATAAAAATACTCAGAAGATCTATTTTCTTGTCATCTAAGGATTTTTCATCGAATGTAACTTTTTGCAATTTCGATTGATTGATTGATTGATTGATTTTTTCGTGTTTCCGGGCGCGTCAACTGCTTAGGTCATTAGTCCCGTGAGTGTAGTGCATGTTTTTTTCTCGGGAGATGGCAGTGATCTTCCCCCGCGGGATGGCGAGATCCGGCGCCGACCTACCGTCGGCTAGTGGGGTTTCCCCCTAACCAGGACTCTCCCACCAGCGGGGCACCGCCCCAGTCGGGACAAGCTCTAAGCTCCCGACCGGTCTCCCGAAATATGTCGTAGTGTAGTGCATGTTAGTGTAAGTGTGTGTAAGGGGAAAGGATAGGACAAGGAAGAGGAAGGACAGATCGCGCGCGGTCCGTGGCCCGTTTGGTAGGGTACTGCTCCGGCATTCGCCTGGTGTTGATCGGGGAAACCACGGAAAACTACCGATCAGAGCAGTCGGCCTCTAGAATTCTCCTCCAGACAGCAGCTGAATTCGACCTAGCTGAAAAGCTAGTGTCGAAAATCCTGCCGCCGTCAAGACTCGAACCTAGGACCTCCCGGTTAGAGGCGCTGCAGTGCAATTTCGAATCAACAGTCAACGAAATTCTCAATGTTCTCTCTACAATCTACTACAAGTAATACCAGTAATATAAGTTGAGAAGTAAATAACATAAAGAAGCGAACCACTACGACATAACCGTTCTAATAACTTCAATGGTGAGAAAGTTTCACATTTTATGTTACGATAGATGGATTGATTTGTGATTCCGGGCGCGTCAACTAAGGTCATTAATACCGCAAGTGTAGTGCATGTTTTTATCGGAATGTGGCGGTGATCTTTCTCGATGAATGACGAGATCCGACGCGGACCTTCATGTCAGCTGGTGGGTTTTTACCAATCAGTATCTCCTAATAAGCGGGGCCCCGCTTCAGCTGGGACATGCTCTAAGCTCCCGACTGGTCACCCGATATGTGTGTAAGTGTAGTGCATGTAACTGTGAGTTTGTGTAAGAAAAGGCGAGGATACGTCAAGGAAATGGAACGAAAGATCGCGCGTGGTCCGTTGCCTGTTTATTAGGGTACTGCTCCGGCATTCGTCTGGTGTTGATTGGAGAAACCGCGAAAAAACAACCAATCAGAGCTGCCGCTAGTATTCTCCTCCAAACAACGGTTGAATTCGACCTAGCTGTGTAGCTAGTGTGGAAAAGCCTGACACCGTCGGGACTCGAACCGTAGAACTTCCTGGTGAGAGACACTGCAGTGACATCAGTTGATACCCTGAGTCACAACTCCCGGTCGTTTTAAGCAATGCGTTAGTTGGCCCTCTTCAGCAATTTTCACCAGAATGAAATACCTCTGAATTAACATCACTATTGTACGTCAATCCCTCCCATGACTGATTTTTATTGGAAGGGCTCTGAAACCTGTATATTGAATGTAAATCGTACCCCTTTGAAGATCATCCCTGACTCCGACCACCAAGCAGACCCATTATTTCTATTTTCTTAATTTACCCCTTTTAAAGACCACTTTGAGAGGAAATTTTAAGTATATGGTACACTGATTTTTTAGTTAAAATGAAAATTGGCAACGTAACACGCGTCACACCCTGTCTCAGCTTCAAGGAAATTTCATACGAATACCATGGCCACTGATGTGTCACTATACTGCAATTTAAGCCTAGTGGCACTTAAAGGTCACGAGCTGGAAGGATAGGAGAACATTCTGATCCAATCGCAGCACTAATTTAAAAAATGTTAGTGGTAACAAAACTCTCGATTGGACGGCAGTGTCCTCCTCTCCATCCAGTCCGTGACCTTGGAGTGCCACTATGTTTAAATTGGAGTATGCACCTGCACCTGCATTTTAGTTTCATTACTTCTAATGAGATTGCGGACATGACAGAGGCCTAACGTTTAATTCTTTGAATAAACAGTCTTATCTTACCTTCCTGGAGAACGTCTGCTACAGAAGAATTGCAATGTCGGAAGCCAGGGTCATCGATTCGCCCACTAACACACGCGTGTTTGCGTTGCGTCAGGAATCTGTGCCAAGCGCTCACCAAAGACCCACCGCTTGATGTTTGTTTTAATTGTGCAAAGAGGTGCTCGAAAAGTGGGTGTTCTGAGATAGAATGTGTCAGGCATTGAGCCTATATAAGAAAATGGATGTTCGTTACCGGTTGGTATTGACGTAATTGACTTTTCATACATTTACGTCAAAATAGGTAAAAATCGTCAAAATGCGTTATTTTTCATATTTCGTGCACATTACTAAAATATGTTAAATATGCTCTTTAAAGGAAAATATGCAGTCTCCTTAATATCAAATGTCTTGTAATACTATACAACTTTTTTGTAAAAGATAAGATCCCTATTAAGCTATAAGATCCCTATCAACCTTCTAAAAGACCACTTTTCACAGAACCGACCGTGATCGCTTAATACAGGTTTCACCGTACCTCGTTATAGTAATTTAAATGCGAAAGCACACTGGTACTCCGATAAAATTCAATTGTACATTTTTTTATAGCTTTGTACTGTCTCAAAGAACGATTGTTATACAATATATCTGTCTAAGCCGGAATCGATCGGAACAAAAATTAATTCCGGTTTAGGGAGGTTTCTGTTTTATGCAGGGTTGTCCATTTTACGACACTTGTGATATTGATATTTTGGTCCTGAAACTAGTAAATTAATGTGAGTAAAAAAAGTAATTAAAATAAAAATTTCATGACTTTGTTATTATTATTAAAGTAGACTTACATATAATGTCTTTATGGAAGAAATCACAAACAAATGAATATTAAACATTCTTCATTGACAGCTTCTGAGTTTCTCTTGCTTCCATAAGTTTGAAATTTGCATCTAATGTTAGAGTTTTATGGTTTTCTCATTGTTAAACTGTTTGTGAAACACATAAAAATACACATCACCTCACTGCCTAATGGCTACAATCGGACTGCTCGCTGCCTCTTTCAACGCACAATGCGTCACACCCCAGAGTACTATGATTTTATGATACCCTCGCAGGCCCTTGAACAATGCGTCTCTGGCCGAGGGGTTACGATTTTCTACGTGGGGCAGGGAGAGGCGCGGAATGAAGCTATGCCCGTACATCTTCCCACGCTCCGAGAGTTGTGTGTGTGTGTGTGTGTGTATGTGGAATTCCCCTACGTCCTATGCCATTAGAAACAAGTAACCCCAAGGTCAAATTCTACGCAGTCAGCTGAAGCCCCTCTCTTTCACAGTGCGGTTGTCACAAGTAAATCGCATGGGATAAATAATTTAAAACAGACTTCATTCATTACTTAAAAAATCTCACGTCTTTGCCAATTACATTAAATTCACAGGAATTCCGTTTTAAGAAGATTTTCCCCCTCCAGGACATAAAAAACCGTTCCGTTTCCGCGTTGGACAGATTCCATTTTATGCTGTGTAAAATGTACCATATAACTTCACGGGCCAGGGAAATTTTCCGGTTAAGGCAGGTTTCCGGCTTGTACGGGTTCCGGTTATATAGGTTTTACTGTATTATTGTATGCAGCAGTGTGATTCGCGCCAATCGCCACGCGGTTTGCGGCCTTGGCCCTAACGCGCCTCCAATCTGCGTATTTGTTGGAGCGGTCGGCCCGTCCAGTATACGTTTTTGCGACCTTGGGGGAGGCAGAGGGGTGTCCTTAGCCGTAGTATATGGTTATGGGATGTGGTTCACGTGATTGGTCAATTAATGAAACACATTAGTTGGCTAACGTTTCGGAATTTATCAGGGCTACAGTAAAAACACAAACAACACAAGGAATGAAAACAACTATCAAAACAATATTATTTACAAATACACCATATATATCTAAATCAACATAAGTGACACTCAAAAGAAATAAAAAACCAAAGTAATATAAGCTATACACACTTAGTAGACGGTCAAGCGGATAGTTATCACTGGTCGTGAATTCTACAATGGATATATGGTTATGGTTTAGGATCCGTGCTGCTAATGTTAGGAATAACCGTTTAATGCGCATATTAGCCAGATGGTGTCGATGAAGCAATATCAATGACGATGAATAGAATATTTCGGACTTCACGCGGCTAATATCGGTATTAGCCACAGAGCGCTCAATAAAACGTTGCTTCTCCTTGTGTGAGACATCTTGCGTGTTCGCAAGAAATATTTTGGCATAAAAATCTGTTGGAAATTTTGCGTTGAACGAATACAAGATTATTTTACATACTCGTAAATCGTGAAGACCGATGGCTGGAACCTCGTCCCCCACTTAGAAGCGTCATTGAAGTGAGTGAGGTGAAGTTAGGTGGCATTATAGAAATTTAAAATTACGACTGACACAATGGAACTTGAAAGTACACACCTGGTCACTTGCCAGCCTTAACCTTCTCACCAGCTGTTACATCCCTGATTATCACATATCTGCTAATCCCCGTCATTGTAAACTACTTCATCCACACTATCCACTTCGTATTGAAAATCCCAACTTAACCCGGCTTAAATACGAAGTACGGTTCAAAACTGATCCCATTTCGAAGTTTATCTACCCATTTTGGATAATAAGAACATTGAACGGTTAATTCGGAAATTAGATTTGGACTTTGAGCCGTGGAATTTACAATAAATCATTTTTATCGCTTTTTCCCAGTGTCGTCAGCTGTTAAAATTGTCTTTGGGGCTGGAAAACTCTATTCCGACCGAGCGACCTCTACAGAGAGACGACCAGTCACGCGAATGTCCCTCCCATTTCTGCAAACTCCTTTGCGCCTCACATTTGTGGCACCGACTGCGTGATCCGATGACATTTGCTATGTCATTTGCGAAGATCAGTTGAATATTAATTAGCGTTAGCATTGGGGATGAACTTATGATGGAGAATGTTCCCTTTCGTTAACTCTCGCACATTCGTATTTGATACACCGCTGCAGTAGCATATCTTTCAAAGGATGTGTTGGCGTGTCAAACACAGTACGTTTGCTATTATTCCTAGGATTGGTCAAGAGAAACGTCACTAAGAGTTTTTAGCTACTGTTTTTGAAGTTAAATATAACTCAATGTATTGATATTGTATTATTTCTCTTTGTTGATTTAATCATTGCTTTAGGTTCTATAATACGTTCGATGGGCGTTATAATTTATGTTATCACTTAAAGATGTGAAGAACTGCTTTTGAAAAATGTTAATTGTGACATTATACCTTTAAAAATTGATGGCATAACGAACTGCGCCATAAAATGCTATTTTATAAACGATTTTTGTGACGAAAATGGCAGGTAATAATTTTTACTACAAATATCATATCTACACTAGAACAGTCGCCAAAAAGAAATAGAATATTTGCACCGTTGGCTGCAATAGTGGCACAACTAAAAAAAATATGAATTTTGAGTTAGTACACTCATTTAGAATTGCAGATTGATCTATTTACCAGTAGCAACAGCAACATATCTTACAGTACAGTTTTCCAGAAGTGTGAATGCAAGAATTACGCATTTCAATACAAGGTGAAAACTTCAAACTCATTTATTTCACCACCTGATTTTTTGAATTGTGCCACTATTGCAGCCCACAATCGGTTTGCTTTGTGTATCAATTTTGTAAATACAAAGGCTGAAGGGAGAGCTTCATTGTAACGTTGCCAATAATACTGCAATTTAAGTTCAAAAGCCATGTGAATGTGTGTCCCCGCACGTGGCGCGAACGAGTCTTTCGAGCCAAGTAAATATTAGTTCCTTTTAAGAAATATGCTTACGCACGTCAAGTCAACACGTGAATGTATGTCGAGAATGACAAACGTAAGTTTGATTTTGAAGCCCACTCACCTTTATGAGTAGAATATTTGTCGAGTCAGTACAACTTTCTTCTGTTTGCTCCGTCAAGAAATACTCGCCGTTTGCAAAGCTTCTCGCAGTACCCACAGAAAGTGAGCGTGATAAATGATAATGAAAACATTTAATGGAGATTCATATTGATATATAGTAAAGCTTACAAAATTGTGAGACTAAATTTTCAACAAAAATGATCTTACCTACACAAAAAGAGTTCAATTAGGCAAAGAAAAGGCAACATTTGTGATACTAATAGTTTACATTTCTCTCTCTCTCCCTCTCTCTCTCTCTCTCTCTCTCTCTCTCTCTCTCTCTCTCTCTCTCTCTCAGTAGGAATTTTTCTTCTCAACTGAATGCTAGGCAAATATATCGTAGGATATCACTGCATTTTCTGCAATCATTTTGTTTCAATTAATGATTTTATTATTTAGAATAATTTAATTTAATACGACTGTTTACATTATTTCAGTACAGTTGCACTCATACATTTCGTGAGATATTGTGAAAGTAACAAAATAATAATGCCTCATTTGTGAAATAACCATTGACGCTTTTAAAATCAGCAAGTAGTGGTTAACAAAAACCATTACATTCACAAACGGTAATGAACCTCACTCTACAGAGAGAACAGGCATTAATAACCATGAGTGATGTCAGCGCATTTCAGTGTACATTGCGGAGTCGAATGTGGAACGAGCAATGCGCGAATCGAAAACTCAACGGGGGAATTAGAAGCTTTGCGTACTGGACGGCAGCAGAGGCGAAGCTTGGCACATTTACACTAGCTGGTATTTTGTCGGTGGAATATCGCCAACATATCCATCAGATTTCGATCCCGAAATAGTCGACTTGTCCAAAGTGATGTACACAATATCTTGATGGGTCGTTTAAAATTCGAGGCAAATTCATTTTCTACAGAATTGTGATGGACTAGCAACGGGAAATAATAGGGAACGAGGTAATTCGAAGAGGTAGCTTCATAATCTTTGTACGTGACGTTTTGTTGAGCTCATTTGGTAATGTAGATGTTCGAATAATCGATTTTCATTTTATCGCGGCAGTAAGTCGATTCCTCCACGTAAAGCACTAGGGGTAATATCCTCTATCTGTAGCTGATTTGTCTTTGCAAATGTATTTTATTATACTGGAGCGAATATTTTCTTATCAATTCTTACCCAAAACGCTCATTGCTATATGCATTCATAATTCAACTTAACATGTACATGAGGTTGAACAGACACCCAGAGCTCAAGAAGCCATGCACATTTTGCACTTCTCTCCTTTGTACATCACAGTTTTTAACTGTTTTTGTCGTTAAGTAAAAAATAATGACTCTTACACATTGATGCACTACGTCTCCCATTTGTGTTCGTGAAAAATGAAGGTGAAGCGCTGGCATGCGTTACGAGCGCCCCTCGTGGCCGAATTGAAAGATTCCGTTCCATGCCAAATTGCCTGCGCTGGAACTTCGCATCATATAGAACCTAGTAAATTTACATTGTTTCCAAAAATAAATCCTTCCTATTCATGTTAAGATGAATGATTTAATACATATTTTTCGACACTTTTAACCTTGATAATCCAGGAAAATTGTCGCAATAGGAAATAGTTTCATTTAGAAAAATTGGAAGCCAAACTGCTAATAGAATAACATTTATTTTGTTTGTCAACTAAAGTATCGGAAGAATACATTATTTAGGGGTTATCAAATCAAATAAATAATCAACCATCCTAAATAAATTTATTGATACTGGTAATTTAGATCGCATTTCATAAACAAATACTTTCAAAAGAATTTAATGAATAGATACACGAATTATTTCGTTTCTGCGAAACTGGAAAGTTGAATTGTCTTGTTGAGGAGGTATATTCCTGATTTCTTTTGCTATTGATCCACTATTATATCTGCGTGTTGAAAAAAAGTTTTATTTAAAATATTTTTTATTAAACGTTTTTTACTACGTACACCCTACATTCTTGGTATGTTTTGAGGCAAAAGGTAGAAAAATGAAATGGTTTTAAAATATTTTAATATTGTCCATTCATTTATTTTCTTCAATTGTTTTAGTTCTTCTTTTCTATCAAAACAACAGTTCTAACCACTCTTTGTTAGTGTTGTGAGGTTTCCGACAACTTTACTCTCTACTTAACTGTTTTTAGGGAAAAGCTAGCCAGTTGAGTTCTCGCAAGTCACTCAAGAACTGTAAGTAAATGCAACACGAGTGAATCGAGGAAGATAGTGCAAGAATCAAATAGAATGAACACCATTTATCTTCAGACATTAATTTTCTTTTCCTCACTGAAATGATTCAAAGGTTCAGTGATAATCTAAAAATGCAATAAGAGATGTATTTTAATGAATTCTTGCTTAGAGACCACGAAGACGGAAAGGCAAAAGTTTAAAAATTCTCAAAAAGTGAGCTAAATTTTACTAGAAACAATATGGAATACTCGAGGTTGAACACATCAGATGAGTGTCGAAGAAATTAAAAAAAAAACATTTCTACAAAAATTTTTGCTATCAACATCCACCAAATGAAGCCCATAGTTTATTTCATTTGTGATTCATGATGAGATTAACTTTCTCCAAGATTTCATTACTCAGTGTCAACACCTTTCGCTTGCCTGGAAAGCCATTATTCATAACTGTCAATGTGAAGTAAAATGCTTTTTGTAATGGTCAGAGAAATACATTTTCAAGGCCGAGGTATCTCGTATGTCAGGAGTTAACGCCGCTGTCATAACCTTTCACAGCTTTTCTGGCCCGTGCAGACATCCATTAAAGAATATGCCAATTGGAATTACCAAGTACCTGCACTGTCCAAGTGAGAAAATTCTTTGATTTAAAAAAAATAGCATTCAACTGGTGGCCTTCAGAAACAAAAGTGCCGCTGAACAAAATCACACAAAATGGTTTTCTAAAATGTAGCATGCATGCTAAGTGCACTGGAAAACAAATAAAATACCGTCGTGTAAAACTGCAATCAATTAACTATTTTGACAAAAACAGTGACTGCAATCTTCACAAACCCTGCGAAATCATTGTGTACAGAATATATACTGTGACATACCAATATGTGGGACATTGTATTGCGTGACATTTATTGTAAACAGGATGAATTGTAAGGATAGACATATGTAAATATGGCGTCCTAGCAACGGTAGACGAGTTGTCGTCAAGGTCAACAAAATTCATTGCTTTGAACAACGGGGTGCGGCTAGTTGATAAAGTAAACTGTTTGGGGATTGGCCGAGAAAGCAATGACAGTCTGGGTCGCGGCTAGTTGAATTTGTAAATAATTTAGGGATTGGCGAGGCATTGACAATGTATTTCGACGGAAGTGGGTCGAATTTTTTCTGAAAAGAAACAGTAGAAAATATGAACCGAGTTTTGAAGGGCTGAAAGAGGGGAATGTGGATTCATTCCGACTTATGCCGTGGTGCTGTGCGGATCGTGTATAGATAATTGATGTTGGGCGTTTGGGAATTGTGAACGTCTACTTTGGAGCGTATGGTTCTCGGACTAGGAATATTGATGTAATGTGCGGAAATTGGAACTTGGAAATATTTCGAGTGCAACAGCTAGAATTAAAACTGTGAACTTAGGTGAATTTGCCGGCAACAGGACTGGGAGTATTTGGAGCAGATAATAGTTTACTGAACTTTAATATTTTAAGCATACGCGTAGAAAGAACTGGGAACTTTTAAAAGGCAAATTAATTAAGACTTATCAACTTATGAGGCGGTGAGGATCAATGACTTGAGTACACTTGTGCCAGAACGGAAGAAAAGAAGATGGTATTTGGACCTGGAGCCATCGACACCGGAAAAAAATGAAAATAGTTCTACGCGGCGACATCGGCCAAGAGCGTGCGAAGACGGGTACTGCAGTATAAGGTTTGAAACTGGTCATGACCGAAAGTATGTTTCGTATTGTTACCAAGTGAAAATTTCATGGAAATTGAATAAACTTACAAGTTTCTGTGAATAGAAAAGATGATTTTCATTTAGCCAATTCCAGCAAATGAGTAGCTAGAAATGTATATTTGCTTTTCAGATTCCTCGGCCACTCTGTACAGATGGCAGATCGAATAATCGGCTATTAGTAGGCAATAGCGATTATTTCTCATAAGACCCATCGACCTAGTTAGCCGGATATTAATTTATTGGAAATAGCAGTTGAAGATTAATTTTAATAATAGAATTAACGTAATCTTTTCCTGGTACCCATATTCTTATATAAAGTTGGAATGGGTTACTTTGAATTAATATTTAATAATATTAGAAGGGCAGAGGAGATATTAAATTTAAAAATTAAATTAGTTTGTTTCAATACAGTCTAACGCTTATTTTCACTTCAAGAATATAAAAAGAGTTGCTATTCCACAACGCATAATGTGATTAGCAAATATTAATTGGCGAGCGGCCTCTTCCTTGGAGCCTCGCTGTCGCCTGACGTCTGCTATGTTGAAAGCACTGAGTAACAGATTTCAGTCGGTGCACGAAGTATGAAAATAGGTGGGATAACACATTCGAGTATTTGCATTTTTCGGACGGAATCAAACTTTTTTTTTGTTTTTGAATTCTTCCGAGTTCATGGGTAACTACCAAAACCATAGATACTTCTCTCTTGGCCGGCAGGTTGCATAGTTTTCTTTCAATTTTTGTGCGCATTAAAATTTCGTAATATAAATTAGGGTGATTAAAGTAATTGTGTTAATATGTAGTGACGATATTTAGATTCTGCCGTGCTTATTTTTCGGTTGCATTGGCGTATGTTAATGGAATAGAGTAATTGGCAATTGAAGCCTTCCTGACGAGGACGTTCTAGAAGTTGCCAGAGTAGTACACCGGGCCATGGACCGCGCTCGACACTTCCTTTCCTCTTCCTGATCCTATTCCCACTCTTGGAGTCTGATCTACGGGCTGATCTCCAAAGTACGCGCATGTCGTTCAAACAATCGTCGTCTAATAATGAAATCATTTTATTTGGCCATCTGTCCAATACATATTCTACTCGCGCACCTTTTCTTGAACGATGGATAGAAGAAATGCCGGTGGAGTGGGGCTATTAGTTACAAAATCGGCCACTAGAGTAATTACAGTAATGCCAACCTCTGAAAAATCACTCTGCTACGTGTACGGCCAGGTCATCGCTCTAGGTAGGCAACAGCAGGGACACTAGATAGGAGTTTTAGGTGCCTCCTTTGAAGGACCTGGACCTGCCTTAACCATTTCTTTAGATAATGGTAATAAAGCTGAGCAGAAGTTCTCGACTATGAATGCAAATAGCTTTGACTTGCTTTTGTTACGCGCCAACGAAGTTTTAATGCTTGGAATATTGTCTTCAGCGCTCGTTGCGAGCTTTGGCCTTCAACTATTTATTGCTCAATGGAGGGGGAAGCAAGGTCATCGTTCAAGAAAAGTTGCGCGAGTAGTATGTAGAGCTCATTCAGAATAAATGCGATGTTATAGAACCTAGTAAGAGTGCTAGGACAGTTCTTAAAAATTGATTAATCGTTAACTTGATGCAATTAGAAAAAAGTTGTACATAAATATTGAAAATTAAAGAATAAGAAGGATATCTGAAATGATTTATGGATATTTAAAAGATGCATAACGTTCCGATGATTTCAAACCGGACTATGTTGCAAATAACAATAAAATTAAAACAAAATTTCCAAGATCTACGAAGAGCTGTCTTGAGTATTGTAGACGATTTAAGGTAATGACTAGACTACCAAAGGTGTACGGAAGTGGCGACTTCGAATCCCGAGCAAAGACATAGATGTTTTCAACGAGTGATTGTTGCATGGTTGGACAAGCATCTAACAGAGCATTTCACAGGGAATTGCCGTATCCTCATTAGCACTCCCATCCCGGTAAAGAGCACGCGGGGATGGGTGGGTTCACCTAAAGTTTCAACGGTCACCAGGAAGGATGGGTTTGCGACAGGATGTAGAAAAGATTACGGCGATAAGGGAGTAGAATCGTAAATAAAAAATAATAATAAAACAAAATTATGTTCTACAATGTTGTTTAGATATAAAATAAGTATAAATAAAATTCAAGAACCTCACATTATTAAAACTTACAGCTCTACAGATGTTTAGAAAAGTCAAAGAAAGCAAACGCAATATAAGTTAGGTGAGTTTCTCATTGAAAACACAGCCCGCGCTTGCTTATGTTCTACTCAATTCTTTTTGTATACTTTCAAAAGTCTAAAATCTATTTGATTTTAAATCGTGATTGAAATTTTCTATTTGATCTAAAAAAGTCTAAATCGTGTTGATTGACTAAAAACAAAATTCTAAGAAGGTTTTAAAAAATTATAGTGCAAATATATCTATAAAATTCAGAAAATGGCATTGCACTCATTATGAGTGATTACATAATACATTCCAGTGAATTCAGTTTTGTAAAATCGCCATATATTTTTACTCAAGAAATTTATTAATAAACGAAAAACATTTTTTTGATGACACATTAGATTATATGTTATTGGAATAGTTGCATCATTTAAACCATTTTTCACTTTTATTATCATTTTCACTTTGGCTGTAATTGAAAAGTTTGTAATTGCTTACGAAAATTCACAGCTATAGCACCACTGTCGGTTATGGCGGCACCCGCATACAAATAACGATACTATACTCTCACGAAGATAATCGTATAGTTTTGAAACGTTTCTGGTGTTAAGTGAGCAGAAGTATATGACATTGCAAGAAGCGAGTTCTAGCCTTTTTACGTTCGTTTCGTACATCTGTCACATTCGATATCCCACACGAGCGGATGGTTTAATAATTGACGGTTCGTTTTGCATTCCGACAACGCCCCCACAAGTTTCCATCGCGGCAGCTCTGAAACAACGTATCCACTACGATTGGCTGCCCCGTCACTTCGCATCAGTGCTCTCATTTGTTTCCATGGCTGTCAAGCTTTTCCGCGATGCAGATTTCACTTTCGACACCGCGAGGCGCGGTCGCAGCCAGTGGTCGGCGGTGGCCTTGGCGCGGATGTTCGAACGGGGCGTAACACGGTTGGCACTTCCTTTGCTTCCTGTGACGGGACGCGGGTTCGACACTCAGTGTGACACAAACACGCCCGAGCACTCCGTCTTCCCTCACTGCTGCATTCGCTGCGCGAGCCACTTCGCTCTTCCCACGATTTCAAGACCGGCTTAGGCAGGGTCAGGGCATCAACTAATGATTGATTGATTGATTTTTTCGTGTTTCCGGGCGCGTCAACTGCTTTGGTCATGAGTCCCGTTAGTGTGGTGCATGATTTTTCTCGGGAGATGGCGGTGATCTTCCCCCGCTGGATGGCGAGATCCGGCGCCGACCTACCATCGGCTAGTGGGGTTTCCTCCTAAGAAGGACTCTCCCACCAGCGGGGCACGGCCTCAGTCGGGACAAGCTCTAAGCTCCCGACCGGTCTCCCGGAATATGTGGTAGTGTAGTGCATGTTAGTGTGTGTTGGACAGGAGAGGATAGGACAAGGAAGAGGAAGGACAGATCGCGCGCGGTCCGTGGCCCGGTTGGTAGGGTACTGCTCCGGCATTCGCCTGGTGTTGATCGGTGAAACCACGGAAAACTATCAATCAAAGCACCTGGCCGCTAGAATTCTCCTCCAGACAGCGACTGAATTCGACCTAGCTGGAAAACTAGTGTCGAAAATCCTGTCGCCGTCAGGACTTGAACCTAGGACTTCCCGGTCAGAGGCGCTGCAGTTATCAAGTTATGGCACTGCAGTGCCTGTGCCCGGAAGGACCGGAACCGGAAGGACCTAGGCTCGTCCTAGAGTCGAAAATCCTCCCGACGATGGAAGAATTTTCGACACTGGCTACATAGCTAGTGGCGCTGTCTGGAGAAAACTTCTGATGAGCGGAAGCTCTGATCGGTAGTTTACCGTGGTTTCTCCGATCAACACTAGACGAATGTCGGAGCAGAACTCTACCAAACGAGCCACGGACCGCGCGCGATCTTTCCTTCCTTTTCCTGGTCCTATCCTTAACTCTTACTTAAACACTCTTACAATTACATGCACTGCACTACCACTCCTTACAAAAGGTAAAAATTGAGTAATTTCGAGAAAATATTGTTTATACATTTTTGAATACACAATTTGAAAGAAATAATTTGAATAAACTGATAACTATTAATATCCTGAAAGAAAGTGTAGATATCAGCATTTATGTACTATTAATGTTGAAGAATCGAGTATCATAAGAAAAAAATATTTAGCTCCACCTTCCCAACGAAGTTGTAGGAAAATTTCGAATAAAAGTTGAAGTTTTGCCAATTTTAAAAATCAAAGATAGTAAAAATGCAACTTTTACCACATCCACAAACGTACTTTAGAATATTTGAGGAAGAAATTAAATACAAAAATTTGTTATGAGTTTAAGAAAAAATTTTAAAAATTCTAAGAAAGCCTACATTGTTTTATTAATTTCGAAGATGTCTTAAAAATATTTTGGAAGCCGCAAATTAAATCGAATTGGCTGGGTAATAACTGTTTTCGAAACAATTCTGTTCTCCGTTTCGGCTTTTCAGACGGTTAGAGTGGCGGACAGTCATATTGACTGATGTCTGGACGTATAGGCAGAAATTTTTGAAAAACAACAACAAAAACTGTTGTTTTGTGAGCGGCGTTTAAATGGGCGCCCGTGCGGGAGGGAAGCGCGTGTTTACGGGGCACGCCAGCCTTGAGAAGTCATACTTCAGCTTTTATAACTGGGCGCGTGAGGAAGTCTTCATGATGGAAAATGGCACGGTTTTTCACATCTTTCTCAGTCGTGCCGCTAATTGTCGCTTGACCTGCAGCACTGTTTGATAAGTCACGATCATGTGGCATCTAGTGTCATGACCGAGAATGATGCAGGAGGTCGTGTCATTTTCCATTATGAAGATAGGCGCCATGTTATAAAAACCGAAATATAGCTACCTTAACAGGGAGCGTCGCGTCGGAGCAATTCAGGGTGTGACGTCGCCCTGAGGGCATAAGGGGCTGCGATCGCCGAGCAGTGAGCTGCTACTTGATTGATTAATGACTCCTGGCGCGTCAACTGGGAAAATCATTAGTTCCGTAAGTGTAGTACATATCGCCTCGGGAGATGGCAGTGATCTTTTCCCGCTAAATGGAGAGATCCCACGCCGACCTTCTGCCGGCTAGCGAGGTTTTCCATAATCAGGTATTTCCCACAAGCCGTGCAACGCCCCGATTTGGACAAGCTCTATGCTCCCGACTGGTCTCCCGGCATGTGTGGTAGTGTAGTGCGAGCAAGTGTGTGTGTAAGTAAGATGTAGGTTAGGATAAGGAAAAATCGCGCGTGACCTGTGGCCGGGCTTGTTAGGGTACTACCCTGGCATTCTCCTAGTGTTGATTGGAGAAACCATGGAAAACTATCGAACAGAAGAGCCAGCTGTTAGAACCCGACCCAGCTACACCACCTAGAACCTTGCGGGATTGCAGTGATATCAGTTTATGTTCCGAGCCACCTCTCACAGTAGCTGCTACTTCAGAGGAGACAGCTAGTGTTTACGTTAACAGTGCCATTTAAGAGGAGACTTTTGAACTTGTGAAGCTGTGTTTGCATTAAGGTCATTTAGTAGATACTTCGGCTGAAGTTTGGACTCAGTGTTTTACTTGTTGGTATCTGGTTAACTGGCTTAAGCGGTGATAACTGTATGTTGTTAAAGCAGTAAACAGTTGTTATAACATTTGTTTGCGCATGTTATTCTGAATACTTCACAACTCCTTCAACACTTTTCAGAGACACCTAACAGAGTGAAAGTGCTAAAGAATTTGTGAAGTCTCTTCGGGGTCACTTAACAGAGACCAGTGAAGCTGGTTTTCCCATTACAATCTCGAGATAGATTTTTGTTGCAAAACTTTCCCAATACGTGCGAATAATGTTGGATATTTTTTATATTATACAATATTTTCTCTTACTTTCAATACCATTAATTTAGCAGAGTTATATTATTTGTAATTATCTCAGAACTTACATATTGAAAGAACCGAAATTAATCAAATGAAAAGTGGAATGAAGACTAAAGTCATAACTAAAGCCGTTTATTATTAAGACTACTGAAATCGAAAATCCTCATATATAGTGGCAAAAAAGAAAATAAATTAAATGTGTTATGTAATGTGAAACAAAGTTGTTAAGCTACCTAAATTCTACAATCACCTCAAAAATTGAAATCATTTCATTCATTACCATTCTGTCACCTGTTACTTCACTCAAATTTCATTTCATTTTATAACAATTCAGTAGTTGTTCATGTTTTTAACAACTTGTGTTCAAAAATTATTTAAAAAGAGAACGAAACAAACAAAATCAAGATTATAAATGTAAATCTAAGGGAAATTTACGTTTTCATTCTGATGTGACACTAGTTTCAGTTCATGGGTCGCTTCAGAAGCCGTAGATGATATTATTTGTCGATAAATTTCCATTGATGAAGGATTTCACAGATTACTCCAATCCTTTTTCTGTTTACTCCATGTTTATGCTTGCTATCCACATACGCGATCACTTATTACCACTTCGCGCAGGATGGGGTGGAGAGAATTAACGTCCCCTCATTAGGTCATTCGAAGCGCCCACGGAAAGGAAATTGGAACGTAATGAAACAAAATGAAAATTAACATTACGACTGATTGATTAGTGATTCCGGGCGCTTCAACTGATAAGGTCTTTACTCCCGTAAGTGTAGTGCATGTGTTCTCCTGGAGCTGGCGGTGATCTTCCCACGCTGGATAAGATCCGGCGCCAATCAGCTGTCGGCTAGCGGGGTTTCCCCAGCGAGGTATCTCCCACCAGAGGGACACCGCCCTCAGGGACAAGCTATAAGCTCTCGACTGGTCTACTAGCATGTGTGGTAGTGTAGTGCATGTTAACGTAAGTGTGTGTAAGTAAGGGGTGAGGATAGGGCAAGGAAGAGGAAGGTAAGATCGGGCGCGGTCCTTGGCTCGTTTATTAGGGTACTGCTCTAGCGCTCGTCTGGTGTTGATTGGATACACCACGGAAAACTACCGATCAGTGCAGCCGTCCGCCAGAATTCTCCTCCAGACAGCGGTTGAACTTGACCAATCTATGTAGCTAATGTCGAAAATCCTTCCACCGTCGGGAGGATTTTCGAAACTAGGACAAGTCTTAGGACCCCCGGTCAGAGCCACTGCGGAGACATCAGTTGATACCCTGAGCCGCCTCTCTCGGCAACAAACAACACGTACTCATTACAGAAATCAGCATGCATTTTTAAATCGTGAAATAACAGATTTTGTTGCATGTGCACTATTTATAATGCATCTTGGATTTAATGCATAAGTACATGTCAAATGAAAATACTTTCTAAGCAATAAGAGAAATTTGTACGTTCTGCAATATGCAGATGATAACTCCCTGAGAAAACTGCGTATATCATGCGTCTCTTAAATACTATGAATTTGAGAAGTGAAAGTAACGGAGAGATTCTCTTAGGGAGTCAAGTTCCTCAAGATGAGGCGTTTTATTCTGTTTGTTTTGCTATGGGAACAGTCACACACGAGTTCACAGAGTCAGGACACATCTCACCGGAATGCTGCCGGAAGTGCCATTGTATGGGGATCGAGAGGGTCAAACTGGGCGTACGATTATTTCGTCGTTTGAGGCAGAGAGAAAGCGGAGAGCGTGGGTGGCTAGCTATTGTCGGACATTCACATGAGCAGGCGAATTGTGAAGTATGCACGAGACACGACATTAACAATTCAGCCGCTGCATCGACCTGCTTGTGTGTGCAACGTGGTATTTTATTTTAAAAAGGTACTAGTGCGAGCATTTTCATTTGCGACACATTTTTTTCTTTCTATCTTTTTTCTTTCTTTCTTTCTTTCTTTCTTCTTTCTTTCTTTCTTTCTTTCTTCTTCTTCTTCTTCTTCTTCTTCTTCTTCTTAACTGTGACTAATGTAGTAAATATAATGTAGAATTTTAATTATTGTTACTTATTCTCATTAACTTCCATTCTTATGAACTACCTTGCGTTATTTTGTTGGAACATTAATAATAAACAACACTGGAAATTGTTGTGGTTAGTTTTATTTATAGACATGTGTCATTTTGAATCGATATGGTATTTAAAAAAGTGTTCAATTTTTAAAGGCAGCTAAGATTAAATGCATTTGATAAATGTACATTAAATTATTTTTTTTAATTTCTTACTCAAAAGAGTGCTACTCATTTTAAAATTTTGCTAGTGTTAAACATTTTAAATGAATAAAATATTGAAGATATGTATTAAATCAATGGTTTTCAATTTTGGCCAATCAGATCTTCCATACTTTCACCAAATTTCAAAACTTTTTTATCAATATCGCTTACATTTTATAATTGAATTTTCGTCTTGATGTGAATAAATAGTTCTGAATTGTGTTTGCAGTTCGAACAAATATCAATAGGTTTATTGCTGAGATTTTATCGTTGATGTTTTAACGATAGTTATTAGCTTAGATTGCTGCGTGAACAAATTCGAAATGTCCAACCGTGTACTTCAAACAGTAGTCAGAAATGTTAAGATGAATTAATTGAATTTCAGAATTTTAAAAATAAATAGCATGTTAGTGAATATGAAGTAAATGTTAATGTTATTAATCATTTCTGACCTTTGTAAAAATACAGGTACTTTTATATTCGTTTTAGGAATTTACGTACGTTTTGACCATTATTTTTCAAAAATTGTTTATCTAAGTTGAGGATTGTAAAAATGTTGTTAAATTTAAGAACAATTGAATTGCATTTCGTTGAAAGATTAGTTTTAAGTTTTTGCAATGTTGGATCTAGAAAACCTCTTTTAGAAAAAGACCTCAGAAAGAATCAAATCATGAATTATTTGCTAAAAAAATTAAAATTGTTTTAAAAGGGAGAGAAATAATGAATGTTATTTATATCTCATCTTTTTAAACACTTTTAAAAGCGGTGATAGTAAATTTATATCGCTCTATCAGCATAATGCCTCGCAATTTAGCTCATAGGTCGGCGTGCTCACTTTCCACGTCGCGACCCCGGGTTCGATTCCGGGATGGGGCAAGATTATAATGTGATTTTCCCTTGCAATGACCCAGCATAAGTTGCTGTGTGACGAAGAGAAAACTCACTTCTTAGGTTGAGAAGACCAGAATACGGCGTGGGGATGTCTTCATGCTAACCACACGTACCCCCTTAACCCGTGGTACGCTGCTGGTAGGCCACAGCCCATACGAGGGTTGTCGCGTTAAGTACAGACACATTACAAATGTGACCGCTGTGTGAAGAAAAATTAAGATTACTAATAATTAAATTACGATAGTATTAGCAATCTTCGTACAGACAGATATCTTACGTTTATTTGAAAGGATAACAATAACTCTATATCCATCAGCCGTGAACATATTCCTTAAAGCCTAAAGGCGGCTTCACACATTCATTCGGCGAATCCCGAGTGGTGCGGATGAGTTGCTTGCTATTTGCATTAATACCGTAAGTATAGTGCATGTTTTTCATCAGGAGTGGCGGTGATCTTCCTCCACTGGATGGCGAGATTCCGCGCCGACCTACCGTCGACTAACGGGATGGGAGATACTAGTTTCCCAAGGAGGTATCTCCCACCAGCAGAGAACCGCCCCAGCCGCGGCAAGTTCAAAGTCCCCGATCGGTCTCCCGGCATGTTTGGTAGTGTAGTACATGTTAGTGTAAGTGTGTGTGTAAGGGGGCGAGCATAGGACAAGGAAGAGAAAGAAAACATCGCTCGCTGTCCGTGACCCGTTTGTTAGGGTACTGCTGCGGCATTCGCCTGGTGTTGATCGGAGAAACCACGGAAAACTACCGATCAGAGCAGCCGGCCACTAGAATTCTCCTCCAGACATCGACTGAATTCGACCTAGCTGAAAAGCTAGTGTCGATAATCGTACCGCCGTCTGGACTCGAACATTGGACCTCCAGGTCAGAGGGACTGCAGTGACATCAGTTGATGCACCGAGCCACCGCTCCCGGTCCGGAGCCGTCTTACGGTTGGAGTGCGTGGCGCCTGCACGGGCGCTGGCGGCGGGTGCGGGAGGGGGAATGGAGGGGAAGGGGGAGGAGGAGGCCGTGACCGCGGCCGTGAAACCGGGAGCGCCGGAGAAACCGGCCGCGGGCAGTGGGCGTTAGTCAGCGCGCTCGCCTTCGCCGCAGCCGCAGCCGCTCCCACGCACGCGCATGTGCGGGGGCAGGCAGGCCTCGCTTCGCTTTCATCGCCCGCGACGATACGCGCTGCGCCTCACGAAGCACGCGGAACCTTTCCTGTTTTTTAAAAATTTTATTTATTTATTTATTTATTTATTTATTTATTTATTTATTTATTTATTTATTTATTTATTTATTTATTTATTTATTTATTTATTTATTTATTTATTTATTTATTTATTTATTTATTTATTTATTTATTTATTTATTTATTTATTTATTTATTTATTTATTTATTTATTTATTTATTTATTTATTTATTTATTTATTTAAGGTCGCATCAACATCGAGGTCATTAGCGACCACTATTGGAGTGAATGTTATGGTAACTATGAAGATGCAACAAAACGGTAATGATAAGGGGTGAACGGACGGACACCAATACAACCATGTCCGAGGCGGGACTCGAACCTGCGACCCTTCGGTCCGAGATCACTAAGACTCTACTGCCTTCCGGATCTCGGCCACTGGGCAGGCTCTTTCCTGTTTTTGATTCTTGTATGGGCCGTTCATAAGTTACGGGAGGCGATTTTGGTGATTTTTCTACTCCCCTCCCTCCATTGGTGAGATGGGAGATTTTGGTTAACGCCCTCCTCCCCTTCTAATCTAACGTGATATTTTTCAAAATGCGTATTTTTAATGTAAATACGTTAATTTCAGATTGATTGCAATGGGATTTATTAGAAAAAAAACAACATATTTTGCTTCATTTTATTTCTTTAAGACTAGATATGACTAGTATTTAGAAAATAGGGTGGCTGAATTTTTTACTGAAATGTTATTGCATTTTTTTCCTTCGGTACGGACCTCGATGAACACTGCATGCCGGAATGCACCCGGGTCGAGATGATCGTGGTTACGAGGGAATTATAAAAACAGTTGGATGATGCTACATGGTCTCTTAGGGAGAGAATTATAAGAGGGAATTGTGAGTGGGAATTATGAGGGGGATATGACAAGAAACCGACTAAAGTTAACTTCTGATTAATTAGTGAATAAGTAAATCTGAATCATTAAATTTAGTTAAAAAATAAAATCTTATATATACCACGAGCGTAACTAGTTCCAATGATCGTGCGGCTTCAAAAGCTCGAGGATCTTTGACTCTTATAAAGCCCTTACTGCTAAATAACTATTTTTATTAACTTCAATGTACTGGCCAGCCCTTACGGCGTTACAGCTTTTGTTTACATATGGAACGTATTTCACGCATCCCTTCCAGTATTTATGTTTGTGGTGAGAACTTATATTTACCGTTGAGAACTACAAAATTAACTTATGGTTAGTGGTCTGCAGCAGCAAAAATACTGCTGAACAAAATCATACAAAATGTTGTTTTTTTTTCAAAAAGTATCATGTACACTGCTCAAGAATCAACAACTAAAAACTCTAGTATAACACTGAAACAAGTTAATCATTTTAACAGAAACAGTCCTCCCAGTGGATTTTCCTCCGAGTTCCGGAGATTTAGCGAAACCATACACACGCGCATACACACACCGGACGCTGCATAGTTCCCTTTCATTGTCTGCGCGCACTGGAAATTAGTAAAGTAGATTGAAATTTTGAAAAGGCGATATGTAACGGCATTTAGAGAAGCAGTCGAAGGTGATAGAAAAGATTTTAGAGACGTCCTCTAAGTTGAAATTTGGGGTCGATGGGGAAAAATGAAGATAGGAGAAGAAATTGTGTTAGGTGAATTGTATGAACAATTGACTAGATAACCCATCTAGTTCCAGTTAAGTATTTTAAAGCACCCTCTCAGCACGTTCGAAACTTAACAACGGATTTAGTTCTGATTGTATAAGATTGCTTACAGTAGATGAAAATTCATTAGAAATGGAAAGTGGTTTCTGATAGCTTCGTTAACAATATTAAAAATTGTTGTATACGAGTCAATCGATAAGTGTAAGGAAGAGAAGAATGCATGACGATTGTGGTAGGTTGATCGCATTGGGGAGACGCTAACTGAGATTTGTAATTTAGATCTAATGCTCTTAGTACTATTTATACTTTGGGGAAAGTCAGACGTCTGATTTTTTTTAGAATTAGGTAAAATTTAGGTAAGGTAAGAATTAGGTGGGCAGGTCACATACGCGTAGCGTCAAATGGATTACCGATCCCAAGACACGAATCTTCGCGTTCTATGTCATTCTAATGGGTTCACTTTGCTCTAGGCTTTCTAGTGTTATGTCAAGAACACCCGAGTGGAAAGGGCTTCCGCTTTGGAAGATATTTATTTGGCTGGTGGGGCTAATAGTGCAAGAATAGGTCAAAGCACACTGAAAGCATGAGAAGGAGCTTACAGCGAAAATTTGGTTTTCCGCTCCTGCAGACCGGAATAAGCCTCGCTTAGTAAGGAACGTGTTGGTCACTTCAGAATCAGCCACCGTCATCTTAAGAATCTAGGTATTTAGATATTTATTTAGTCAAAAAAGAAAAAGTTAAATGTGTATGTGACGTATGGGGGAGAACATCTGCGCACGCTTTCTTGAGTTTCAGAATCCCTTCCCAACAATTTAACTATTAATAGTAGAAAGTTGAAAAAAGTTAAATAATAATAATAACAACAATAATAATAATAAAAATTTAAAAAGCGCGAGATATACATTTCAAAAAACTAGACATTTTCGTTACCGAGTTATAGAAAACTTATTTGTAACGATAAACGAGCTGCGAATTTTATTTTTATGCAATGGTAACAAAATAGTAACTCACCCTAAGCTCTACTACCACTACAAGCAAAAAGAGAGTTCAATAAAACGTGCGCATAGTGAAGCTACATTTACGTCCAGAAGCAAATCAAGGGGACATCTCAGCATTTATTCAATGGATCAGGGAAGCTGGACAAAAATCCGATCGAGATGGGGGTCATTGACACAGAAGCTGAAGTACATTACGTGTTACAAACACATTAAGTCTTTTTTTAAAAATTAAACAATGAAAATGTAAACTAATTAATTATACTATATCATTCTTTTGTTAAAAGAACATTATTTTTCTTTTTGATCAAAATTGAAAACGTTCTGGCAGTGTGGAATCTTTGAACCTTCTGAACATTTTTCCCTAAAATGTCACAAAGAAAGCTCTCTCCATTGCTAGAAACCAATATAAAATATTTAAATAAGTTCATGTTTGTTTTTAAGATTACAAATACTATCGTAATTTACACATACTAACGCAACTAACAGTGAACATACACAGTTCATATGTAAATCTTTTCTTCTATACTATGAGTGTATGACTAATTGGTAAATTTGTTAATATTATTTTGGCTACTGTGTACTACTTTAGAATTAAAGTCAAAGTGTATATATGAATGGAGTTTTAACGTAATTAAATAGTTACTTAATTTAGTTAGTAATTTATTTAACATGTTAATAACGCATAGGCAACATATATTGCGTTAATTAAGCTGAGGCTAACCGCATGTGCTAACCTGTACATCTCACTATTTTAAACATATTTTAAATTTCATAATTACATAATTTTCACAAAGACATACAATTGAAACAAAAGAAAATATCATTAATATCATATTTTTTGAAGAATATGGATATTTATAAATTTGTGTATATATATATATATATATATATATATATATATATATATATATATCAGGTTTTATCACAATTTTAAAAGACTGAAGCTTAAACACTATCTATTAGTGTATCATTTAGGCTTATCAACCATTTTCTCAATAATTTTTTTATTTTCTGGTTTCTCAATATTGACATTTTTAACTTGCCGTTTATTTTATCTAATAATCTAACCCATGTTCCATTATGTTGTGTCTTCTTTACTGCACATGGGGTAGAATTATTTTTTTTCTTTTTGTAATTGATATTTTGTCATATTGTTCTATAAATAAAATCAACAGCTTTTACCAATAAGGTATTTTCCCTTGAATAGTGTTTCAGACGGATATATCTTTTCTATAAACATGCTAATAATTTTCTTTCGCATGTTTGGTAGGGATTTCACAGTTTCGTTATATACCTTTTCCCAAGTGATGATTCTATAAGTTGCCACTGACCAAACTACCTCATAATAAATCATCAATAACTAATATTCACTCAGCATTATATTAATTTTATAAAATACAAAAATCAAGTACATTATTTTAGAGGTCAGTTTCAATATGGGAGTCTTCCATTTTAAATTTTGGCTTATACGTACTCCTTAATACTTCCATTATATTAATCATCAAACACACTTAGATCTTAAACAGTCAGTTTTATAGTCTTAAAATATCATTTTATTAATCATTCGAAGTATTCATTAAACAGTATCCTGATAGAAGAATCGGGTTCGCTGATAATTTTATTTATTGGATAATGACCTAAAATACAGTAAAATGCATTATATTAATTTTATAAAATACAAAAATCAAGTACATTATTTTAGAGGTCAGTTTCAATATGGGAGTCTTCCATTTTAAATTTTGGCTTATACGTAGATCTTAAACAGTCAGTTTTATAGTCTTAAAATATCATTTTATTAATCATTCGAAGTATTCATTAAACAGTATCCTGATAGAAGAATCGGGTTCGCTGATAATTTTATTTATTGGATAATGACCTAAAATACAGTAAAATGACATTCTTGCTTTCATTGCTCATTAGTTACAGCTCACAAACATACTACCTCATCGTGTAACTTGTTGAATTCCCTAGAGAGGAAATATTTCGGTTGATCCAATGTCCCATTTCCAGGGGTAACTACAAATTGTGGCGATAAAATAAAATTCGGATGACTGGAATGTGTAAAAAAATAATGTTTAAACATTCTTTTTTATTTTGCGGACTATATACCTATTAACGAAACATACTATTTGTAATAATTATTAGAGACCTGCTAGGTGATTCAAAGCCATCGCATTTTAAGACGGTTCCACACGTTCGGCATTCGCCGAGTAGTGAGATAGTGCTCGCCCAATTCCGAGCAGCTGACGTGTTCGGCGCATGCTGGCTCCCTTTTATGTGTCCAAAAGACAGACACGCGGTGGGTAGGGTGAACCCCCAATGTTCGTCACTCGGCAAATAGCAAGCAACTCATTCACACCACTCGGGATTCGGCGAGCGATTGCTCGCTGTATGCCGAATGTATTGAGCCGCCTTCACGTGCGCCTTTACTCAATCTCTGCCTCTCTTTCCCTCACCCCCCACCGTCTGCCTGTCTCAAAGGCAAATATTTGAAGGTGAGGAACGGTTATGGAAGTATGAGCGAGTCAGCTGGAAAGAGTGGAATGTAACTCGCACAAGGACTGGAGATACACGCGAAATATTCTTGCAAATGTCATCGACCTTTGGCAAGCGAGTCGTCTTCTTTGGGCCTCTGCTGGCTTTCGGATTCGCTGCCGGAATGCCGCCCCGCGTGACCTCTGCGTCCGTCGGAGGACCGGATGCTTCGCAGCCACAGCTTTGCGAGACTAGCTCCCTGCCTCCCTGTACGATTTCGCGCCATTACCTGCGGACTCTCACTTTCTCTTCGCCGAAGTACGCTGCCTCAGAGGACGTATTTTGTGTGGTGATGCTTTTGGAGAGACCTGCTCGAAAATTTACGTTTCACACACTCTTTGCCTCGATAATGACAATAATGTGCGATGATTGATGGAGAAAGTTGTGGAACGAAATATGAGAGAGGAAGCAGGAAAAAGTTGAGAAAAGCTGTGTGTATCAGATTTGTTGGCTACAAATTCTGCTAAGGCGACCTTGTTCGAGGTATCTTCCGGGAAGTGGAAACACTAAATCCTGACAGTTATGTGACTGACCTGTTTTGTAGATTAATTACTTCGACCGAAGGAGTCGCGGCTGATCTGAGATCATGCTTCGGCATCTCAGGTGGTCGATCTCATACTTTCTCTCTGTAGCATTGGACAGAGAAGAGCTATACAAGAATCTACGACATGCATTTTTAACTCACGAATCATTAAATTTAAAGAGGTGATGTCATTTGAATTTTCAAAAACATTCATAGACTGGTTTTAATAAATTGTTATCAAGAATTATATGTTTATAATGCCGATTGTTTCTGATATTTTTGTTCATTGCAGATAAAATAGTATAAAACATTAAACTCATGAGCATTATTTTGATTTCTAATTTCAATAAAGGTGTGGTGAGAAATAGAGTATTCTTTGTTTGTAGACTCTTCCTTTTGTTTGCTTCTCTCGCTTTTTCATATATTTTCATATTTTCTTTTCTTAAAGATGTCGTCTCATGATTGGATCAAAACGAGGCACCTATTGGATTATTTTTAGATCTCTCAAAAGCTTTCGACGTCATTGATCATGACATTTTACTTTCAAAATTACCTTCATATGGAATCTGTGATATTGCTCTAGATTGGTTATGTTTGTACCTTAAACAACGATCTCAATGAGTGGAAATACCTTAGTGGAATGATAGAACCTTACGTACGCACCTTTCCGACGTTTTGCCCATTGCAAATGGAGTTCCTCAAGGATCGATTTTTGGCCCTATTCTGTTCCTACTTTACGTAAACCATATGCCCTCGACGATTCGAAACGGAAGAACTGTTCTCTTTGCAGATGATACGAACATCCTTTGCAATAAAGAAACCGTAAATAGTACAATATCAGATGTTTCAAATTGGTTTCGAAATAACAAATTAATAGTAAACGAAAAGAAAACGGTTTTAATGCAGTTTTCCATTTCAAATAAACAATTCTGTGCTCCATTGAAAATGAACGGTGTACCATTGACTGATGTTAAGGCAACAAAAGTTTTAGGTCTCTCAATTCAGTCAAACCTCAAATGGAACCTACATATAAATGAATTGAACACAAAATTAATTTCATTATGCTACGCATTCAGAATTCTTTCAAATTCAGTCAGCCTTCATACTGCTCGCTGTGTATATTTCACGAATGTTCATTCCCGCCAGAGATATGGCATAATATTCTGGGGAAATACATCTTATAGCTCCCAGACTTTTAGCATGTCATACGCAGTTTTAACTGTTTTTTGGCGTAAAATAAATTAAAAAAAAAAAATAAATAAGCTTCCGACAAATATTTGAAATGTGAGTCTATCACATCTGATATTTACATATTTCATTACATAAACTAGATGATTCATATTCCATATGCTATGTGATAGCATACTTTTGTTACCATAACTTTCACGATTTTCGCGGTACTGTTGTGTTTGCCATGTTCTCGCAAAAGTGAGCCGATTCAGTCTCCTTCGTTAAGATAACGGATAAAAACCGAAATGAATAATGACACATCAAGAAAAAGAAGTTAAAAATAAGACGAAAGCAAAACAGACTTAATTGAATCTAGCGGAAATGCGTGATAATCCGAAACTTTCCCTCCTTGTACTGTCAGAGGGAACGGAATTTATTGTAAAATAAGATAATAGTTCTAATTCATTATCAGATTTTACGATTAGAACAGTCTTGTAGGTTCTAAACTCTAGAAAGTATAATTGAATGTTTACGAGGTATCTAGTTGGTTTCCGGGGAACGGGGTGTAAAACCATATAATTACATGGAAATCCGTTCCCTAGACTCCGAGCATATTACTCAACAATAAGCACAGGAATATTACAATTTGTTAGAAAGCATATATTGCAAACGCACATCAGATAAAAAGGTACATGTAATTATTATAAAAGATGTAAAAAATATGTAAAATAACAATAGTTCTAATTCAGTCAGATTGTCTTGTAAACTCTAGAAAGTATAATTGAATGCAGGTATCTAGTTCCTGTAAAACCATATAATTACATGGAAATCCGTTCCCTAGATATTACTCAACAATTAATCAGATAATACATGAATATTATCATGATTAGGAATGGGCATCCTTGACTTTTTGAGCTTTATATCGCTGCTCCGTTTGTTAGGTGTTTGATTTTGGATGGACTTGGTTAGGAGTTTATTTAAAATTTATTATGTTTAATATTAGGCTATCTATTTGACTTTTTTAATATACTTAAAACTTGTCTTTTGGGAATTTGGATTGGATTCGGCAAGGTTGGATAGCATTTCGTCCTAGGTTGAATTTATTTGTTAAGTGAGAGGTGTTAAGTGTAGTATAGAAAATTTTTGAAACTGAAGCGATGTGATTTTTTATTAAATCCATACGTAGTTCCCTATGGATCTGGGTATTGGGTATAAACCACGGTGCTTGTATGATTTTTCTAAGACATTTGTTTTGTACCGTCTGAAGTTTCTCTATTGATGAGGGTGCTGCGCTTCCCCAAACAGGACAAGCATATGTTAAGGTAGGTAAAATGATTGATTTAAATATAGTCAGCTGACATTCAATTTTTAATGAGGATTTTCTGTTTATAAGTGGGTATAATTTTGATATTTTCCCTTGGGCTTTATTTACTAGTGCATGAATGTGGGGTTTCCACGTTAATCGAAAAGCACATCAAGATATTTAATTGGACCATTATTCCATTGAATTGGGCTGCAGTTGATTGTTAAGTTGGGGGGAGTTTTTGGTCTACGGAGTGTGAATATTTTGGCTTAGCATTTTTCTGGATTGATTTTTATTCTCCACTGATCTGTCCACAATATTAATTCATCAAGGTTATTTTGTATTCGATCTTGGCTATGAGAATGTCTTCGTGAGCAGTGAATAAGGCTGTGTCATCAGCGAAGAGAGCTAATTTGGTATCTGGCATTCGTGGGATATCTGAGGTGTAAATGTTAAATAAAGTTGGAGAGAGTACTGATCCCTGTGGTAATCCTGCTGATATGTTCCGAGGGGTTGATAATGTTTCATTGACTTTTACTATGAAATTTCTGTTTGAAAGAAAGTTTGATTATTTTTTGGACGTAATCAGGGACTCCCAGACTACATAATTTATACATTAGTCCTGCGTGCCAGATCCTGTCATATGCCTGTGCAATGTCTAAGAAAATTGCTACTGTATGCTTCTTTTGATGAAAACTCTCGGCAATATTTTCCGTTAGTCTCAGTAATTGGTGCGTGCATGAATGGTTAGGTCTAAACCCGAATTGTTCATCGGGGATTGCGTTCGTTTCTGAAAGGTATTTATTAAGTCTGCTGAGCAACAATCTTTCAAAAACTTTTGATATGGAGGGTAGTAAACTGATGGGTCTGTAATTTTCTCTCAATCTAGGATCTTTACCTGGTTTGCGAAAAGGTAGGATGATGGCGGTTTTCCATGCATTTGGGAAGTGATTTAGACGTAAGATTGCATTAAAAAGGTACATGGCATGAGATAAAACTGTACAATTGAATATAATAGTGAAGAAAATACCCAAGACAGCGACATCACTTCGATTGAGGAATACCAGTTTTTGTGAAAATCCTGTGTATAAATTCAGGAACTTCTGTTGTTCAGAGAGAGGCAGCTATTTGGAGAAAAAACAACACTTTCTTGGTATCAAGTACAGAAAACTGTGAATTGTTACTACTTTGTCTATAAACGAAAGTAAGAAGCTACGAATAGGGCCAAGAAAAATGATCTTTTTTGTTACAAGGAACCCTCAAAACGAGTTTTCCTCTCAAAAATAGGTACTTTTTCCTGTAGCATTACAGTATTTTTACCTAGTTTATGAATAGTGAACGAGAAAGTATACATTTTCAGCAATTCGTGAATACGTCTTATATAGTTACACTAACATTTTTTTTTCCGATTTTACATAAAATTACAGGAAAACTAGTAATGTTGAGAAAAACTACAGGAAAAATTTGAAATACCTTATACTGGAAAATACATTGCGTTAAAAAGACGGATGAGGGATAAGAAGAGGCTTGGCTTAAGGGATGTACATCACGTGACACAGATGATACTGTTGAATGCAAATTCGTTAAGTGAAGACGGCATCATTCGGCGGTCCTTGACTGCAGAGCTTGACGTCAGAGTGCAATGCCCCAACGTCAGGAAGATGTAAGGAATACAAATGGAATACAACTCCACAAAAGGCTCAAGTTTACAAATGAAAGACGAATGAAAATAATATTATTACATGTTATTTAGCCAGACAGAATTTAAGTGAAAGGAAGTAGTTACATATTTATGATGCGATTCATGCTTTACAAAATGTTCTATGAACAGAAATGTATGCTCCCACATTTCCTGTGGAAAAAGACACATAAGAAAACATTTAAAATAAATGATATAATTTAACTTCTCTCTAATTCGTCTTTTAAAACGTATGAGCTATTAAGATCCATTAGATTAGAAGAAACCTGAAGCAACGTCTACATTCCAGAAAATTCCGTATTTTATCAAAGAAATGGTGTGTGAAAAGACAAGGGGGTTGTGCTGTCTTTATATAGGGTGGCACAAAAAAACGAGAAAATTTGAAATATTTAGAAAAAAATGAAAGAAACCTCCAAAACTTTTATTTGATGCTGAAAATGTATTCTACAAGACTGGAAATTTCATTAACCATCACTCTTTAAAAATAATGTCCGTTAAGTGCTGTCCGATGTTCGTTAAGTGCTGTCCATTTCGCCGGACACATTTAGTAAGTCGGATGTGAACATTTTACACAGCCGGGAGCAATGTGTTCTCCGGGATGTGGGCAATGTTTTCTACAATCTGTCTCGAGATGGTTAAGGTTTATTGGTCTAGTCTGGTGCACAACGTTTTTCAGATGGTCGCTGGTGAAACTCAGAAGGAATTAATTTTTTTCATAGTAAAAAATGATAAAGAATTGTGCATAGCGCGATGCATAGTAAATCGTATGTACAGGAAAGCTTATGAACTTATTCAATTATTGTCAAAATGGGCTTCATTTGACATTCAAAGGTTTTCAATGATGTCTGCTTCCTCATTGACTTTGCCAACAGTTTTTCACAAAACATAATACAGAATCACTAGGTTTTAGTTTTTGAACAATCTGAAGCTTGTCAGGATGAAATTTAAGGTCGTGGAGTACTTGCATGCTCAGACGACCGAACCTCAATGACGAGGAAGTTTGTCGTACCGAACGACGAGGACTCCTCATCACTGCAGCTTGCAGCATCAATATTTTCTTGAATACGTACAGACAATACACATCCACAAGGTCTTGTTTCAAAACCGAACCTGTCTCTCCAAAGTTACGAATCCAAGGTTTGATTGCCTGGGAAGAAGGAACTTTACCCCGGGGCGGGATCTCGTAGTGGCGCGAAACACAGTTTGTGCAGCTGTCTCACTGTCACAATGTCGGTAATACGCGTTCACGACAATCGCACGCTCTGTCTCGCTCCACTGCTCCATTGCATTAAATGTCCAATTCTACTCGACAATTTGACGTCATCTCTCTACCTGTTGTACATCCACAGGCCTGCCGAAATCAACTTCAAATTTTCCCTTTTCTGTAGGCCATTCTGCGGTATATTAATCGAGCGAGTATGGTAATAACCGGCGTTCATCACTTACGGTTAGACATCTCCGTTAGTCCAGTCCACCAATCGAGTCAAATGAGATGTCATTGGACGCGTCTGAATCACCTGATGGGGAAATAATCATTTTTACGAATCTGTTCTCAGAAATTTCTCTAAATACGTGTTTTTTTTGTTTTTTAGTGACGAAACATGTTCTTGATGACACGTGGCACCCATGGAGGTAATCTGTAGCTCTTTCGACTCCTCTCGACAAGACGAATCAATTAGCTCAATTTCCGGTTTCTTCCGGTCTCCAATAGCCGGCTTCTTCCAGGATATTGCATAAAAATGTAGAAAAACACGTGTTTTTATGATTTTAATGCACTTGCGAGTACATTGGTGAAACGATGTGAATTACTGTATTGTCATTGCGATATTTACAAGAATTGTTTCGACTTGATTAAACAGATTGACTGCAATCCTTGTATAGTAATGGAGTAACTTGCCTCCGTCACTCACAGTCAGACCCTTTTCGGTTCTCCAATCCAGACGTCTCGGTCTTCTGGCGGGAAACTGACCTTTCTCGAACTCTACGAGAACTTTCTGAGATAATTACAAAAAAAGTGTGTGTCTGAAGGGGAGGCACAAAAAGCAAGTTTTGGAAAGTTTTTAAAGGTAAATTCATATGTGATCAAGAGCCCTTTTGATTTCTATCTAAGAGAAAAATAGATTGGCACTATGTTTTTGCCCGATCCTGCAGTAACATTTTGTAAAAATCTAGGAAATATTTTTGTGTTTGTTTTAAGTCACATATAGGGGAGAAGCTGTGAATTTATATAATTACTGCATTTCCGGCATAATGTTTATCCTTAGAACCTTATACACAATACTGAAGATATTTGTACCAAATATAATGTTAAGTAATGAAACGTACAAAAGTTTCAAACACTGAACGAAAACTAGGATATTAGGTCATGAATGTCAGATAACTCAAACATTGCAATTAAATACGTGTTAATTATGTGTTAAGTCATTTAGTTTGTTTAATAATGAAATTATTTTATAGAGATTTGTACTACGTTCCTGAATTATTTTATGTTAGTGTATCTTTCATATGAAGGCAAGCTTTTAAGTTTTGTGTATTTTTGATGGCGAGAATAACACTATCAAGTACTATAACTCATTTGCAAGACCAATGGCGGAAACAGAATCTTTTGGAACTAAGTTCTTCAAGATATTACTCGTAGAAATAGCAGATTCACGAAATTCAAATAAAAAACACGATTTACAGACGGTCTTGCGCTCTTCCTTGCCTGTCAACTTTTAAACTTCTTTGTTTGAAATCACCACCGCCATTTTAAGAGAGGGCTCACAGGGATTCCCAATCCTGCTGTGATGCCAGTGAGATGGCCCATACCACCATCCCACGGCACCAGACGATGAACGGCATAGGTGACTCGAAATTCTTTTGCCGGAAGCTTCTTTTTACAGTAAGTGGAACAGAGCTTGGATCACTCGGTGTGAAACTTTTTGCCACCCAATAGAATAATTCGTGGTTTTTAGGATTATTTTGTCACGTGTAGCATATTCGATAATACTAATAGAATAATCTCCCTTTTTTGGGTATTTTCAACTGTGTAGTGACTTGTATCTAAAGGTGGCCGTGTTCCTCTCTCGCTAGATCCGGCGCTGGTCTACATAGCTTGCGCGGTATTTCCAGAAATTTTTCTCAGGAATCCCTAGGAATCTCTTCCAGCGGGTAACTCAACAGCAGGGTTTAGCACTAAGGGCCGTATTTATAAACCTCATCCAAGGGCCTGCCAGGCCTAGAAGGCTGCCAGTGTTCGGTTTTGCGATTTATGAACGGGCCCCAGCCAATTCCAGTCGCCCCTTGTCCTCCCAGCAAGCCCCTAGATGGCAGGTCTCTAAGAGCTCTTCTGACAGAGCTTTACAAATACGACCCTACGATTCCGACTGACCTCCCAACAGGTGTAGTGGTGTAGTGCGTGTGAGTGTAATTGTATATGTATATATATATATATATATATATATATATATATATATATATATATATATATATATATATATATGGGTGAGGAGAGGACAAGGAAAAGGAAGGAAATATCGCGCACGCACTGGGGCCCGTTTGTTAGGTACTGCTCCGGCATTCACCTGGTATTGATCGGAGAACGGAAAACTACGGACTACAGCAGTCGGCCGCTAGAATTCTTCTCCAGACAACGGCTGAATTCAACCTAACTATGTAGCTAGTTCAGGGACATCAGTTGACGTCCTGAGACACCTAGCGTGCAAAGTAGCTACCGTCCAAATTCCACCACTGTAGGAACTCGAAGCCTTGGGAATCGTTCAGAATCTCTACAGAGACAGCGACAATGTTGAATCTGAGCTAACTCATTCCGTCTTACGATTTGCATGATACACTGAATGTTAATAGAGAGAGTTCGACAGAGAACATAGGCTTCCGCGGTCGGGGTCAGTATATTGGTTGTCCGGGAGACACCGCGTCCTAGGCACAGTCGCCAATATTTCGGCCGTCATGCTGCGACCTTACATTAAAAATGAATTTGCAGGCGCAGAACGGCGTATTGATTGTTAGTGATTCCGCTCGCGTCAATTGTTATAATTCCGTTAGCACCGTAAGTGTAGTACATGTTTTTCCTCGAGAGCTGCTGGCTGTGGTGTTCCTCCGGTGGATAGCGGAATCCGGCGCCGACATGCTAGCGGGGGTTTCCCTTAACCAGGTATCTTCCATTAGAGGGACACCTCCCCAGCTGGGACTAGCTCTAAGCTCCCGATCGACCTCCCGTCATGTGTGGTAGTGTAGTTAATGTAAGTGTAAGAGTATGTAAGCGGTACGGATAGGAAAAGTAAAAACAAAAATTGCGCGCGGGTCGCGGCTCGTTTACTAGGGTACTCCTAGGGTGTTGAGTGGAGAATCCATGGAAAACTACCTCCCACAGCAGCCGCCACTAGAATTATCCTCCAGTCAACGACTGAATTCGACCTAGCTGGTAAGCCGGCATCAGTTGATTGATTTGATTGATTTTTTCTTGTTTCCGGGCGCGTCACCTGCTTTGGTCATTAGTCCCGTTAGTGTAGTGCATGTTTTTTCCTCGGGAGATGGCTGTGATCTTCCCCCGTTGGATGGCGAGATCCGGAGCCGACCTACCGTCGGCTAGTGGGGTTTTCCCCTAACCAGGATTCTCCCACCAGCGGGGCACCGCTCCAGCTGGGACAAGCTCTAAGCTCCCGACCGATCTACCGGAATGGTAGTGCAGTGCATGTTAGTGTAAGTGTGTGTGCAAGGGGAGAGGATGTGACTAGGAAGAGGAAGGACAGATCGCGCGCGGTCCGTGGCCCGTTTGTTATGGTACTGCTCCGGCATTCGCCTGGTGTTGATCGGAGAAACCACGGAAAACTACCGATCAGAGCAGCCGGTCGCTAGAATTCTCATCCAGACAGCCGGCATCAAAAATTCTGGTACAGTCGGGACTCGAACCGAGGACCTCCCGGTCAGAGTCACAGCAGTAACAAGCTGATGCCCTGAGCCACCTCTCCCGGTCCGAGTAGTTAGAAGTCGCCAGATTTTAATTCCTGAGAAACCGAGTAAACACACACGAGCATTAAGGCGGCGGCACGTAAACAAAGCGGGCGGGGGCGGCGGCGGGCACGCGAACTGCGGGAATGCGCGCCCTGCGCCTCCTGAGCTCCGCCGTCGCTTTCGAAAACTTCGCGGCGCGTGATTCTGTTGTTTGCGACGAGCGTGAGAGTCGCCGCCACCGCCGCGTGCGCGCCCGCCGGCGCTCCGCTTTCGCGACGTCGCGTCGCTTCGCGCGACAACAAAGGAACTCTGTTGCTGACCGCGGATTCCCCTTGCCTCATTGTTACTGCACGCCGAGCGTCCGACTACGGTTTTCGGCTGATTCTCTTGATTATTCGCGCAATTACTTGATGGGGCTTCGTTTAAACCTTGTAAGTCTGGTCTTCTGTGTATTTTCTTTGTCTCGGTTTCTTTCTGAACAAATCGTACGTATACAAATCCGTTTTCGTTTTATAACCGTATATTTCTTATTTTCCGAGAAGGTTTTATTATTCGTGTTTGTACTTCTCACCCTTAAACATTGTTTCTTATTTTATGTTTAAATTTTGAATGTTTCATTTGGTTAAAGGCGAGTAAAATGATATTTATTCCACAACTAATTGAAAGGTAAAATAATTTTTAATAATCGTTAGCACCTTTGTAAGTCTGGTCTTCTGTGTACTTTCTTTGTCTCGGTTTCTTTCTGAACAAATCGTACGTACTTATGTAAATACGTTTTTTTATAACCGAATATTTCTTATTTTCCGAGACGATTTTATCATTCGTGTTGGTATTTCTAATCCTTAAAATTTTTCTTATTTTCTGTTTAAATCTTGAATGTTTCATTTGGCTTAACGACGAGTCAAATGATATATATATTCCACAACTAATTGAAAGATAAAATAATTTTTTTATCACACGAAGGAATGGCCGGGACTAATGCAGCTCCTAACATATTGAACCGTTAGACCATGAACCATTTGCAGGTTCAAACCCAGTCGGAGTAGTGCTCTTTTTGGGAGTAGAAAAACCGTACATTTGCCTTCCTTCGGAAGCATCCTGACGTATGTCGTACATTTAACCATGCAAGACAGTCTCAAGGTCAATGAACGCATATGAGCAATATTTAAATAGGGATTTTCTGCTCAAAACTACCTTCTTTTTTGGTCCGAGAAAACTGTGGTTGAGGACTGATTACACTGGTCGACAAAAAATATTTTTTTTTGTCTTAGAAAGAAAAATATCTGATTCTGGTATCATTTTTTCTCCTGAATTCAATTATGATATCGGTTTTTCTCCATCACGCAAGGTTTCCGAGAGACAGACATTTATGGTTTCAAACACTTTAATATTTTCTACATTCTTGAGTACACTGCATTTCGAACATTCGGACTCACCTAAAAGTCAGAAATGATTTTCTGCTGTATTTTGCTTGTGGTGCATCTTTCTTGATGGTCCAACAATAATCGGCCAGCATATTAGGATTCCATTTGCCTTGATATCTCTTTTCTATAGCTGAAATCTCCTGATGAAAGCGTTCCCCGTGCTCATTGCTCACTGCGCCGAGATTTTCCGGGAAGAAATCTAGGTGCGAGTGCAGGAAGTGTATGTTTAAGGACATATTACAGCCCAAATTTTTATAAGATGTTATAAGATCATTGACAATATCACGGTAATTTTCTGCCCGTCGATTTCCCAAAAAACTGTGAGTTACTTTCTTGAATGCTTGTCAAGCTGCTTTCTCCAGTGGATTCAATAGTTCCTCAAACTTCTCATCATGCATTAGTGATCGTATTTGTGGACACACAAATATCTCTTCTTTAATTTTCGCTTCACTAATTTTTGGAAACTTCTGTTTTAGGTACATGAAACCAGGAGTATTGCTCATGGATTTCTCGAAATTCTTCATTAATCCTATTTTTATATGTAACGGAGGTAGATACACATTTTTAAGATTACACAATGAGTCATGTTTCACATTTTCCTGTCCAGGAATGAATGATTCGCGTTTAGACCATTCTTTTTTGGTGTAATGGTTTTTTATGTCTCTACTATCCCAAAGACACAAAAAACAACAGTACTTTGTGTAACCAAGCTGCAGACCAAGAATAAGTGCAGTTATATTCAAATCACCACAAATATTCCATTCATACACTGCTTATTGAATTTTTGTCAATATAAATTGAAAGTTTTCATATGTTTCTTTCATACTAGTAGAGTGAGCCAGTGGTATTGATAGAAATTTATTTCCATTATGCAGAAGCACTGCTTTTAAACTTGCTTTGGAGGAATCAATGAACAAGCGCCATTCTGTTGGGTTATGTTCAATACCAAATGTCTCCATAAGAGAAGATATGTCATTGCAAAACACTAAGCAATTTTCTTAAGAAAAATTGTCTTTAAATAGAGAATGACGACTACGATAAGTACAAATATTTGTATTTTTTTTGAAGAAGATTCCATCCTTTTAGCCGGGACCCAAGCATTTCAGACTGGATTTTGGATAACTTTAAGTCTCGTGTGAGATCGTTAAGATCTTCTTGAGTCAACAAATGAGGCTCAGATGAACAGGTTTGTTCAAAAGTTGTATCATCAAAATCTATTTCTTCTTCTTCTTCCTTACTTCCATGGGAATCTGAGCCCTCTTCATCTAATGTCACATGTTCTGGAGGCTTCAGTATGGGCAATTCTTCGCTGTGTGGGGTCTCATTGCAGATTGCAAGTCAGGGTACACCACTGTTTGTTTTGATTTCGACGCAATCCTTTTAATGTTTGTTAAGCAGAAATAACAGTCAGAGGGAGTGATCTTCGGGTTCTCTCCAAATTATGGGGATAGCAAATGGTATGTGGCGTTTACCATTCTTCCATGTAGTTAGAAGCCTACTACATGATAAACAACATATGTGGGGCCCAGGTCCTTGTTTGGTCCCCCACATTACACCCCAAATAAAGTTCATAACACTTGTTTACTAATGGAGTAAGGTTTCGCCTTTGGGACTTCAGCGTCACTTCACCACATATGTAAAAAATGTTATGATAATTTAAACAAACTCTAGGCATTTCGTAACTTACAACAAAGTAAAATCAAGACACAAAGCACTCACAATTAAGTGTTTACTGGTTCACTGTTATCTCACAACTAACTTCGTTTGAATTAATGCGTGCTACCGTAGATCATGTTTGTGCCTGTCTGTGCAGGTTTGAACTTGCACAACAGTAGCAATGGTACAATTTGAGCTAGCAGATTTGGTTCCATCACATTTACAATGCTTGAAGAGTTTTTATTTTACAAAGGAAAAATGGTCGTTTATTAAAAAAATTTAAAACCATTACTTGAAATGAAAAATTTGAAATTAAAAAAAACTGTGGGTTATGGATAAATTCCGAATACATATCGAAAACACAATAAGAAACTGCAATAAGTACAACTATTGGTACTCGTGAGACAAAAATCATGTTGACCAGTGTTATTGCTCCTTGTGAAACTGTCCTTACTGATTTGTGATGAATTAATGAACGCACACTTCCTTCCTTTTTATCTTGAGATAGAAAAACTTCACTTATTCTTGATTGTATTTTAGAAACAATCTGAAGAAATTGCACATACATACGTACATTTAGTAATGTGTGTATGTACTTGACATTTTGGGTCGATAGTCTGACTTTGCCGGCCAGCTAATACGGCTCCCATACGTGGGCTTAGTTAAATTCCCATGCTTAGGGGTAAGAGCGACGTGTTGTGAACATTACGTATTCCCTTCGTCGTACCTAGCAAGAATCGCATCCCTGAGCTTTTCTTCATCACACAGCTTCAGAAACTGAAAAGATTATAAAGAATTGCTACTACTCTATTTTTTGCCTCGACCGGGAATTGAACCTGGGAACATACCACGGGAGGCTAGTTTGGTGCTCATGAGCCATCCTAGAAAGTAATATTAAATCTCTTAACCTTATTATAAGTATTATAACTTATTAGACTAAAGCATTGCATTCCTAATTGAGACGCCAACAACCATATCATTAAGCTGCATACGCTTTACCAATATTGTTCTTCACAAACCAATGGATTCATCGGTTCCGAAGTGTGGAACTGTTAAACATCGATTAAACAAATGAAACGCGCACCAGGGTGCATCCTGTCTGCTACACATCGAATCGTAAAACCTACACTCAGGGTTGGGCAAAGTACTTTAAATTTACTATTTAAACATTTCACCAAAATACTTTGTAAATAATTATTTAAATACTCAAAATACATTAGTTTTTTTTTTAGACTTTTTATCCAGCCAACAGCCAGTTCCCCTTTGCGCCTCGATGGGACGCATATTGGACTAGACGAACACACTTGCGGGCTTCTCTGATCTGGGATCAGCAGAACGCGAGGCCCTCCGCGACAACACATACATACAAAGTCAAGGGACAAACAGCCAAGGCGGGACTCAAACCCGCGACCCTTCGGACCGAAGCGCTGAGTCGGTACTCGCTCTTAGCCACCTCGGCCATCCACGTCGGCTCATTAGGTTTTGATTTGCTGAGTACATAAGTATTTAAAAAACTTGAAATACTCGAAATACAGTAAATACAATTGTGTTACATCTTTTTTATTATCTTTATTTATTAAATTATTTCTATTCTTCTTTATTTATTAAATTATTTTCTATTGTATTATTTTATGGTATATCTTTTAATACAAGTATTTAAAAACTGCTTGCACTATAATATCACAAGAGCTTTCTCAAACGAATTAAAATGCATTACATAACGTTGGTTTCATCATTTATTCTCATAACGTGATCACTCAATGTTCCTCCGTAGATTACAAAACTTACATAAACGATCGACGAAACAGGAAAACACGAAACCTCCTGAATTCGCGTCTTAATGAAGCGCAGCGGGGGCAACCCCCCCATTTCGCCCCGCGGGCGGCGCGGCGCGGCGCGGCGGAAGGCCTGGCTAATGAAGGGCTTGGCGGCGCTGCGAGGGAGTGAAAGGGGCCCCGGAGAACAATATCGGCGGCTGCGCGGCGCCGTTTCGCGGTCCACTCTCTCCGGCAGGAACCGCTCCGCGCGCGCCGCCCCAACCGCAAGGCGCGACGACGTCTTTCCGCTCCGGCGGCGCGCCTTTGTGGAGGCCCCGCGCGCACGCGGTCCCGGCCGCCCAAACACCACGCTTCCGCAGGCGGCTTCGCTTGCGCGCGGGGGCGGATGGTCGGGGGCGTGGGCGGGCCCGGTGGGCGAGCGTGTGCGGGTGTATGCGCGCGTGCGAACGGGAGCGAGCGCGGCGTGATAGCTTGGGCGAGCGTGTGGGTTGATTGATTGATGGATTTTTTCGTGTTTCCGGGCGTCTCAACTACTGTGGTCATTAGTCCCGTTAGTGTAGTGCATGTTTGATTTTTTTCTCGGGAGATGGCGGTGATCTTCCCCCGCTGGATGGCGAGATCCGGCGCCGACCTACCGTCGGCTAGTGGGGTTTCTCCCTAACCAAGACTCTCCCACCAGCGGGGCACCGTTCCAGCCGGGACAAGCTCTAAGCTCCTAACTGGTCTCCCGGAATATGTGGTAGTATAGTGTATGTTAGTGTAAGTGTGTGTGTAAGGGGAGAGGATAGGAAAGGAAGAGGAAGGACAGATCGCGCGCGGTCCGTGGCCCGTTTGGTAGGGTACTGCCCCAGCATTCGCCTGGTGTTGATCGGAGAAACCACGGAAAACTACCGATCAGAGCAGCCGGTCGCTAGAATTCTCCTCCAGACAGCGACTGAATTCGACCTAGCTGAAAAGCTAGTGTCGAAAATCCTGCCGCCGTTAGGACTCGAACCTAGGACCTCTCAGTCAGACGCGCTAGAGTGACATCAGTTGATGCACTGAGCTACCGCTGCCGGTGCGAGCGTGTGGGCGAGCGTGTGGGCGAGCGTGTGGGCGAGCGTGTGGGCGAGCGTGTGGGCGAGCGTGTGGGCGAGCGTGTGGGTGAGCGTGTGGGCGAGCGTGTGGGCGAGCGTGTGGGCGAGCGTGTGGGCGAGCGTGTGGGCGAGCGTGTGGGCGAGCGTGTGGGCGAGCGTGTGGGCGAGCGTGGACGAACGTGTGGGTGAGCGTGGGCGGGCGAGGTTGGGCGGGAGCGTGCAGATGGGGGAGACATGGGTGGGCGTGGTTGAGCATAGCTGGGAATGGCTTGCGTGGGCGGGTTTGGTCGGGCGGATGCGGGTGGATATGGGGGGGGGGGAGCGTCCGCACCGCGACGTGCCGCGTGCCTTGTGGTAGCCAGTGGCGTTTGCACTCCTCGTGTTACGCGCCGCAAAACAGTGGATGGCAAAGACTCACTTTCCATGTTATTTAACTAGTCGCTCTTGAACGACCGACTAAGGTGGCTAAGGCATGATGTCACTGCATACATGCTCTGACTGGGATGTCCTTGGGTTCGAGCTCCAACAGTGGCAGGAGTTTCGACACTAGCTTGTCAGCTACGTCGAAATCAGGCGCTGTATACAGGAGAATGCTTTCTGCCGACTGCTCTGATCGGTGGCTTTCGAGAGCATTACCCTAATAAGCGGGCCATAGACCGCCCGCGATCTTTCTGTCTTCCTTGTCCTAACCTGACCTCTTAATTACACTCACAGATACACTACACTACCCACATACCGGAAGATAAATCGCAAGCTTGAACTTGTCCCGTTAGGGACGGTGCCCCGCTGGTGGGAGATACCAGGTCGGGGACATCCTCTTCAAGTCTACGAGTAGATCGGCGCCGAATATCATCATCCAGCCGGGGAATATCATCGTCACCTCCCGCGATGAAACATAAACTACACTTACTGGACTAATGATCTTAGCAGTTATCGTGCCCTGAATCACCAATCAATCAAACGCACTGAAATTCCGGTCCCGTCTCGCCCTTTATTATCACATTCGTCAGAGGTTCGCCAAATATGTAGAAATTCAATTAGACAAAAGGTTATCTCGAAAAATACATGTATGTGACATTGTTAAGAAAACCTGGGCTAAAATACCTAAAGGTTATTCACTAATAAATAAAAACTTTCAGGGTTGGTGTGCCTGTGTACTAATTTATAATTCACTCGTCATTGACATACACTACCACACATGCCAGGAGATAGGTCGGGAGCTTAGAGATTGTTCGAGATGGGGCGGTGCCCAGCTTGTGGGAGATACCTGGTTGGGGAAATCCTCTGTGTATCGACGTGTAGGTCGGCGCCATGTCTCGCCATCAAGCCAGAGAATATCACGGCTTCATATCAAGATAAAACTCACGGGAATCACTAATCGATCTGTCGTTGACATACGCTTGTCCTGCAAGGGGAGGTATTGCAAAACTAAAATACAGAAGCTACAAATATTAAAAAACGAATTATTAAGGCATATAATTAAAGCCCCGCCAATTCACAAATTCAAGAATATTAGCATAAAGTACTATGTAAATAGATAATTTAAAAGATTTTTCGCAAACTAGAATTCTGTCCCAGTAAAACAATTTTCAAACTTGAGGTCCTGTTTCACTTCCATCTGGAACAAATTTTGATTAGATGTAAGCTAACATAGTTCTTGCATAATTATCGGTTAATTACAAGAATATATGTATATTATGTATTGTCTGATCTATAAATTGTGTCTGTATAAAGACAAATGTTCTAACGCCTGAATAAATCATAATAATAACGATATTATTTACGCGAATTCACATTTTCAGGGCATTATGTAAATACTAAACTTCGATAAGCTATAAGTACTGAACGACAAGGAAATAAAATTCGTAATATTTTTCATTATATAGAACGAGCAAAATTGAATTCATGTCAATTCGTCATGTATATCAAATGACCTTTGTGTTTGGTAAATATTAATTTTGCAGTTTTGAATGATACTCATCATTTCGTACATAAAATAATAATATGTTTTAACTAATCTGAGAGAAGACTTAATTGTCTTGAGAAGAATATATTCTGAAAAAAATGTAATCATATACACGTAATTTATTAAAATTAATATGCAATCATTTTCGATTCAATTTTCGTAAATACAACAAGCTTGATATTAAAAAATAAAATAGATTTGTTGTGAATGGGATTTAATTAATATTTAATTTTTAATGTAGCAGCGGGCAATACTTTACATGCTATTTTCAAAATTGTTAATCCATAAGTTAAAGACAGAAACAGTGAAACTTATATTGTTCTAATTGATATTTTTGTAAAGTTACAGCTGATCTTCAACAACTTCAGCTGCATTCGAGTGAGGCAAATGCAGACAGACATTTATTTTAAATTTTAATATGACAATTTATTGACAGAATTTAGTGCTTTATTTTCTCATTAGTCGTTTGCCGGAACAGGCACGTATTCCACACAAACTTCATCCTCCGCGTTACATTATTCATTACCCGGTTATTTAAAAACTATTTGTACCGAGTAAAACATGTTCATTAATATTAATGTTACTTCAGAAACAGTAGTTTTCTCTTAATTGTTCGAAATTTTTTGCAACACCTCAATTATAACTAATTTTATATCAATTTATTTTATTAATGTAAAATGACTTTCGTATTTAAAGTCGGCTCAATAAACTCTACGTTCGCAGGTCCACAGGAGCAGCGTGGAGGCTGCATTTGGGACAAACAAGGCAGTAAAGGAGGGCTGCCAGATGCCTACTGGGAAATTCCACCATATGAGGGATACAAACCCGCCTAATTCCGCGAAATGACTGAGTGGTAAAAAAAGATAATCGGTGAAAAAACAGACTACGACACTGGAGCTGGGAATTTCAAATTTTCTGGACACTTACAAGTTGTTTTTACTAAATACTCTTTTGCATAAATCCTATCATAAACCATCAATACTTGTAGAATTTTTAGAAAAAAGGTGAGAACAATTGCATGCCTGTTTAATTAAAAAAAGGAAATGGGCTCTGACATCTAATTATAGTTGCACATTTGCAAATGTTCAAAACTAAAACACTTGTGAGTGGAGCATAAGTTTGAGAAGCCATGAATATTTGTACACCTTTTAGGAAAAGATGGATACTGTTGATGGTTTAAGCAAAAAAAGCAACGCATCGGTCAAAATCCGACCAGGAAACAATCAATTCCGCCCATTTGGCGCAATCGTGCAAAATGCATTTTCTTCCCGCAAGTCATCACTTTTTTGCGGCCTAATTGTCGGAATTCCGCCAAATATGACATCCTTTTTTATTTATATTTTTAAATTAAAAGAAATTATTAATCCTTGTTTGGCATGTAAGGACTTTCAAGGTTTTGAATAAGACATAATCTCCCCACACAAAGTTGATAACTTACGGCATTTTTACATATTGTGTTTAGCTTACAATTAAATATGTCAGAAACGGTCCTCTAACTTCAAGTTGTTTTGTATGTTTTGTATGTTAACTGATTTCGTTTCTGCTATTTTAAGGAGGTCGTAGTAAGTCTTTGGAATGCAGACTTAATTCTCGGATACGTGTATGAAGTGAAACCTAATTAAAATTTTTGATTTGAGATGGTAGGTTTGTATATAATCGGGTAGAGAGTCTGTCTATGTAATGTTTAATTGTGTCTAAGGCATCCCCGGGTGAAGACTCCACGCAACATCTTTGCTCGTCACCTTCGCGTGTGACTGAGGCGCGTCGCCGTGTCAGGAGACCTTGCCGTTTTCGAGCGGTGACGACCTCCCCGGACGTGTTTCGCGAGAAGCTAGCAACCAAGTTGGGGAAGTGGCGCGGACCTCAACGCGCCACTTTATTCATTTAAGGCGCTCTCTCGGCGACCTGAATCCCGCTCGCGAGTTCTCCTCTGAGGCGAATGCCATTTGCACACCGCGCACTTGAAGCCGCGCCTACTTCCGGACGGAAACGAAATGCAACGAATGGACGAGTATTGCGGAGATGAATATGGGAATCTCGGATGAGCGCTGTTTTACTGTAATAATCGTCGTTCTGTCCTTTCTTAACGAAAATGGTCCATTCAAAAACGGAACACAAAATTGTAAAAATGAGTATGTACACAAGTGAGTCTGTGTACGGTGGACGGTACTGATTCTAGGAACATTGGGACTTTCACAATTTCGAAAAAAAGCGATTTGCTCTTCGAACATTGTATTTGTTGTTTAACATTGCTACACTCATATTTTAGTTGTCTCTTTGTGTCTGCGGTAAACTTGTTTATTAATGTATTTTGGGTTTAATAATTTTTATTTTTACAGTGTACATAACCCTTCACCAAACAATTTTGGATATTATCTTTAACCAACTGAACTTCAATTTATCCAAGGTTTTGCGTGTAGTAGGTAGTCTCGATCCAATTTTCCGGATAAGTGATGAATTACTGTATTAATCGTTGTGCTGTTCTTTCTTCACATAGTTATCTCTGCTTTTCATTTGGTACCACGAAAAAAAGTTTTTTTTGCTCATTGTTAATCGAAATGTTGATTGAAAATAACGCGAGGATCATATTTTCATTAATATTGAAGACTACTTTGCTTTAAGAACAAACTCAAGTTTCAATTAAGAAGACGCAGTAGGGATTCGAAAAAGGTTGAACATTTTGGAAAATTCAGAGGTTCTATTCACAATCGAACTCTTACCATGTCTACATGTGTCATGCCCTTGACATACCCTCTACTCGAACAAGAAATTTAAAATAATACATTTGGAGAAATTTAAAAAAAAAATGAAAATGTGGTATGAGGTCTCAACGTACGGCCTAAAATTGAAAGCCCCGTTTCAAATTCGCAGGGTCTCAAGTTAAAATCGATAGAAGAAAATTCGTTTTGGGAAAACGGTTTCGGCGTTAGTGTTATTTAAAAACGGACAAACAGACAAACTTGTGAAAAACATGGGAATCACACCGAAGACGCTTAAGGTTCACTAGAGAGGCGCGTTAGTTAAGTTACCTTCTTCCCCGGAAATTGTTGTTAAGTTTTGTTAAGGAAATTTAAGTCGATTTACTTTTCTCCAGGAAATTGTTGGTTATTTGACTGCAGTTGTGTTATATTTATTTCTTTGAAATTTCGACATAGTCATTATTATGTGTCATAATCATTACATATTGATATAGTAAATTGTTTTCGATGAAATGTTTCTGGAACTCATGATATCATATAATTAACCAATATGTAATTTAATTATAATTTAATTTGACTTGGAGCAAATATAAAGGAGAATTTTGCCTTTGAAGTAACGAAAGCTGTGACAAATGAAGAGATACCTAATACATTTTAAATGATTTCAATTTGAGCTTACTTATTCTGAAAATATTAATCCGCAATGATTATTTTTTGTTTAGTTAACACGTAAGCAAGAAACTGATGGCAAATCCTGCTCATCAACTATTCATCTATTTATCGAAAGGAAGTTTGACAAAGAATAACACCTTTCTATCTAGGGCTGAAGTCAATAAGAAATATTTCTAGAATATAGAAAGAGAGCATTGGCTACGATGGCTACAAGATTGTGGCAGATATTTTAGACGCAAGCAGCCTTGATGGACCAAAGGCGTAGGCGTTCGCACGGGTGGGGTGCAGGGGGCTGCGCCCCACCTGCGTTATAATAGAAAAAAAAAGAAAAAGAAAACATAAATCGTAAAAGAAGTCGCGGAAAAGGGACCATAAGGTACGGCTGAGGAAAACCCCCTGAAGGTGGAAAACCTGCCGTGAGAAGATGAAAACATGCTAATCTACCAAACTTTTTCTAGAATATTTATTTATTTCCTGAGGTGTACGTGTATTTTAACATCGTCATATCCCACTGCCCACTTGTGAAAGTGTTTTTATTTCTCTGTACGCTGCGTAAAGGAATGCAGGTCTAAAATTAAAATTTTTAGAAAATAGTTTGTAAACATTGACTGTTGACTATCTTTTTTCTTAATATATTGCAGCATGTCGACACGTGTAGTGTAGTGTAGCTATTGAACAACTTTCCAGTTAAATATATTTCCAAGCTACTCTGGACATTTTAGCTCTCTTAAAAACTGGAACATGTAAATGATTTTTTTCTCTCATACCCCAAATTCACAAACAAATAACTCAGTGTAAAAGTGGCCTGGCACATACCTGTTTATACCGACAAGTTGATTTAACTTTTTTCCATACACCTATGACAAAATCTCATTTTTTTTCATCACACCCTCTCCTCAGCGAACATAGATTTGTTATCAATAGGGAGCGAATTTCTATGATTTTGAATATTTTTGTCCGTTGCTTTATGACATAGTGAAATTTCTTTACATTTAGTTGGAATTAAATGCTAAGTAGATTAATATGTTAGTGCATATTTGTGAATATTTGGCCGATTTTCCCAATTGCTGCATATTCGTGTAATTATAAGCGCCTATTTTGCATATTTTGTTGAAATAGAGACTTTTATATAAAACGTTTCAACTTTTCATAGAAAATTTTTAATTGTGAGCGTTCATTTATTGGAAAGAGCTTGTCACAGTTTGCGTTTAGATTTTACTTCTTTTCTATAGATGATAAAATATTTTTGTAAATGTAGTTTTTTGATATCGTATATTTTACACCTGACAGAAGTGCAACAAGACATACTAGATGAATATTTACTTCAATTATTTCTCCCGCGAAGTCGGGTAGATTATATTATGTTTGAACAAATATTTGATGATATTTGAATATTATCTTTTCATTCCAAGCATGCTTCTCCCGAATTTTATCGAGAAACGTTTATAGAGGAAATGAAATATTGTTAATTTTAATTGCATATTAATGCGCATATTTAAGAATATCTAGGTTATAAATGCATATTTTGACGAGCGAATTTCAAGATTTTTTAGGGCATAAAGATCCTCTCAAGTTATCAAGGACCCATTAAATAAGTGGTGAGCCACTCACCCATGACGGCAGCGGCCGCCCCGAGCAGCAACACCAACAGCAGGAGTCCCGAGGCCGCGAGGAGCAGCGGGGGCGTGGCCGGGCGGGGGCGGGCAGCGGTCACCTCGCCGCGCTCAGCTCCAGGGCGCGCAGCGGCGGGCGGCTGCGGCGGGGCGACACGCCCACCCCCGCCCCGGCACCCATGCCCCGCACCCGCAGCCGCCCCGACGCCAGCCGCTCCACGATGGCGTGCTGCAGTCGGGCGCTCCAGTCTTCCTCGTGCGCGGCTGCCGTCGCCGCCGCCGCCGTGGCCGCCTGCCCCGCCGGCGCGGGGGCGGGGGTGGCGGGGGTGGCGGAGGCGCGGGGGGCGGGGCCCGGCGGAGGCGCCGTCTTGGGGCCGGAGGGTTCGCACCGTGGGGGCGGGGCTGCGCGCGGGGGCCGAACGCTGCTACCGCCGCTGGCCCTGGCCCAGCGACCGCTTGGACGTCGGAAAGGGCGAGCGCAGCTCCGTCGAGTCCAGCACCTTGTACGTGCCCTGCAGGACGCCTTGCAGCTCGCCTTTCTTCTTGGAGAGGACGATCGAGAACTTCCTGCGACTCGTCAGAAACAAGTTGGAACGCAGGATTCGCAACTTTGACAGTCGCAGCTTCTTGTGCGATTTCCTTCCGGCGATGATATACATGGACACAAGAATTTCTAACCGGTTCCGCGAGTAATTAAACGGAGTGTGCTCCTATACGTGTTCGAAGAATGCATCGACTTGCATTTTCTCTCGTCGGACGTAGTCTGAGTTTCTTTCTTCTTTCCGCAGGGTGGTCACGGATCCAGGCCACGGGGGTGCTCCTAGGCGTTGCAGCTACGCCTGTTGTATCACTTGATCACTGAATGCACTCGTTAGAAGAATCTCTCCCTCATAACATTGTAGACGATCGTAAAAACTAGAGAAAAATCTCTCCTGTTCTCCGTCGCAGTTCACTTCTTCCACGGAGATACACTGCCTTTTGCCACAGGTCACTCTCGCCGATACATCGTCTTGTAAACAATCGAGAATTTATCCAGCACAATTCCGATGGTGGAAACAATGTAGGTTTGGTGAGGTATTCGTCCTCACTCTGTTGCAAAGCGTCGTATCAGGCGCCCACCGCCGGGCTTCGAACAGGGTCCCTCAAGATGGGAGCACGTGAGTGCGGGCGGCGGCAGCGAAGGTCCGACTGAGCTTCAATGGCTTCAATGAAAACGAATACGCCCCAGCCACTTCTCCCACTCCCCTCCCGGCGCGATCCCCACCTCCTCGCGCTCGCCTCCCCCCCCCCGCCCCCGCGTATCTGCACTTTCTCCGCTCTTCTCTTCTTTCGCTAAGCGGCCCATCTCCCGCCCGCGCTGCTCTCGGCAACGTACTGCGTTGTTGCGGTGGGAGAACAAACGAGGCGCGGGCGAAAGTCGACCTCCACGGGGTTGCGTCGCGGGCACAACACTTGCAAATGAGAGATATTGTAGCGTCTTATATCATCGTCACTCGGCGTGTTAACGACCTGCGCCGATTCAAGCGAGGTCGGCGGACGGTCGTCCAACAGGTGGTGGTCTCGTGTAAGACGGCATCCTCCCATTGTTTGCGATCCTACGCTGCATCTCCGCACTTTTTTTTTGTTACGGTGGTAAAGTCCTCTGTAAGACTTGGAAATATCCGAGGTTGAATAATTTAATTGCTGTGACCTTACAGTCTAACTGTTAAATGATATAAACATATAAACAATATTAATGATTCAGATTTACTTGTTTGCTAATTAACTAGTTATTAACTTGATTCGCTTTGTCTTTTCATATTTCCCTCCCGTAATTCCCTTTCATAATTCCCTCCATTAAAGAACATGTATTATTATTCAACTGTTTTTGTATTTCCCTCGTTACCACGATTCTCTCGATCCAGGTTAGTTATGGAGTCTATATCGATCTCTGTAGCGAAGGTAATGACAAGCAATAACATAACTATAAAAAATAAATACTACTACATTTAAAATATTACACTGTAATACTATTCTGCTTTTTCTTCAAGGAGGATTTTTACAATTATACGGAACAATGTGTACGTAATTATTACCACTTTTAAGTACAACTTATTGACCAAAACATAAATTTCATAAAATGTTAACTTTTAAGAAAAATTGCATTAACATAACGATTGTTAACAAGAAGATGTCTTTGGCTTTAATTTGATATAGTACGTAGGTTTTAAAACTGAAAATTTAGTAGAACTGTTTAAGCAGAGAAATATGATATTGATTATGAGAACTTACAGAAAACTATCGTCAGTAGTGCATCGATTACCAATAGTATATTACAGAAAACCACAGGAAATTTACATTTCAATACACGATTTTAAATACTTCTCACATTATACCAATGATTTGATTAAATTCAGGCCATGATCAAACATATAGTCACTCCGAGAATCATTTCATTACTGCCATTTATGAAGTTCATTTACGGAAGTATGCGATCGTTTGAGAATCCCCAAGGTGAGACCCAGGCAGATCTTCGCAATCGGGGGATGATTTGAAACTGTTTCCATCGCTTTGGGAGGAGCTGTACCGAAGTAATAGTCACGTCCCTTCGACGCTGACACGTGTCGCCAGTACGTGACGTGAGTTCTGATAGTGCGCCTCACCGTGACTTTGCCTCATCGTGAACTGGGAACTTACTGGGAAGGGGCGTATGAATGTGATAGGACTGCAATCAGGCGATTTCGAGGAACGTCGCCCGAGAAAATGAATTTTTCCGTTTCAGTAATATGCTTGGTTTGTCATAAAAGCAGAAATCTATTAAATTATTTTATTAAAACATGTGACAGATTGAAAATTACGAGTACTTGAAATTGAAAATTTGTAAAAGATACATTTTCATTTACAAATGTATTAGAAAAGTAGCAAGTGTGTACCATATTGTTTTACTCGGGATATTGCTTTACGGGATACCAGTCGGGAGCTTCGAGCTTGTCCTGGCTGAGGCGGTGCATCGCTGGTGGGAGATACCTGGTTGGAGAGAGCCGTGCAAGCCTGCGTGTAGGTCGGCACCGGATCTCGTCATCCAGCAGGATAAGATTTCCGCCACATCTCGTGGTAAAAACATGCCCTAAACTTGTAGGGTATTGCGTGGATGGTTTTTTAAAAATAAAACCTCGTCCGTTAAAATAAATCGGCTGATGAGGCTCCGGGCTTCAACTGGTGTCACTGCAGTGCCTTTGACGGGGATGTCCTAGAGTTGGAGTCTCGACAGCGGCAGGATTATCGACACTAGCTAAATAGATTTGTCGAATTCAGTCACTGTCTGAAAGAGAATTCTAGTGGAGCCCGCTGGTGGGAGATACCAGGTTGGGACCCCCCCCCCCCGCAAGCCGACGTGTAGGTCGGCGCCGGATCTCGTCATCCAGCGGGGGAAGGTCACCGCCACCTCCCGCGATAAAAACATACCTTATACTTCGGAAATAATAACCTTAGCAATTGACACGCCCGGAATTACTATTGATCAATCAATAAATCAATCGGTACCTCCTAACCTAACATAATATCACTATTCACCTCAGTTGACGCATTTTCGAGTTGCGACGACAAGGCTGCGGACTACGGCCTTCGCGACTTACATAAAATAACCTTGAATCTGTGTTGCACAATTTCAAAAGCATTTTTATTCGAAAATACTTCTTGCGAGTACACGAGACGCTTCACATTCCGACAAGCATCTTACATTAGCCGGCACCCTGTGGATGCTACCAACATTAGCCGGGTCATAGCTGCACTTGAATGTCACGTGCTGGAAGGAGAGGGGGACATTGTTATCCAATCGGGATCTCCAATACCAAAACTTTAAGTCGCTCCAAGCTCCAAGTAGGATGACAGTGTTTCCTTCTTCTTCCAGTTCGTGACTTTGAAGTGCAACTATGTTTTAATAGGAGTATAGTCTGTAATAATCCGTTCATTGTCATTCATACAGCTTTATCAACACAGTCTAGCTAATGTACGATTAAACCACGCACCCCTAACATTATACATAATTTCGTCTTTAGTAGTGACTCGTCGTGGTAAGCGCAATAGGTCGTATGTCAAATCTATCGAAGTTTTGAGGAGGAACGAAAAACGTTCTCTACCTCTCATTGACTTGACTATTGATTTCACAAATATACAATCATGATATTCGGTTTTTCATTAGTCCGTTGTCTTACGACCTTTTACAACTGCTACAGTGCTCTAGATTGAACACAATGGTTTAATAAAGAAAAAAAAAGTGAATTTTTTGACATGCGACCTATTGCTGTTACCACAAATACATTTTTCATGTTAAAATTTCTCTTTTATCTACCTTTGTTATCGTGTCTACATCATCAGACCGTTTTGAAGAAAACTCAAGAAGACGCATTTGTAGGCTGTGGAAGTGAGCACAGAACCATCACACAACTTTTTAGTTCTGGTTACGCTTGGCGCTTACGAAGAGAAATGCGTCAGTGCACTCAACTCTCATAACACACCACGTAAGAAGTGTGTGCTTGGCATACCTTACAGCTACGAATGGCGGTAGCGCTGACCATTTGCATTCGCGTTGTAATCTACCTCCTATACGTAGTTTTTGCAAAGGATACGTGCAAAACTTTATCAGTTAATGGAATAGTTCTGATTTTTCAATGTGCTTTGACATTAGAAATAGTAATCATAAATAGCAGTTTACAAGAATTTAAGACTGTTATTCAACTCAATCCGTATACAAATAAAAATATTTGTAAAATAGTTTTTGCAAAGGATACGTTCAAAACTTTATCAGTTAATGGAATAGTTCTGATTTTCCAATGTGCTTTGAAATAAGTAATAGTAATCATAAATAATAGTTTACAAGAGTTTAAGACTTATGGCTATTCAACTGAATCCGTATAAAAATAAAAATATTTGTACAATAGTGAATGACAAATATATAATATAGTGTTTATAATAAATATAAATAATATAATGTATATTATTTCATTGCTTTCTGTAAACTTTTTTACGTTAAAGTTCTCAAGAGAGGATTCGTGCTGCACGAAATGGGAAAAATCTCATTCACCACTCCTCCTTAATGAAAATGTGTATTTTAGAACTTTAGATTTTTTACATTAATGGTTTTTAAATACATTTCACTTTCCTAATAACAGAACTTCCTAAAAAAAATTCTTAAAGATCTTACTGCCACATTACAACTTCTTAATGTAGTTTCTGTGTCCGGCAGGTCTTCAAACAAACAGCGTAGATAATACAACACTGATTACTTTTTCAATATCTTTGAGACCGAACAGACAAAAGGCTCTTTATTTAATAATAAAGTAAAATTAGCATTTTCATTAGTATGATTGTTATCAGTATGATTGTTAATTAGATGGCTAGAATACACTCTGCTCATAATTAATTAGCGTAAGATTGGAGATGTGTATTCTCTATTTTGCAACGTGCAATGCTCCCGTTGTAAATATTACACATCGCTTTCGATTGTGAGCGGAGAGGAGCACAGAGTAAAGCAGAGTAGAGGCCGCGCGCGGCGCCATCCAAAGAGAAACCGCTCGTCGTCCGCGGGCGGCGCGACGCACGTGGAGCGCGACGGGAGCAGCGTCGCTCATCGCCCCACCCCCTCGCCCCCTCCCGCGCCACCGCCCCACCACCGTCCATTCCCCCACCACGCGCCGCCCACCGCGCATCAGAGCAGTTTTTGCGAAAATTTAATTTTTGTAATTTTAATTTACTTCATACAGAAATTACGTGAAAACGATTGTTGTTTTTTTTCCAAAAGTTAAACATGACCTTTCTTAAAAAGCTATGTTTTTAGATAAAATTTCTTTCAGGCAAAAATATTTATCTTCAATTTTGTAATTTCGGAAACTTTTTTTGCAATTTTCGATAGAAAATATTCGCTCAGAAAGGGACTAGCGCCATACTTTTTATCATTCTTTGAAACATATGACTTGATATGAAAATACGACAAAATTTAAAGAAAAAAATTAGAACTGTTTTTGAGAATTTAAAAAAATAAATTCCATTAATTTCAAGCACAAACTACGTGAAAAATACTTGTTAAAAAATTATACATGTCGTTTTTAAAAGAGATAATTTTTAGAACATATTTTGTACGCGCCGCCCCGCGCCGGCCTGCGCCGGCCCCTGCGCCGCCCCCGCGCCACCGCCCCCGCGCCGACCCCGCGCCTCCCCCGCGCCGCGTTCCCCCGCGCCGCCCCCTCCGCGCCCCCCCGCGCCGCCGCCCCCGCGCCGCCCCCCAGCCGTTCCGCGCCGCACCCCGCGCCGCCCCGCGCCGCTCCCTGCGCCTCCCCCGCATGCTCCCTCCGAGCCGCCCCCGAGCGCCCCCCTTCCCAGCCCTATTGCGCCGGCCTCCTTTTGATTAATTTGACTTTACCCACGCTCCGCGGGAATTCACCGGCAGGCTGTTTCGCATAACGGTGCTCGCCTGTTAAATCGAGAGCGAGAGTGAGTAATGTGGTGAATACATTATATTGGCGTTCCTAGACTCTGAAGAATATCCTCGGTCTCTTGTTTCACTGAACTAATTTGAATACTGTGGTGTTTCACTGAATTCATGTAGATTTCGAAAGTTCTTTTTGCGCAAAAGCTCTTGATCAACATGAAGAGTAAACATCTTATTCATTTGACAGGAATGGTAAGTCTAGCACATCCAAAGTCGCGCGACTTTCGTCTCCGTATGGCCACTAATCCTGCGAATGATGATGGAATTAACACCAATGATCGGTCCATCAAACGGTCACAGTCATTAAATATTTTTTTAATTCACGACCAGAACTAGAATTTATGGAAATAGTTCATGGGTGCTGGTCAATTAATTAGTATGTTAGTTTGCAGCCGATTTAGAACTTTATTGCTCCATCATCAGGGCTATGGAACAGACATAATCTCTACACAGGTTTTCTAGACAACTTGTTCTCAATATTACACAGAATACCACTGAAATATCGCGCATCAGGAAAGTCTCTCCGCATCGAGCCGAGTCACGGGTTGCCACCATGCACCAGTTTCCCACTCTATTTCGTCGCCTTCTTAAAAGTCAGTAAATAGATTATTAATGGTCTAAATAATAAGTAATTATAATCTTTTTACTAACGTGTGTGACAATGTTCTTTCTAAATTAAAATAAAATTTATAAAATTTGTTTGTTTCTGTTTTGGTTTACAATTTTATTTTTGTATTTATGTTTATATCTGTTCTTTCCCCCTTTCACTTCTCTCTTTTACTGACTTTCATTGTTAATATTCAAAATAATGCCTATTTTTTACGTTGGTTGGCTCCCTTTCTACCCAGACTCTTTGTACTGTGAAGATGTTTTCTCTTATAATAGGATGTTTGGCCGTTTTATATTATGAGATCATTTGCTCAAAAAACATTTTATATAAAAAATCATGTATTTACAAGATATGTGCTTGTTTAATCTTCTTTTTGTAACTTCTCTGGAATGTAAATTATATTTTGTACTTATTACTTATATTTTTCACTTAAAATCGAAATTTAAATATTTTTTATTCTTTTTTTTGTAGTTTAATATTTGTATTCAATATTTTAAAAAACAGTTTGTTATTTTTACTTTCAGATGAAAATGTAAACACATGATGATGCTTGTGACCACTCGCAAAATGTAATGTGAATAAAGACTTTTTTATACAAACCTATTGATTGTTTTAAATAAAAGGATATTTGTGTGTTTTTGTTGAGTATTATTTTATAATATTAAAATTATTACCACAACAAGACGAAGGTAGCTACAATAAGCACCTACATTACATGCTACATACATTTGAAACACCTACATGGGTGTTTGTGTATGTCTGTTTGTGTGTTCCATTCACCCAGGACTAACAACCCTGGAGTATAAAAATCCGATTCAGCCTAATGCTGATCCCTTTGATTGAATTCATACAAGACTTGAAACGTGATAAAGGATACTGAACCCGTGCAAGTGCATGTATGCGTCCGAGACATCCGATTTGAAAGAAATATATATATATATATATATATATATATATATATATATATATATATATATATATATATATATATATATATATATTTCTGTTCAATGTTCTTTTGTTTGTCGGAAAGATATTTTGCTGTCGGAAAGAAGATAGAAAATGATTATGAAATGTGAATGGTTGATGCTGGTAGGACCTGCTACAAACGTATTATGGCATATTGAACTTCTCGCACATTCGAAAATCCATCCAGTCTAGTTGGAATGATACGTGAATTCGGGTTTTGAAAGCTCGGAAGTGAGAACAATGGTAATGTATTTAATACTGGGGGAGGGTTTTTTTGAGTAACTTAAAAAATACCCTTGCATCGTTAATTTGGCAAATTTTTAGTAACTCGCGTACTATGTAGAAAGTTATCAAATCATGTAAAAACAGATTTAAAACAATTGACTGAAGAACAAGTATATTCTGGATAAAACATTACGACTCCGTAATACAGAGCAAACGAGATAAAATCGTTTGTTGTAGTATTCACATCCCACTGTAATGTGCAGTGTTTAAATATGCAAATTTGATCTTAAACACCGTCATAAATTGTGTTTTACAAAGTTTTACGCAACGGGAAAAACTATATCCGTTGCAAATGAGAGGTAATGATGGGAATCCGTGTGCTGCTAATTAAGAAATTCCCCACATTTCTTTCTGTTTCGTGCACAAACCCGAGATTGAATAAGATTAGATATTTATAACTTATAAAACAGTTTAGGTAAGATAATTTTCTCGTACGTCACACTAGTAACTAGAATAAATTTTGGGCAATATTTGTCTTAGAAAGAAGTGAATTGGAATAAAGCAATGCTTTAGCAAATTCTCTGATTTATTAAGTACTAGATTCGCGGGACACCTCCTGCGGGTATTTTCATGTAAATGTATTTGACTTGTGCACTTGGAAAGTTCATAATAAAAGTAAATTTTAAACATATTACAGTAGCTCGGCGTATACATTTTCGGACGCAGTGATGGAATACTTAATTAAAATTTAGATTCACTACAAAATTAGGTTTAATTATCCCCAACCTAATGAATCAAGTCGTAACGATTCATGAAAATGCTGGAAGGAGTATAGAGAAATTCACTCTTTCACGATTACGATTGATTACGGCATGATTACGATTACAATGTATTATATTATTACTACATCCTGGAAAAGGCTCTCTAACCGGCGATAATATTCGACTAAGATTCGAGTCCAGGTATTTAGGGTTAGCAAGCAACCTCAATCAATTGCGTCGGTACTTCAACCTTCTTGACTCTTTAAAAAGAAAGTTGAATGAATGCAATTTTAGACAATTCAGAGGTTTTAATTAAAATTTATCGAGTTAAAGTAAAAATATTAATAAAAGATTGTAAGATATGATAATGGGAAAAATTGGATTGTAATATTGGAAATAATTGGATTGTTGGATTGGAAATAATTGGAAAAAATTCATTTTGTGAAAACGACTTCGGCGCTAGTGTTATTCACAAACGGACAAAAAGACAAACTTTTGGAAAACAAGGAACTTTTTTTCGGAATCAGTGATTTTTGAAACGCGTATTTATGTCCAAATCTCGAGATCAATTCTTGGCAGCGTTAGACAACTTTCTAATCACTTCGTACTTGATAAATTAAAAACTGCGCATGTTTAACAGCTTACACTTATTTGACAGGAAATTAATAATATGTATTATGTGATTGACGCAGTTTGTTTGCGACATTCACATTCTTTTGCGATATCAGTTGCTGTGATGTAATAAAAGGCAAAGACATGCTCTGCTGTTCTATTGTCAGTGGGAACATTAAATGAATAATTTTAAGACTACGATTATCTCTAAGATCCGACTGACACGCAAATGTTTGCACGCGAGGTGTAGGCCATGAAATTACCATCTTACCGATTTTATCCGATTTCAGGAATGTGGATATGAAAGTTCTCTACTGAGGAAGTAGGGTACCGTTTAGATACCTTACGACTTACAGTATTTTAAAAGCACATGCTGTAAAATTATTATGTTATAGAAGAATTCATTACTCTATCTTTGATAGTTATTTTTTTTCGAGCCAAGTTTTACGAAAGAGGTAGGTTTCGTGTTTACAATTACTTCAATAAAATTAGCAATATTTTTCTCTAAAGGCTCATTTTGGCATCCTTAGCTTGGAGCACGAGACGAATGTTTAACGTGCAATCTGTCGTCTGTTACTAAAGAGATATCCCGATATCTGTTTGGAAATCATTTAATGAAACCAAGGAATAGCTAGAGGCAGTCAACTCACAATGGAATTCTTTTGCAAGTTGCAATTTATGTTAAAGAAAAAATACCTATTAAACAATTGAATATTCAATCCAATAGAGAAGCTGTAGCTATTAAAATAATTTATCCTATTACAGTATTTATATGCAATATATACATACGCAACAGTCATTCACTAGAGAAGTCTGAAATTACTGATAGCATTAACCAACTGCCCAAACCTTTTATTGTTCTAGGTGATTTTAACAGTCACCATTCTCATTGGGGATCATATAAAGTTGACTCAAGGGGGCAGAAAATTGAATCTGCAGTTGAAAACTATGACATTATAATCCTCAATTCAGGTGAAGCAACTCATGAATCTTAGCTATGGGAAACTTAGTTCTATTGACCTTACTCTATGTTCTGCTTCACTTGCCCATATATGTGATTGGACAGTCTCCTAGTATCCCTACGTCAGCGATCACTTCCCTATTTTTATCAATTTTGACATTTCCAAATGCTCCACAATCACCTAAAATACTACATTGAAATGGAACTTTAATAAATCTAAATGGAATAAATATAAAAAATCAATAGAAATCTACCCGCAACAATCTACTGCATTTGATAACAGTAGATATAGATTACACTATTGAATCATTTTTAGATATTAACAACCAAGCAGAAAATAATTCCGTGCAAATATATAAACCATCACAGAAAAAAAGAGACGTACCATGGTGGAATGAAAAGTGCAAGGAAGCCATCCAAAAGTCTATTTTTTTCCACTCCAAACGCATTTAATTAGTTCAAAAAACACAACACACAAGAAAATAAAATTGAGTATAAGAAAAGGAGAGCAGCAGCCAGAAGAGTAATAAAAGAAAGCAAGGCCAAATCCTGGGCTACTTATGTATCAACAATAAATATACAGAACAATATGAGTGAATCATGGAAGAAGATAAAAGCCATACAAGGAAATAAAGCATATAATCCAATTAATGTCATAAAAACTGAAGATGATAAGTTCATCACTAACTCGGAAGAAATTGCTAACAAGTTTGTAGATAGATTTGCCAAAAATTCTAGCAATAATTCTAGCCAAAAATTCTATTACCCAGAAGAATTTCTTCAGAATAAAAAATGAACAAGAATATGAAAATCTCTCAACAGACAATGAAAACCTCAGTTCTGAATATCAACTCAACAATCCAATTTCAATGGAAGAACTTATTTCTGCTATTGAATCAATTAGGAAATTGTCTCCAGAGCCTGACAACATGCCAAATGTACTCATAAAAAATCTATCACCTAAGGGAATTGATCTTCTTCTCAGAATATACAATTCAATATGGAAAAGAAATTTATTTTCCTAACTTGTGGAGAGAGGCAACAGTAATTTCAATTCCAAAACCAGAAAAGGATAAGACAAATATTGATAATTACAGGCCAATATCCTTAACTTGTAACATGTGCAAGATACTTGAAAAAAGTAGACAACAGATTTAGATGGTTCTTGGATCATCAGAGTATCATCAGAGACAACCAATTTGGTTTTCGACCAGGTCACTCCACCCTATCTCATCTTATAAGTGGTGACACATGTATTTAAGAAGCCTTCATGAGTAACCAGCATGTGTTAGCTTTCAATTTAGACATTGAAAAAGCCCATGACATAGTTTGGACACAAAAAATTATTTTAAAACTTCGTAAAATTGGAATTGAAGGAAACATGTTTGCATTTCTGATTTTTTTAACAAATCGTAAAATAAAAGTCAGAGTCAATGGTTTCTTCTCTAAAATTATAGGTGTAGAAAATGGATTCCCACAAGGATCAATCTTAAGTGTTTCACTTTTTCTATTTGCTATCAATGATACAGATATGAATATCGAATCACCTACAATAACTAGGACATATGCAGACGATATCATTATTCTTTGTAAAGGAAAAAACCTTAACAACACTCAAGAGACCATCCAAGCAGCTCTGAACGACTTATATGATTGGTCTAAAAAATCAGGTTTGAAAGTTTGTCAAAAAAATAGAATGTATATTATTCTCTAAGCAAAACCAATCAATTATTCCCAAATTACAACTGGGTCAACAAGATTTAAAATTCACCCAATGCACAAGACTATTAGGAATGCTATTTGTCGTGGAAAAATCACATTCAGTATCTCATTGATGATTGCGAGAACCGATTCGACATTTTTAAATATTTGTCTCATAACAACTGAGATGCAGATAAAGATCTACTCCTACTTACTTACAAAGCCGTAGTATGGAGCAAAATTTATTATGAATGTGTAATTTACAACTCTTCCAAACAAAGTATCTTGAAAAACTCGATACAATTCACCATCAAGGACTCAGAATATGCACTGGTTGTTTCCTCACTAGCCCAAATGTTAATATACGAATTGAAACCAAGGAACAATCTCTTAAATGTCACAGAGAATTATTATCTGGAAAGAATGCTGATAAAGCTGCTTCATGAACTAACTCAATTATCTTCAATGATTTTTTTCCTCATGAATATGCTGAAAAAAAAGTGTTTATCCTTCACATGAAACTTTCTATGTTCATATGAGGATCTACTGAAGGATTTTAACATACAAAATATTCACAAAGAAAAATGTAAGAATTCGTGTACCCCTCCTTGGAAACCAACGAATATTACAGCTGATCTGACGTTAACCAAATACAACAATTTAAGTTTATCAAAAGAAGAATGGATCACTACCTTCTCTGAATTCATCTCGAATAATAATAACTATTGTATTTTATACATTAAAGGAAGTGATAAAAATGAAGCAACTGAAGTTCTTGTATATTTACCGGACAAAACTATCAAATATCAGCTTACGAATTATGCCAGCTGCACAACTGCAAATGTCTATGTTTGAATGGCAGCGCTTAAATTTGTAATCCTAATACACAGATTTAATTTTATCATCTTCTCGAACTCATTGCCAATAATAAATAAAGTTATCAATATAAGTATTAAATCGGAAATGATATCTATTATACAAGACCTACTTTGCAGGATCCATTCAACAAGAAAAAATGCCATTCTTGCTTGGGCACCACCTGTACTACGAGTAGAACATCACATCACAAATAGAGAAAATAGAAGAGTAACCGCTGTTGTTAATCTGAAGAACAATAAAATGCAAAATCCATCCTTAACTGTCACTGATAATTTGAAGCATTTTATGGAACTAATGAAGGTAAAATGAAATGGTACATGGAAAGAACACAAAGCAAGTAGTGTTCATAAAACTCTTAAAAACTTTATGGCATTGGTAAACTTAAAAACGTTAAAAAACTTAGTCGTGGAGAACAAATGGTTTTAACAAGAATTTGGACGGGACATTAAAAAATAAGTCATCTTTACCTACTACAAAAGAATCACCCCCGAACTTGTGATATATGTAGTAGTACTATAACTTTGGACAACATCATTGAGTCATGTCCCAAGTTTTCCTTACAGCGAAAAAACCTCTTGCGAGGACTGGACATTGGTGCACTATTGTATTTCCCTGCCCATTAAAATCAAGTGGTTATGTTTTGTAAAAGTATTGGTATTACGTCCGAAATTTGAGTTCAAACTATGTTAATTATTGAGAAGTGTTGTATTGTATTATTGTAGAATTGTGGTATTAAAACAATATAGTGTTGAATTAGATATCTAAATTTGAACTTGAATATTGAATATTGTAATTGGTGTGGTCGCTAATGACCTTGCAGTTGATACAACTTAAAATAAATAAATTAAAAAAATCTGTTGTAACGTCATTATAACCACAGGAAAACAACGAGACAAATGAAAACATTCTCACATAATTACGTAATAGTATAGGTAGCCGTCATTAGTATTTTCATTGCCTTTCATTTAATAAAAATACAAACCTGATTGATGCAAAACATGTACGTAATTTGAATTTATAATTAAAATGATCCAGTGAGATACAAATTGCACTCCTCTCTATTTAAATAGCGATGCAGATGAGACTTGCAGAAAGGCTGATAATGTTGAGATTTTTGGGTGTTCCTTCGCTCGCAAGTTGTCTACAGTCCCACCAGATATTATTATTATTATTATTATTATTATTATTATTATTATTATTATTATTATTAGTAATTTATTTATTTATTTAGTCAAAAATAGTCAAAAACTGTATGTGACGTATGGGGGAGAATATCATCTGCGCACGCTTTCTTGAGTTTCAGAATCCCTTCCCAACAATTTAACTATTAGTAGATGAAAGATGAAAATAATAATAATAATAATAATAATAATAATAATAATAATAATAATAAATTTTAAAAAGCGAGAGATTAACATATAATAATACACATATCCGCCGAGGGATTTTCCAGGGTGACTCTTTAAGCCCTTTATTGTTCTGCTTAGCTTTGAATCCTTTGACGACGCTACTAAATGCATCTAATTATAGCATCGCTCTTAAAAAACGGAACTCAATCCTTCTTCGTGTCTCGCTTCTTCTTTATGTGGATAATCTGAAGTTCTATGCAAACACTGAGAATTATATGCGGCAACTAATTAGCGTGACGGAGAAATTCACTGACGGCATTAAGATGATATTCGGTTTGGAATAGTTCAAGAGAGTGAATATCATTCGGGATCATATTCAAGTTACAAATTTCGAAAATGACAGTGAATCAAAGATTACCTTCGTGGAACTCCATGAAGCTTACCAATACTTGGATTTTCAACAGTCACTCCGAATCAAACACACTGCCACTAAGAACATACTAACAAGTGTGTAAACGATTGCATTGACTCTTAAAAACTCAACTCTCTGCTAGAAATATTATAAAGGCCATCAATTCATATGTCACTACAGTGCTGACATAATCCTTTGGCATTATTAAATGGAGGAATACCGACCTCGACAACCTTCAGAGGTCAATTCGAACTGCTATAACTCAATACCGAAAACATCATCCACATTCAAGTATTAAACGTTTTACCCTTCCAAGATCACAAAGAGGGCGAGGTGATATAGATCTCATAAATCTACACAGCTCTCAAATTGCATCACTCAGAAGATACTTCCTGGAACATTGCGGGAGACTTCAGCAAGCAGTGAGCACAGTTGATAATATCTATAGTCCTTTGAACTTGGAAAGGACTGATCCACCTTTTCAGCCAGTCATTGAAACCGAAGAGAAGATAACCTCATGAAAGTCCAGCATGGAAGTACCCCCATGAGCTGAGCAAACCAGAAGTCGACATCTCTGCGTCGCACGCATGGTTCCAGCATGGGACTCTCATTCCGGAAACAAAAGCCTTCATGATAGCTATCCAGGACCAAGTGGTGCCAACTTTGAACTACAGAAAACACATTCTGAGAGATTCGACCATCCATTCCGACACATGTAGAAGAAGTCAGGCCGCAAGCGAAACGATCCAACACGTGACAAGTGGATGTAGCGGCCACGCGCAGTTGGAATATGAAAAGAGGCATGATGAAGTGGCGAAGCAGATCCACCAATTATTGGCAATGAAAACGGGCTTACTCGCCACTTCCTCGCCCTGTTATAAGTATGTTCCTCAGAACGTGCTTGAAAGTTGTGAGCACACTCTCTACTGGGATCACTCTATTATCATTGACAGTCAAGTCGGAGACAATAGATCCAAAATAACATGCATCAATAGAAACCATCAGTAGGCTTACCATATTGATGTATCAATACCCATCACCCACAACATACCGGCAAAACATTTAGAGAAGATCCAAAAATATACCGATCTCGCCCATGAAGTCTCAACTCAGTGGAACTTCAGCAAAGTGACAATTGTGCCAATAATATTATCAGTCATATGAGTGATCCAGAAAATGACACTGCGAGTACTGGAGTGTCTTCACTTGGATGCCAGGAGAGTAAGGCAGTTATCTTGAATACACGCCGTATTGTTAGAAGCCATCTGAATCTTCAATAAAGCAACCGCATACTTGGTGATCATACCTGTGAGTTGTTGACATACTGACCAGTAAAAACTCTGAAGAATAAATAAAATAATAATAATAATAATAATAATAATAATAATAATAATAATAATAATAATAATAATAATAATAATAATAATAATAATAATAATAATAATACTCGTAAGTTGTCTACAGTCCCACCAGATGACTTCATTGCAGCTCCAATAGTAAGATTACAACAGTACCCGAAGCAAATACGTGACACTGCGATACAACGGGAGACATTTGAAACTGGCGTTCCTAGTGGCCCGACCTGACATAACCATTGTCATATCAAATAAGAAGTGTATGAGTTCGAATGATTTTTTAGTTTATTCACTTTGTTTATTTTATTCCCTGTTTAGTTTATTCTCTATTATTTTATTCACTCTGCACTAAATGTAACTGTAAGCAGTTACGTTTACTTACGTATCGCAGAGTGAATAAAATATTTTCGTTTGGTCGTCAGTAACTTTTTTATGGCTAGGAATCTGTGAGTTGTATTTGATTGCACAAATTATGAATTTTGGAAGAATCGTTTTTTCAATTTCCTCGTGATGAGAAGTTTTTACTCAGGAAGTCTATAATTACTTACAAACTTCGTGTTTTGTAAGTTCTTTATTTCGTAAATACTTATCATTTTCCAATTAAATGGAGATATTAAATTATCAAGTCACTGTTTTGGATTGCTTGTGGTATTCATATTCCAAAAATATGAATTAAATATATGAATATAATACAAACAAATAAATAATTATGGTAATCACAATGTATAAACGAGTAATAGGTTTATTAGAAACCTTCGAAATACAAAGGCTTCTGATTATGAATTGAAATTTGAATTTGTCGTCTATTTTCCAGGTCACGACACTAGGTTCGCTAGTGAGCATTCGTCTCCCATTAATAGTATGAGAAAAGTTCAAAGTGTCCTGTATTGTCTATTTAGTATTTGCCCTTAGGAACTAATGACAACTATCTCACCTTGGGCAATTTTTGGTCAACTCTGACTGTTAACTTACTCTCTATCCCAAGCGAAAACCCCGTGCCGCATCCTCGGAAAGGAAGGCAAACCTGCTTCGTGAACCGTGTGTGCGGATGCGCCGCTCCATTGGGCCGCGCCGTCGCGTCGAGGGGAACGAAAGCGGGAGCGCCGATTTTTTCGGCAGCCGCCCACTGGCGACTCATCTGCCCACGAGTGAAATCGGCAGCGTCGCGACGTCGATTAAAGCGTCTGGCACAGCACCTCCGCACCTCACACCTCAGCGATCTCAAGTGACGTCATATGTGTGGTGCCATCTGTTGGGATTCATTGCGCTTACTAGAGGTTGTAACTAAAAATCACTGGTAAATGAAAATATTAATTATTCAAAGAATTCAGGCTGTTTACAAGTTTTTTATTCAATGAATACAAACCAGTGTCATTTTATGGAAAATTTAAAAAAAATATATATCTACCCAAAATCTAAATGATGTATGGCATGTGGATGCTAGCAAGTATCTACTCTTTGTCTAAAGAGAGAAACAATATTAGAATTGAATCTACTGAACATTTTGCGAATTTACAATAACATTTTGGACATTTTGCGAATAATTGCTGTAAATGACAGAAAGATAGTAATTTACAGCATTTCACCAATGTACTCCTAGGGTCATTGAAATTATTAAAAAGATAGTTTTAAAGTAATTCTTCCAGAATATCCTGGTTGGAACTGCGGAAGAATTGCACCAATTGATGTGTGTTGTCGAAAGAAATTGAATTAGCTGTTACCGGGAGAGGTGGCTCAGGTCATTAACTGATGTTACTGCAGTGCCTTCACCGGATTCCAGTCCCGACGGTGGCAGGATTTTCGAAGCTAGCCAGATAGCTAGATTGAGTTCTGTCGCTGTTTGGAGAGGAAATCTAGCGGCCGGCTGCTCTCGTCAGTACTTTCCCGTGGTTTCTCCGATCAATATCAGGCGAATTTAGGAGTGCCTCGGGCCATGCACTGTCTTTCCTCCCCATTCCTTGTTCCTACCTACCCGCTGCACATACACTTACATGCACTACACTGCCACACATGCTGGGAGGGAGTTTAGAGCTTGTCCCGTCTTGTATTGCTCTAATTTTTGGTTTTTCAAAAGTTACTAAAATGTAATTTTTTTGACTCTTATCTCTTGTCGTTAATATTTGCATTAGCGGCGATTTGTTCTCATTAGTGTATTTATGAGTACATGTGTATTTATGAGTATGTTAAATAATATGAAATAAAGTTTCTTGAAAAGAACAGTTTTTTGTGAAAATGAGCTCAAAATTCCGTATTTTCAGAAACGCTGAAACACCATTTTCTCAAAAATGGCTCCAAATGTTTTTTCAAACTCTTAAAACAGATAGTGCTAATTGCACTGTTCAATATGACGGGAAGTTCATTTTGGTGTATAATTTGTTTTTCCAAAAATTACACAATGTACTTTTTTTAAACATCTCTCACGCCGTTAATATACATATTAAAAGCGATTTGTAAACATTATTTAATTTGAGAATTAAAGTGCCGCAAATAAATTAAAATTTTTCGAAAACTCAATAAATTCCTGTAAAAAAGAGCTTCCAATATCTCATTTAAGGTAACGCATAAACGCCATTTTCTTGAAAACGGCTTCAAATTTTCCAAAAAATGTTCAATTTTGACAAGGTTTTACTTTTTTTAAATATTCTTGTATGAATATATTTCGGTTCTGCTATTAGGAAACCGAAAAATTGTGAAAATGTCAAAGAAATGTACTTTGGGCTGAGATATATGGCTGCTGGCAAGAGAATGGGGCAAGACCGTTATTTCAGTCCACACCAAGGAAATTAGAAAACTTTACTACAAGAAAGCCTGCTATTCTGTAGCACCACTAGTTACTTTCTCGTATACATACGTATGTACGAATATGTATTTTTGAATATGTAGTATAGAGAAACGTATGTAATGCTGTGGAAAATCGATTTCGAGATTTCAACGGAAATGCACGTTTTGGGGTCCCCTGATACCAACAAAGTGTTTTTTTTCTTTCAAAACGTCCGTCCGTCTGTCTATCAGTTCGTCCATCTGTCTGTGAATACTACTAGGGCCTAAACCATGCGTACGACTTTTTCCAACTTGAAGAAATCGGGTCTGGTTGAAGCTTTAAAATGTTTACAATCATTCTTTAAAATTTGGGAGTTCTTTACATAAAACTCCTCAGACATTTTCAAAATTTTCTCAAAAACCGCTCCAAATTTTTTCTTTAAATTTGTTGTAAGAATATAGTAAATTACACTTATAAACGTGACATATGTCATATTTTCACGGTTAACTCTGAATTGTCGAAAATTGCAAAAGTTTGAATTTTTTTCCGCGTCTTCCTACAACTACAAAATTGAAGACAGATTTTTCTCCTTCAAATAAAATTTGTTATCCATAAATAGTTCTTTCATTGAGGTCATGTAGATTTTTTTGAAAATTTTAGTGGTTTTGTGCACTGGTGCATGCAATATTTTATCGGCCGTCTGCTCTGATGGGTAGTTTTCCGTGGTTTCACCGATCAACACCAGGTGAATGCCGGAGCAGTACCCTACCGAACGGGCCACGGACCGCGCGGGATCTGTCCTTCCTCTTCCTTGTCCTATCCTCTCCCCTTACACACGCACTTACACTAACATGCACCACACTTCCTCATATTCCTGGAGACCAGTCGGGAGCTTAGAGCTCGTCCCGGCTGGGGCGGTGCCCCGCTGGTGGGAGAGTCCTGGTTAGGGGGAAACCCCACTAGCCGACGGTAGGTCGGCGCCGGATCTCGCCATCCAACGAAGCAAAATCACCGCCATCTCCCGAAAAAAACATGCACTACACTAACAGGACTAATGACTAGATCAGTTGACGCGCCCGGAAACACGAAAAAATCAATCAATCAATCCAACAGGTGGGCAAGGGTAACAGATTTGACCGCGGAAGAATCCGCAAGCATCGTCTCGAGAGACACGGAACAACGCGACGATTGTCGAAAGCCACCGAAGCTGCCACATTTGTTTCTGCTTCCCGAACGCTTCATAGCGACGATACCTTTTAGAGGAGGCGGTATCAAATGATAAGTAACCTAACCTAAGCAGCGATCTTTCACTCTCTCGTAGGAATAGTTTGAGTTTGAACCCATCGTGGAAATAATTAAATTTGTTTGACTACGTGTCTGTTTCCAAAACTAATGTTATTAATATCAGAACGAGGAAAAATGATCGCTACAATGTTATTTTAAAATATTATTTTAAAGAAATGGAATTTCGTTTCAAGTTTTGACATAGTCGAGATAGAATTTTGTATATTTTCTACTCTGAATTCAGAAGAAATTGATACAGCACATACTGATTTCCATTTACAACTTATTGACCTCAGGCGTGTAGCTAAAACGTCGATTGTTGTGGAAAAAATTTCTTTTAGCAATTTCCCTCTCAAACGCTTTTAGATTAATATTAATATTAAGTATTCTTAGATTAATATTATTTAGATTAATATTAAGAAATTCATTTATTTTCTATTTAATAAGCGCTTTTTATAACACTTAGGATATTTTCACTAATATTTACCTACCTTTCTTGTCTCAACGAGATGCCTCGATCGTTCGCTTAACGAGGTGCCAGTGACGTCCCCGCTCAAATTACCACGCTTGCCAGCCGCGGCTGAGATCTACCCACTTGTGATCGAGCCCACCCGAGCAAGGAAAGGCTGGAATAAGACAGACAGCGCGGGCAAACCCGTGCCAGCCCCTGATCAAGACGGTAGATTCATTTTATTAAACGGTCACCAATTGCCACGAAGACTAGAACCCCCATAATATATAACAATTCCTCTAAGTGTCCGAAATTTTAGAAATAAGTTAGAACAAGCTGAAAATAATAGATGTTAAATGAGTAAGTGCTGTGAAGTGCGGTGAAGTGCTTTGAAGTGCTGATCAGTCACAGCAAAACAGCTTTGAAAAACATTCTTTAAAATTTGGGGGTACATTACATGAAGTGCCCCGGACATTTACAAAATTTTCTCAAAAACGGCTCCAAATATTTTCTTAAAATTTCTTGTAAGAATTGAGTAAAATATACTTGTAAATGTGGTATAAGTCCGATTTTCACCGTTAACTCTGAATTCTCGAAAATTGCAAAAGTTTGAATTTTTTTCAATCTTTTTCGCGTTTCCCTAAAACTACAAAATTAAAGATAGAGATTTTTGCATCAAATGAAATTTGTTGCTCATAATCAGTTCTTTTAACAAAGTCATGTAGATGTTTTGAAAATTTTAGTAGTTTTCGCGCAATATAGCGTGAAATATCTACAATTAAAAAAACAAACATTACAAACACAAGATTTTCTCAAAAACGCCTCCGAATTTTTTCCTTTAAAGTTTTGGTATGAATAGTGCTAAATGCACTGTATAAGATGACATAAACGCCATATTGCTCTATTCTTTTGTTTTTTCAAAAAATACAAAAAATGTAATTGTTTTGATTTGTCTCTCACCTCGGTAATATTTACATTAGAGGCGATTTATTCACATTGGTGTATTAACGAGTTTATGTGCTTTAAATAATGTCAAATAAAGTTTCTCGAAAACTCAATAGTTTTCTGAGAAAATTATCTCAAAATTCCGCATTTTCAAAAACGCTCAAATGCCATTTTCTAAAAAATAGCAGCATATTTCTTCTTCAAACTTTTACAATGGATAGTGGTAATGGCACTATTTATCATGACGTAAAGTTCATTTTGGTATACTCTTTTGTTTTTTCAAAAATTACACAAATGTAATTTTTTTTAAATATCTCTAACGCCGTTAATATGCACATTTCAATAGACTTGTATACATTATTGCATTTGCGAGTAAAATTGCTTTAAATGACTTCAAATGAAGTATTTCGAAAACTCAATAGATTCCTGTGAAAAAGACTTTAAAATTGCGCAATTACTGTAACGCTTAATGTCGTTTCCTTAAAGACGGCTTCAAATTTATCAATAAAAATTGCTATTTAGAAGAAGGTTTTTGACTGCTTTCATATTTTTAAAATAATTTTGCGGTTCTACTATTTGGAAACGGGAAAGTTGAGACAATTTCAAAAAAATGTACTTTGGGCAGCGATAGGTGGCAGGCGGCAAGAAGGAAGGGCAAGACTATACAGAATCAGTCCACACCCAGGCCATTAGAAAACTTTACTACGAGAAAGTCTGTGCTATTCTGTAGCACATCTACACTATTTCTGGGTTAATTTTTCTTTCGAAACAAATGTATTGATTTTTATTGTAAACAATAAACAATTTAGATGTTTCTGGATTGTTTCTATGCTTTACAATGCAAATATTTGTCTAGAAAGCTGTTTTTCAAATCAAATTTTGAGTGCTTATTGCGGCTCAGCTATTCAGAATATACAAGTAGTTTATTTGACAAAATATGTTTAAAATTGTTTTAAGAACTTATTTTTCAATTTTCAGCGTTTCCTCCCTGGATACCATGGATATGTCTAAATTTATATATTTATAAATATACAGGTGTCCGGTGTTATTAGGAAATCTTCAAGTATATTATAATAAAGAAATAGGAATATTTTATGTTAAATATCATTTTACAAAACTATTTAAATTAAACTAAATTTTCACGATTACATTGAAGGCCCAGGAAGTACCTTTTACCTATGAGGTAAAAGTTAAATATTAAATTGTTCTAATTTCTTGGTTATTTGTATGTATGAAGAGACCATTCAAAAAATACTTACTAAAAATTCGGCCTTTTAAGCCTTTTTGCCCTGTGTCACATCTAACACTCACAATACCACCTAAGAGAAAAGTTCCTTTTGTAATCCTCCTGCTTATAAGCAAAAGACAACACACCAAGGTACGGGACGCAGAGTAAAGAGAAGAAGAAAGAAAGTAAAAACGCACCGTCGATCTCATCTGATGTAACGATTATTAGGAAGATATACATTTCACTTTCACTTTACACTGTACTTTCTTAAGTTTTAATGTATGTCCCGGAATACCGAACACAAAGCGCACACTAAAATAAGAGGAGAGAAGTCTCGTGACGCACTTTTGCAGATGAGCCGAATTCCTCCATTCTTTGTTTACTCATGAACCATTTTCGGTTGTGACAATATTGTTACGTTTTTTCTTAAAAAACAGACACATAGTAATATGTACTATTTCTTCCCAATAAATTGCTTTCTTTAACATTAGTACCCTAGATTGATGAGTTGACTAGGTGATGATAATTGATTGATTAATAATTTCGGGCGCGTCAACTGATAAGGACATTAGTCCGTAAGTGTAGGGCATGTTTTCCGTTGGGAAGTGGCGATGATCTTCCTACGCTAGATGGTGAGATCCGGCGCCGATCTACCTGTCGGTTAGCGGGGTTTTCTTCAACCAGGTATCTCCCACTAGCAGAGCACCGCCTCAGCCGGAACAAGTTCTAACTCTCCGACCGGTCTCCCGGCATGTGTGGTAGTGTAGTGCTTTTTAGTGAAAGTGTGTATTTAAGTGGTGAGGATAGGACAAGGAAGAGGAAGGAAAGATCGCTCGTGGTCCTTGGACCGTTTGTTAGGGTACTGCGCCGGTATTCGCCTGGTGTTGATCGGAGAAACCGCGGAAAACTACCGATCAGAGCAGCCGGCCGCTAGAATTCTCCTCCAAACAGCGAGTGAATTCGACCTAGCTGAAAAGCTAGTGTCGAAAATCCTGCCGCCGTCAGGACTCGAACCTAGGACCTCCCGGTCAGAGGCACTGCAGTGACATCAGTTGATACACTGAGCTACCGCTCCCGGTTTGATTTCTTGTGTATGTCGGGGTAGCTGTCAAAGTAGTTAGCTAAGTTTCTGCCGAACAGGTACCTTTCTGTTACGAAATTACGTTAGGAAGGGGCGTTTGGCCTTGAAGTGGATTTAAAAACATGGTTTAATTGCATCAGGGTTTACGTGTACAATATGTAAGTATTCTAAGAGGTTGGCGGACTGGAATAAATTGTGTGATAGCTTCGAGTGGAAGTGTAGGGAGTAAAAATGTTATATGCATAAAGTGTTCTGTACAATAGGAGACGTGGTTCACGAGAAGCAAAATAATTGCGGAAGATTCTTGCCTTTTCTTGGAGGCGACTCCATCTGATGCGAAACACGAAGAAATGGTAATTTGGTAAGGTTTATTTATTTATTTATTTATTTATTTATTTATTTATTTATTTATTTATTTATTTATTTATTTATTTATTTATTTATTTATTTATTTATTTATTTATTTATTTATTTATTTATTTATTTATTTATTTATTTATTTATTTATTTAATTTATTTATTTATTTATTTATTTATTTATTTATTTATTTATTTATTTATTTATTTATTTATTTATTTATTTATTTATTTATTTATTTATTTATTTATTTATTTATTTATTTATTTATTTATTTATTTATTTCAAAGCGCTTTTCTTAAAGTTAGTGAGAGGGCATAAGGAGACACCCCTTCTACTTCCCTCTCCAAACCCGAAGAAAAGAAAATTATTCAACAGAAAAAATAGAAATTGATAATTAATAACATTTTCTCTCAAAGTACACCTGAAAAAGTGAACATAATTTTGTTATTATCCAATACTTCGCTTCTGCGTCACTAAAGTTAGGAGGCTGCTTAAAAAATCAAACTTTCATGTTTCTTACAAGAGTACTCGTAAATTAAGAAAAACGTATTCCGCAACAATAAGGAATCTATTTCTAAATTGCATAAGAATGGTGTGTTTATGCTCAATTGCAAGGATTGCAATTCATCATACATAAGACAGATTGGGAGGAAATTCTCCCAGAAAACTGGCAAATATTTAAGAGCATGAAGATCCGCTTTCGCCTCCCATCTCCATGAAAATAACTATAATTTGGACTCCAACAAAAATTTCAAAAATGTTCACGTTGAAACAAAGGGCAAAAATGAAATACATTGGAAAACTTTGAAATTCAAACATTATAAGAAAAATTCATTTACCTCCTGCCCTAACGACTACACCAATGTAAAACGAAGCCATTTATTAGTTATCCTCAATCCTCCCGTCTTCCCATCATGAATCCTTTCCAAAGCCGTTCGGAGGTCAAAATGGCGCGCAGGCATGGGTGCCTATTTAACAGAGACTTTTTATTCCACGTTGCTTGGGTAATAGTTTAATTTTATTTTATTTAACTATATTTTTACATGTTATCTTTACCTTTCATTAATTCTTCAGAATAGTATATTCGTTTTGTACAATTTTTCCTTAATACATCTGATGGGCAACATTGACGCGGTGAGGGTCGCGATACATTGACGCGGTAAGGTCTATATTTAATGTAAATACATTTTTAGTGGAAGATGACTTCTTTTTACCTATCCATACGGATTTTCATGAGATTTGTACGGTAACTACAGAGCTTGCAATTATTTACTTGTCGAAGTATTCAACATAAAATTCTGAGTAAATACTTTACTTTAACATGCAAATGTACTATACTTTTCCTTTCCTCGCAAAATGCGCGAAACAGTTACTTGGGAATTCGAGACCGCTCGTGACACTGACATCGTTCTCTCCGCTGCCTCGCTAATTGACTCTGCTCGTTCGTGTTACCACTGCCATTTTCGTGGAAAACAGGAAGGTCTTTGGCATTCGATGAATTCTAGGCGTGTTCTTACAAAGACCAGATATAATTAGCTGCTGAGAAATCGTTAGTTAGTAACTCTTCCTCGTGACTTGTATCCTTCCGACTGCTCCAACACCTCCCACGTTCCCGCTCGTCCAAATCCCTCCTCCGGTCGAGAATCCCACATTCAGGTGCATTGCAACTTGAAAGGGCTCCGCTGATCCAATGCCATTGCTCACTAGTCTTTTCACATGTATCGTATGAATTGCATCAGTATTTCAAGTGTATCTTTACGTACAACGAACTGAATGTTTATAATTTAGTTTAGGTATATGGCGCACAGTTAACATTAAGCAGGCTGTTAAACTACTTGCAGGAATCTTGTTTGCGAAAGATTACTCGTGGTATATTCATGGACGAAAACAAAACCTAGAGCGGTACAATGTAAAAACCCAAACAGGTCAGCGTATTGCGTTTTGATATATCACGTCCTTCACAGTTATGGGAGGTTGCAAAAATTCTCAGTTTTCAATATCTTAAAAGTGCGTTAGTTCTTGACGAATGCATTAACAAAAAAGGACTACATTAGAAGCTAATATAAGTGTATATTTAATGAGTGAAAATATCAAAATCTCATTTTCATTAATAATGTCAGATATCGGCTTAAAAACGCTCATCATTTGTACATAGATATAAAATAATTATTGCAAAAATATTAGCTGTAATTCGAAACATAGATATTGCCACAATGTGCAACTTTAGATTATAGTTACAGAATTTATTTTTCCATAAGCACATTGAGAATTTTACATTCGATAATACTAGTTAGCATCTTTAAATTTGATAACTGAAATCGTAAAAATCTGAAAAAATATGCCTTTTTGAGAATTATTTTCGATTTGATTCAAAATAAAACATTTTTCTGTACATAACACTTAAAGATCATTCGATCCTCTTGCAAACGGGATGATATACAATAAACTCCGATAGTAGAGAACCTCTGGGTCTAACATTTTTGGTTCTATATATATTAAGTTCACTATATCCAATGATGCAAAACTTAAAAAGTTCATTTTCTAAGGTTGCTTTTGTTATTACAGAAATTTAATAGAAATGTCGAAACCCTGCTAATTGGAACTTTTAGTACATATATTTAGCCTTCAAATACTTTTACTTTTTTCTGGGTACCGTTTTTCATTTAAAAGCTTTTGCGGATCATTCTTTAGAGTCAGTGCTTTCTCCATTCTTGATACTAAAGTGTCCACACACAATGTATTTTAGTAGTCTTCATACGCTCAAATGTCTCTCGCCCTGATAGAACACTTAATTCATTTGTATTCTCTTTGTCATCGCAGTCGTATTCTTCTGTTGTGGAAGACCTTTTCACAGTATTAACAATGCCTTGGCCGGATGGGATTTCACTAGTTTTCATTTCGCAGTCCGCGTCGATTAAGCCTTCACGCTCGACAGAATTGCCGTCGATGAGCTGCAGCATTTCTTTTCCTCAGTGGTATGGCCTCTCAGCCCCATTCATCAGCCGTAAACGCTCGCACAATAACTCACGACGCATTCCGTCTTAGAACTCCTACTGCTATTAGATAGATTGATATATAGATTGATTGATTTTTTCATTGTTTCCAGGCGCGTCAACGGCTTTGGTCATTAGTTTCTTAAGTGTAGTGCATGTTTTTTCTCGGGAGATGGCGGTGATCTTCCCCCGCTCGATGGCGAGATCCGGCGCCGACCTACCGTCGGCTAGTGGGGGTTCCCCCTATCCAGGATTCTCCCAGCAGCGGGTCACCGCCCCAGCCGGGACAAGCTCTAAGACCCGACCAGGCTCCCGGAATATGTGGTAGTGTAGTGCATGTTAGTGTAAGTGGATGTGTAAGTGGAGAGGATAGGACAAGGAAGAGGAAGGAAAAAAAGCGCGCGGTCCGTGGCCTGTTTGTTAGGGTACTGCTCCGGCATTCGCGTAATGGTGATCGGGGAAACCACGGAAAACTACCGATCAGAGCAGCCGGCCGCTAGAATTCTCCTGCAGACAGCGACCGAATTCGACCTAGGTGAAAAGCTATTGTCGAAAATCCTGCCGCCGTCAGGACTCGAACCTAGGAGCTCCCGATCAGAGGCGCTGCAGTGACATAAGTTGATGCACTGAGCTACCGCAGATTGATAGATTGATTAATTAGTGATTCCGGATGCGTCGACTGCTTAGGCCATTAGTCCTTTAAATGAAGAGCCTGCTTTTATCGCAGGGAGTGGCGGTTATCTTCTCCCGTTGAATGGCGAGATCCGGCGCCGACCTACCTGTCGGCTTGCGGGGTTTTCTCATCTCATAAGGTTTAATCCAAAAGCTTCAGTGCCATAACGTGATTTTACTTCAGATTTTCGGCCCAAAGATATCATTTACAAACAACGGCGGCGGTTCACGTGTAATAATCGGGCAAAGAAAATGTCAATGGCGTCTCTTGAGCTGGTGCGTATAATTTCTCGTGAAGGGTTTCAAGGTCAAAGGAGACCCCTGAAAAATGCGAGATGGCTGCGCAATATCGCCGCTAAACGTGTCATTCTCTCATAACAAACTTCCTTTCTTTTCTTTGCGTTACTCACGATGAAAACTAACACACCAGAAGCTATAGCGTCCACTTGTCCTTCTATTTGCAATACTGTCAGTATTTACGGATATACTTATTTCAACGCAATTGATTAGGGGCATTTTAGAGAGGAGAAGCTAAAGAAGCTGCAGAAAAATGTTTGACAATGGTGAAATGTTTGTTTGGGAGATTCCTTATCAAACACATACAACAGAAAAGGAATAATTAAATAAAAATGAAGTAATATGTAAAAGTATGTTATTACATATTTATAATTTAATATAGTATAATATATTATAATATAATATAGTATAATATAATATAATATAATATAATATAATATAATATAATATAATATAATATAATATAATATAATATAATATAATATAATATAATATAATATAATATAATATAATATAATATAATATAATATAATATAATATAATATAATACAATATAATATAATGTAATATATAATAATTTTTACCAACTTTCGCGTAGATAATCATTACTTTCAATAACAAACGCGTGCGTGTACTACGTTCCCGCACCGCGCCATCTACCTCGCCGGTACGCGCCTCACTCCGTCGCCGCCCGCCCACCCGCTTTTCCCCGTCCGCGCCGTGGCGGGGTCCGCGAGGAAAAAGCGACGCTCGCAGGTTTGCATTGTTGGGCGATACGCATCGTGCAGATAATGGCCGGCCTTACACGGAATTAGATGCGCCAAGCCGCGCGTGCGCCGTGTGCTAGTGGTGGAGGGGGAGGGGGGAGTGGGGAGATTTAGCGAGGACGCGGTAGAATGCAAGGAGACTCTCGCGGCTTTTTTTATAGCTAAACAGGAAGTTCTTGCCCCGACTCACGCAGGCTAGACCGTCCTGGAATCCAGCTCTCAAGGTTGAGGTCGACTGGAAAAAAGGTCCTTAGCCGTTAGCAGCGGCCTCTAAGGCAGAATGTCATTTACGGGAACGTTGCGTCACAACACTATATAAGCGGTTCGGTTTAGAGGAGAATTAATAATTCTGGAACTAGCCATCCTGAATTGTAACACTGAATTAATAACCTTCAATATTTAATTACACAATTCTAATGTTTCTGTTGTTATTATTTTACAGCCGAAATCACATCGCCATTAAATGTCATTATTGGTAGAGAGTATGTGAGAGAATAAGCGGAGATCATGCGGGAAACGTAGTGGGTAATTTTGGAGAACTTGTAGGGGGCATGTGGGGGTCGTGAAGGGGAACATGCGGGAAAGCGTGTGAGAGAGGACGCAAGATAAATGCGGGAAATGTATGGGAAAACATTTGATGGAGAATGTCGGGAAGTATGCTTTAGTGTTTTACTAAAGCTGGCAGCGCTCATGTTTTTGAAAAAATGGGAACCAGTAAAACTTAAACCAGGAAAATGTCAATTAAAATTAATACTATTTATGCATGGTTTTGTATTTTTTGGTATGGGTGATACTAGGTTTAGATAGCTAATTTTTTTGGAAGGGCTCGGTTCAAATTAATAATTTACATATTTGCCATTATTTTTTATTCAATCTTTTTCTATTAAAGCAAAGATCACTAAAATACCCACTCACTATTTCTTCCACACTCTCCTTCAGTCATACACGCGTACATTCTTGAGAAAAATATCTATTTTCCTCCCATTATTTGCTTCTTAATTGTCACTAATTTTTCTCCTTTGATCGCGTGTTACAACCTAGAGACGATCAAGATGGATTTGAAGCCTCTGACGTCATCGTATTGCCGCTTGAGCGAGAGAGAACCCCGGTGCAGGCCCTCCAACGCACCGTAAGGCGGCTCCACACATGCGTTATTCGGCGAACAGCGAGCAACCGCTCGCCGAATCCCGAGTAGTGTGGATGAGTTGCTTGCTCTTCGCCGAGTGACGAACATTCGGTACTCGCCCTTCCCACCGCGTGTCGGTCTTTTGGACATATATAGGTGGCTCCACACATGCGTTATTCGGCGAACAGCGAGCAACCGCTCGCCGAATCCCGAGTAGTGTGGACGAGTTGCTTGCTATTTGCGGAGTGACGAACATTCGGTGCTCACCCTTCCGACCGTGTCGGTCTTTTGGACTCATCAAAGGGAGCAAACATTCGCCGAACACGTCAGCTGCTCTTGATTGGAGGAGCACTAGCTCGCTGCTCGGCGAATGCCGAATGTGTGGAGCCGTCTTAACAAGAAGCGGGCATTCGCTGAACATATCAACTGTTCGGGATTGGACCAGCTCGCTGCTCGGCGAATGCCGAATGTGTGGAGCCGTCTTAACAAGAAGCGGGCATTCGCTGAACATATCAACTGTTCGGGATTGGACCAGCTCGCTGCTCGCCGAATACCGATTATGTGGAGCCGTCTTAATAGGAAGCGTGCATTCGCAGAACATATCAACTGTTCGGGATTGGACCAGCTCGCTGCTCAGCGAATGCCGAATGTGTGGAGCCGTCTTAACAAGAAGCGGGTATTCGCTGAACATATCAACTGTTCGGGGTTGGACCAGCTCGCTGTTGGGAGAATGCCGAATGTGTGGAGCCGTCTTCACATTCACGACGGCACACTACTCACCGAGTCCGATCTTTGCGCGGGCGCGTCGAACGGCGTCGGGCGCGTTGGCGCCTCCGCCCCCGCCCCCGCCGCCGGCAGTGGCGCCGGGGCCGGCGTCGGCGTCGGCGAGGGTGGAGAGGCAGAGGCCGTCGCCGCGCGGCGCCGCCCCGAACACGTCGACGGAGGGCGCCTCCACGGCGAAGAGGCGGCCCACGCGCACCGCCAGCTCCCAGTAGGCCAGGCGGCACCACGCGCGCCCGCCGCGCCCCGCGCCCTCGCCGCTCACACCTGCCAACACCACACCACCAACGGCGTCAAAAAACAATGCCAACAACAACAACAAACAATATAAATTATAATATTAATATTAACAATAACAATTAATATAAACGATAATAACTAAGTTATTGATTGTCCCCAAACAAAAGAATATAGGACACCTGAGCGTTAAAGTATTAACATTATTAGTGACAATGTACTTGTAGGTATATTGTCACTAATATACAAGCACTTGTATATAATACAAGTACATTGAACACGTTAAATTATTAACATTATTAGTGACAACGTACCTGTATATTTGACAGTTCAATTTATATAATATATAAATTAAACCGTCAAATATATATAAGTACATTGTCGCTAATAATGTTGTTTATTTAACGCTCAGGTGTCCTATATTTTTTTTTTCTTTGACAATCATTACATAAGTGTTGAAAAAATGTTTTATTGTCCACATACTGCTGGAACACTACGTTTCGCGTCATATTTATGCGCATGTACAAAACATTAATATTTTAGTAATAATAAATAATTTCAGACAAATATGTTATTTTCTGGTTCACGCCGGATGATGCGAATAAGTACTATAATGCGAAACGTCGTGTTCCAGCATTATGTGGACAATAAAACATTTTTTCAACACGTGTGTTGATTGTCAAATAAGGGATACCAGAGTGTTGAATTATTAAAATTAAATTAAATTAACCAAGAAAACAGAACATAAACAACACAAGGGGGAAGATGTTTTCAAGCTAGAAATACCAAAATGCTTATGTATTAACCGTGCAATTAGATTAAACTAAAATTAAGTTAGTTTTAGAAAGTTATTAAATAAAGCCCCCTTCTAGCTGCCAAAGCCGTAAGGCACAGCACAATGTATACAATTCATAAGGAGTAATTCTATCACAATCACAACCCTTCAATAAACAATGAGAAAGAATAATACAAATTAAATGGAAGTACGACTATCACACCCTAAAACCAACACACTCCTCTTCTTGTGTAAATTGTGTTACGGAATGAGCCAAAGTATGTGCAGGGGAGGGGGCGTAGCCCCCTTGAAAATTTTGAAAGGAACCCCGTAGCCTTTACCAAAGCATCTGTTCGTGTACACGACCAATCCCTGATTTTCTCCTTTTTGTTATGACATTATTTTGGAAAAGAGACTCCAACCCACCTACCACCACTTAATTTCAACCATAAAAATTACTGCAAAATGTACAAAATTAGTCTAAGAGAGACTAATTAATCTGTGGTTAAAAAATTAATTGCATAAATTGTATCAATAAACTCTTAGTTTTGTACATTTTGCAGTAATTTTTATTTATTTTCTAGTACAATATGTTACTTGTAAATATAATAGTTTAATGCAATGGGGGTCAGAAATGTCCTTCCTTTATGTTCAAAGCTAAGGAGGCCTATTGGAATGCGTCTCCAGATATTACAATTTACTTAAGCGGAACGACATTCTTTGAATTACTGGAAAACTAACACGATTTGTGTTGAAAGGAATGCGCTCTTCCTACCAATACTACATAGCTGCCTCGTACCAGTTAGAAACTAAACTGCATTATTGGAACTGCTTGTCAACAGCTCTCCAAATGTTCTTGCGGCTTTCATCATAACGAGTTCCGGAGACGTCCGCGAGAGGCGCGCGCCATCGGTTCCGCAATTGGTTCCAGTTGACGCGGCCAGGTGGCGTGCGCGGGCGCTGCGATCGGCCGGCAGCCCATTCACAAGCGGCTGCGGCGCCGGCGCGCCGGCGCACGGGGCCGAGGGGCCGGGCAGGCGACTGGCACGCGCATTCCTCAATGGATGCCGCACCCTGCGTCCTCGGCGCCCTCGAAGACGCTCCCGTGAGGTCCCTCCTCCCCCCCCCCCCCCAACACCCAAGCTCCCACGGAGCGGCCCGCCCACACCAACAGTGGGTTACACCGTTCAATTACGAAGCACACCAGAGGACGGTTATTTTTAGCCACATACTCAACTTCTTTGTCGCTCAAGCGAAGTTCGTATCTACTTACAAATTAATTGCGAATGCAAATACGACATCAGAAGAAAGAACTTTTTTACATTTGCCACTTCTTGACGTACAAGTATTTCTCTAAGAGATGCCGGTCATTGAACTCTCTTCGCACTCGCGCCAAATAAGTAGTCAGAAAGTGATTGGGATTCAAGTTTCTATACTACATGGATTTTGTCATTGATTTAACAGAACTTAAATAGGAATAGACAACAACAAGGTCTCCCAAAAGTATTGTTTACAAGAACAAAAGTAAACTTCAAATCTTAGAAAACTGAAAGTGCCCATTTGGCCCATTTCGAAATAAAAACTAAACAATTAAAAAATCCGTTTTGAAAATCTCAGATAAATTTTCGAAGTCATCAGTTTCTGGATGTTATCAATTTAAAAAATAAGCTCGATGACCGAGCCATCCAAAAACAAAACCAATTTCATGCTCCAATCGGTTTATTTTCGCGTCGTATCAGATGGTTCAGTTCTGAGGTCAAGACGAAAACAGCTAAACAAAACAACAATATTCCTTCCATCGTTTAACAACTCCGATTTGCTCGCGTCTATTTGATTGAAGCTAGACGTGTCTACATAAGAATCTGAGGTGAATCTCGCTCGCGATTTTTTACCAATAGATCATTTTATTGTTTCGGATTGAGTGTAGTGCGTAAATATCACGAAAAATAAAGTAAAGACGATCAGAGAAGCTACTTTGGAATTACTGTTTTTCAGGGGAAAATTTAGGCATACCAAATTGAAAATATTTCACTAAGCTTTTTAATTTAATATTTACAAATTGCCAGTTCGTCGGAAAGAGTTTTTTTAATCAAAGCTAAGAATGACTCAATTAACCGAAGAGAAACTGAAATGAGATTTGTATCCCTCCTTTTAGAAAAGGAAAAAAATTGATCCCAAATGAAATACAAGTACGTAACTGGTTGCAGTGAAACCGCACACTGGTCGAAGTGAGTATTGAGCCAAAGTGAACTCTAGTATTTCGAGACATCGCCACGGACCAATCGCTCCATGACGCGCCTGGCGCCAGTCTGATCGGAGAGGAGCCAGCGGCGGCGGCGTTGGCAGGAGGGGGCGGGTGGGGGTGGGGGCGGGGGAGAGGGCGGCGGCGGCGGGAGGGCGCCCGGCGGAAAGGGACAGGTCCTCATCGCTCGTGGGCCGGCGGCGCCGCGCCGCGCCGCGCCCCGCCCCCCGCCCCGGACCCCAATTACCGCAGCCGCGGCTGCTGCCTACAGCCTGCTCGGCCGGCGCCACGCAGCGCCTCCTCCGTCCACCGAAATAACGCGCAGATAGGCGAGGATTCCAAAGACCTCGGAGCGGAGGCTCCTCGGAAGAGAGACCCACCACCACCCGCCCGCCCGCCCGCGCGCGCCTCGGCGGCGGCGGCCATCGCACGGGGAGCGGGGGAGGGGACAGACCGCCCGGGCCGGCGCCGCCTCCCCCTCCCTCCCCCCCACACACCCAGCCGCTCCACTCCCCGGCGCCCGCAGAGGCTCGCTCAATGGGCGCGCGAGGCGGCGGCGGCGGCGGCAGCGGCGGTGGTGGTGGCAGCGGTGGCGGCTGACATCACGCCTAAAATAAGGCGCCGGGCGCCGCCGCTGCGGCGCCTCAAGAGGCAAGGCGGGGGCCAGCGCGCGGGCGGGCGGGCGGGCGAGGAGGATGAGAGCGTGGAGGGGGGCGGGCGGGCGGCCCCCCGCCGTGGCCCCACCGCCCGCGTCGCGGCGCTACACGGAGAGCGGTCGCCTCACGCACACATCGCGACACGCGCCAGCGACGCGACGCCGCTCGACAATGCGAGGGGCCTATTTTCAAAAAGCTCCGAGTACTGCAGTGCTGCCAATTCGCAGATACTCAAATCGCCAACTGATCTATATCGCGGGTCGTTCGGTAATATTACGAAAACGCGATCGTCGCGTCCGACAAGCAAAACTTTATTTCGGGATGTAATGACGAAAGACGACTTACGAGATACTCGAAATCTCGGGGAAACAGCGAAGTTTCAACTCAAATACCTCATCACTTTGTTCAATCTTTCTTAAACTCGGATAAACAACTACATTCATTCCACATAACTTTTTTTTCCGGTTTCTACCGAATGTAGACCATGGGCATTTCACGTGTCGAGAGTTTTTTTCCGCCAGGCTGGCGTGCAACGTGATTTTGTGTTGCTTGAGCAAACACGGCGGAGAGCAGCGCGCGCGCCGACGCGCTCTCGTGTACGCGCGTTCGCGTTGTTTTCATTCGCGCTGACGTCACTGGCACAGTGGGCACAGGCGCCGCAGCCGCCCGGCGCAGCGCGGAGCGGAGCAGAGCGGAGCGGAGCGAGCAGTCCAGCGCGCGCCCAGCCCTAGGGGGGCACCACGCAATGGGGCCCCCTCACGACTTCCAAATGCTCAACGCGAGAAATCAAAACGAGAATGGAAAAATGTGACCTTTGGGATTTGATCGATAATTATTAGAATTCAGACATATACCATTCATTCTACATATAAACCTACATGTTCACACAAATACATACCAACATGTACACACACACAACCATACCAACATGTACACACACACACATCCATGCCTACATGTACACACACACACATCCATGCCTACATGTACACACACATACATACATACATGTACACACACATACATACATACATGTACACACATACATACATACACACACGTACACACATACATACATACACACACGTACACACATACATACATACACACACGTACACACATACATACACACACGTACACACATACATACACACACGTACACACATACATACCTACATACACACACGTACACACATACATACCTACATACACACACGTACACACATACATACCTACATACACACACGTACACACATACATACCTACATACACGTACACACATACATACCTACATACACGTACACACATACATACCTACATACACGTACACACATACATACCTACATACACGTACACACATACATACCTACATAAACGTACACACATTCATACCTACATGTAAACTTACCGACATGTACATAAAATGTAATTTAAAATAATCTTTGACTATATTTTTGTAAGATAAATTTTTAAAAAGTGCCTTAATTATTATTTAAAATGTGAATCAAAGCCATTATTTTTGTACCATTAATAAAAATTGTTGAAATCATTTTAACACGTTCATAATACAATATAAAAGGTTAAAATATATTTGAGGGTCCCCTAACCAGCCCCTGTGATTTGCCTGTATAAGTATTAACTCACTCATATACACTTAACACGGCAGTACCAATATGCCGAATCGACTTCAGTGGCAGTGAGCGACGGCAATGATAGTAAATTGCCATTTTCTTTCCGTGTTACATAATCTCATTTTAAAATAAGCGCGAGGATTGAAAATGTTACGTGTTTACGAAAAACATTTACTCTACAAACTCTCTTAATACAAATCATCTCCTGCAGCTGCCGACTGGAGGAGACAGGCATGATACTAAACGGCTCTGAACACATTTTTTGTGGTGATCACTAGCATCTTGTAATCGAGTGACAATGACTTGCAGAATACTCCTACTCTTTTCTTGACTGCAGCCTGTGATTCTTCAAAGCAATGTCTCTTTTAAAATAGAAGATGTTTTAGCTCCCCTAACAAAACTTGAGTTTTTGTTAGAAGACAATGTGGGTAGGAAAATTATAATAGTCTAAATTTAAAAAAATGTTACACACAGAGCAAAATGCCAAGTACCTAAAAATGTAATCAAATTTATAGTAAATTTTCTATTTAATTTATTGTTATGTATATGTCACAGAAAAAGAAAATTTGTTTTTCTTCTGTGATATTCCGTGTTCCCTTCATCATCTATAATGAAACATATTGAAATGACTTTAGTAAATTTCTTTGCTTTTAATTTGGAAAGCTTAAGTGCAAGTGAACCCTCAGAAAAAGAACATTAAGCTGCACATCACACATAGATTGTATAACAAATCATCGAATATTTTAACTAAATGTAAACTACAAGTGTAGAGGTTTATGCAGTCGAGCTTATAGTCAAATTCATTCAAAATCAAAGGCATTGCCCATTTGTTACTTTAACAAAGCAAACACGAGAATCGAGAAGGAATGATTTTCATTTGTCAAATACCGCGCAAGTCGAAGAATAATTTCATTTCCCCCCCCCTTTATTTAGGAAATATTTCGACGCAATTTCATAATACGTAAGCCATTACTACATTTATCGATGACAAAATACTGAAAATCGAAGAGCTAAAAGACTGTAATTAAAAAAAACAATTACATTTATTAGCGTTCATTCTCATCGAATCTAGAAGCCCCCATGGCAAAAAAATCGCCTCGGAGGAGATTTCAAGTTGGCGGACGTGACATAATCTCACGGGGCAGAGTCGACCCTCGTGACGGGCAGTGACGGGAAGGGAAGAGCGCCAAAACCGCCAAGATTAGCGTGACGTCAATGGCGGACGAGTCCAAAGGAGCCGGCGCCGCCGCCGCCGCCGCCGCCGCCGCCGCCGCCGCCGCCGCCGCCGCCGAGCCGGCGCCGTCGCAAAGACGCTGCGTTGCGCAGTGGCGGCGAGGGCGAGGGCGAGGGCGAGGGCGAGGGCGAGGGCGAGGGCGAGGGCGAGGGCGAGGGCGAGGGCGAGGGCGAGGGCGAGGGCGAGGGCGAGGGCGAGGGCGCGAGCGAGGGCGAGGGCGAGGGCGAGGGCGAGGGCGAGGGCGAGGGCGAGGGCGAGGGCGAGGGCGAGGGCGAGGGCGAGGGCGAGGGCGAGGGCGAGGGCGAGGGCGAGAGCGAGAGCGAGAGCGAGAGCGAGAGCGAGAGCGAGAGCGAGAGCGAGAGCGAGAGCGAGAGCGAGAGCGAGAGCGAGAGCGAGAGCGAGGGCGAGGGCGAGGGCGAGGGCGAGGGCGAGGGCGAGAGCGAGGGCGAGAGCGAGGCGAGAGCGAGGGCGAGGGCGAGGGCGAGCGAGGGCGAGGGCGAGAGCGAGGGCGAGGGCGAGGGCGAGGGCGAGGCGAGGGCGAGGGCGCAGAGGGCGAGGGCGAGGGCGAGAGCGAGGGCGAGAGCGAGGGCGAGGGCGAGAGCGAGGGCTGCGCTGAGAGCGAGGGCGAGGGCAGTGCCATGAGGGCGAGGGCGAGGGCGAGGGCGAGTGGCGAGGGCGAGTGGCGAGGGCGAGTGGCGAGGGCGAGTGGCGAGGGCGAGGGCGAGGGCGAGGGCGAGGGCGAGGGCGAGGGCGAGGGCGAGGGCGAGGGCGAGGGCGAGGGCGAGGGCGAGGGCGAGGGCGAGGGCGAGGGCGAGGGCGAGGGCGAGGGCGAGAGCGAGAGCGAGAGCGAGAGCGAGAGCGAGAGCGAGAGCGAGAGCGAGAGCGAGAGCGAGAGCGAGAGCGAGAGCGAGAGCGAGGGCGAGGGCGAGGGCGAGGGCGAGGGCGAGGGCGAGGGCGAGGGCGAGGGCGAGGGCGAGGGCGAGGGCGAGGGCGAGGGCGAGGGCGAGGGCGAGGGCGAGGGCGAGGGCGAGGGCGAGGGCGAGGGCGAGGGCGAGGGCGAGAGCGAGAGCGAGAGCGTGAGGGCGAGAGCGAGGGCGAGGGCGAGGACGAGGGCCAGGACAAGGGAGGGGCGACGGCGAGGGCAAGACAACGGGCGAAGGCGAGAGCACAGACGATGGCGAGGGTGAGGGCGAGGGCGAGAGCGAGAGCGAGAATGAAGGCGAGGGCGAAGGCAAGAGCACGGGCGAGGGCGAGGGCGAGGGCGAGGGCGAGGGCGAGGGCGAGGGCGAGGGCGAGGGCGAGGGCGAGGGCGAGGGCGAGGGCGAGGGCGAGGGCGAGGGCGAGGGCGAGGGCGAGGGCGAGGGCGAGAGCGAGGGCGAGGGCGAGGGCGAGGGCGAGGGCGAGGGCGAGGGCGAGGGCGAGGACGTGAGCGAGGGGCGTAGGCGTGGTCTAGGGCGAGGGCGAGTGCGAGTAAGCCGGGTAGGAGCCGCGCGTGGCGGGGCGCCGGCGTTGGACAGCCGCGGGTCGCCCGCGGGCACGGCGCGGCGCGGCCGCCCGCCCAGGCAGCCAGGCAGCGGGGCAGGCGCTCGCCGCTCCGGCAGCCTCCGCCTGCGAGCCAGCGAGCGCCTCCCGAGGGACCAGGCGCCCACAGACAGCACGCGTGGCGCAGCCACAGGCCGCGCCTTCCAACTGGCCTCCAACGCGTCCAGCATCTCCCCTGCATTGCCTCTACCCGAGCATCCTACATTACTTTCCCCCTTCATCAAGTGTTACACGAAACAATGTATTACAGGTAATAAGAAATAACTCGAACTTCGCTCCTCTAACTCCTATCTCCAACGTAGGAACTTCACTTACGATTTCGGAAATGTGTAATACCTTGATTCAAGGCACCAATCAATACCGAGATACAGAATATAACTGAACTATCAATTTCAAACAGAAGGAGGGAGAAAATTTCTCCAAAACAAATTGCTTAAAGGAGGGGTGGATCTACACAATTACAACATTATGTTGATCTTTGCTTCTCAAAAAACGTTGGAGATGGACAATCGACCGAAAGAGTCTTCTGAATAACAGTTCAAAAGAATTATTTGGATTAAGGTAATTGGATAGACTGTATTCAGTATTGCATCTTCGAGAAGCAATACTATTTTGAAAACCTATACAATACTGTAAGATAACATGTAAAAAGTAATTAACTTACTGTTCTCTGTGCCCTCATAAAAATTCTAATACTTGGAAAGCACTAACGTTGATTCCCTGCACTGTACAACTTATTATTTTTTTTCTCCCATTTTAGTATTACCCTAAAACATTTTCCATCTGGGCATGACATTGAACGTTCTGGACTGGACCCGAAAACAATTTTAAAGCGATTTTGATGTAGAAGCCCGCTTTGCGCTGCAGGTACGTTTGCACAACGTTCGGAGTGCGCTCAACAGATGGCAGGCGCTTCGCACGGGGGGGCCCGAGTGCCGCGGCGTGCCGAACTTTGTCAACAGGCGCAGGACGCGAAGTTCAAGTGCGACCAGCTGAAGCCGGAGACGAAACTCCACGAAATTTCTTACGCCAGCACCGACCATCGGCAATGGAGATTCACTCTCCACTTGAGGAGTAGAGCAGTTTTAACGCTACAATCGAGATGGGTCATCTCGGTTACAATGCGTTGAGAATGAAACGTTATCGAGAGTACAGCACATTGCGGCTTAAAAATACTACGCAATTATTAATATAATTACTCATTACACGCGTAGAGTTCACACATTTAAATAAATCATTCAAATTATTATTGAAAACACGTGGAAAAAATTACGACATTATTCACATTAATTTAATTTACACATATCGGTCCAAACAATTATCAATACGATATCATGTTAGAGTTAAATTTTTATTCTGGCATTTCCTGTTTGAAAGAGCTGTGAAAATAAACGGAAAAGATTTACATAACTTGAAAATATGTCAACTCAGTATCGTGGAAGTTGAATTGAGAAACCAATGTAGATCTATGGTAGACGGATAAAAATAGAAAATGACTACGCGGCAATGATAGAATATGAAGAACTAAGAAAGAAAATGAAAATCAACATTCAGAAGCCTTCAAGAGTAACTAATTCTAAATGAAATTTCACGCTAGTACTCATTTAAATATGGCAGGACGATTTTGTTTCACTTGTAATTAAAAATTTCTCAACAAACTGCACAAAATCTACAGCAACGGCAAGCCAGAACAAACGTATTTTCATTCAATCCATTTCCATCTGAAAATACGGACGTACGCGGATTATGGAATTGAGAATATAAACAGAAAATACTTGAAAATTATAGAATACGAAAACAAAGATAAAAATGAAAATTGCACGTTCATTTTCAATACGTAGAGGATATTAAACAAGCTATGAGGCGAGAAAACCACGATGCTGCTAACGGACCCACAAGACGCGCATATTCGCACTTCCCAACTTGCATAAAACCTCCGACCATAGTCAAGAGGCGGCTCCACACATTCGGCATTCGCTGAACTGCTCGCTCAATCCCCAACAGCTAATGGGCTCGGCGAATGTTCGCTTCCTTTGATGTACGCGAAAGATCGACACGCGGTGGGTAGGGAGAGCACCGAATGTTGCTTACTGACAGCAAGCAACTCATCAACACTACTCGGGATTCGGCTACTCGCCGAATAACGAATGTGTGGAGCCGCCTTAAGACACAGGAGGAAAGGAACGAGTCGCGGGAAAAAACAAGAAGACACAGGAGAAAAGCTACTTGGCGAATGTCGAATATTGACTGATTAATTGATTGTTGGTGGTTCCGAGTGCGTCAACTACTAGGGTCATTAGTCCCTGTAAGAGTAGTACATTTTTTTTCTCGGGAGGTAGCCGTGTTTTTCCCCTCGCTGGATGGCGAGATCCGGCGCAGACCTGCCGTCGGCTAGCGGGGTTTTCCTCACCCAGGTATCTCCCACCAGTGGGACACCACCCCAGCCGGGACAAGCTCTAAGCTTCCGACCGGTCTCCAGGCATGTGTGGTAGTGTAGTGCATGTTAGTGTAAGTGTGTGTGTAAGGGGAGAGGATAGGACAAGGAAAAGGAAGGAAAGATCAAGCTCGATCCGTGGCCCGCTAGTTTGGGTAGTGCTCCAGCAGCGAATGCCGAATATGTGGAGCCGCCTTAAAGGAGAAAAGCAACAAATGAGACCCAGGAGAAAAGCTACTCGGCCGAATGCCGCATGTGAGAAGCCGCCTTACGACGACCGAACACATTCGGCATTCGCCGAGCAGCGAGCTACAGCTCGCCCAATCCCGAGCAGCTGACGTGTTCGGCGAATGTTCGCTTCCTTTGATGTGTCCAAAAGACCGACACGCGGTGGGTAGGGCGAATACCGAATGTTCGTCACTCGGCAAATAGCGAGCAACTCATCCACACTACTCGGGATTCGGCGAGCGGTAGCTCGGTTTTCGCCGAATAACGAATGTGTGGAGCCGCCTTTAAAGCGAGCCGCACCCCTTAAAGCGAGCAGCCGCCCGGGGTGCGCCGGCGACTGCGAGCGGCCGCGACCTGCGGCGCCGCGCGGGCGCAGCGCGGAAGGGCGGCCGCTGCTGCGTCCTTGGCCTTGCAGGGCCTGCGCCGCCCGCCCGCGCCCCTGGCGGCTCTTCCTCCTGCGGCGGCGGCGGCGGCGGCGGCGGCGGCGGCGGTGGCGCACCCGCGGCGCGGCGTCGCGCACGGAAACCAGGTCAGGGCGGGGGCGGCGCGCGCTGCCGAGTCGGGGTGTGAGGCGCGGGCCCCCGCGCGCGAGGCGGCGGTGGCGGTGGCGGCGGGGGTGGCGGGGGCGGTGGTGGCGGCAGTGGCGGCGGCGGCGGTGCGGCGGCGGCGTGGCGATTATAATGGTGCAGTGGCGATGGCGGCGGTGGCGGCGGCGGCGGCGGCGAGGGCGGCGGCGGTGGCGCGCAGTGGCGGCAGTGGCGGCGGCGGGGGCGGCAGGGGCGGTGGGGGGCGGGGGCAGCGGAGGTTGCAGCGGTGGCAGTGGCGATGGCGGTGGCGACGGCAGCAGCGGCGGTGGCGGTGGTGGCGGTGGTGGCGGCGGCGGTTGCAGCGGTGGCGGTGGTGGTAGCGGCGGCGGGGGCGGGGGCGGCGGCGGGGGCGGTGGCGGGGGCGGTGGCGGGGGCGGTGGCGGCGGCGGCGGCGCGGCGGCGGGGGCGGCAGGGGCGGCGGGGGCGGGGGCGGAGGGAGCGCAGCCGGGCAGCCCCGCCGCCGCAGGTGACAGCGGCGCCGCCACCACCGCCGCCGCCGCCGGCTATCGACCCGCCTCTGACGTCACAGTCGCCGCCGCCGTCACGACACGTCGCGGCGGCGGCGGCGGCGGCGGCGGCGCCGCGGGCGGGGGCGGGCGCGGCGCGGGGGCGGCGCGGCGCCGGCGCCGACAGGAGGTCCCCGGGCGGGACCGGCGCCGCCGCTGAGCCCCGCGCTGGGGACGAGACCCCCCGCGCCGTTGCAGCGCAGCGCAGCCAGCCGCGTTAGGAGCTCGCTATAAGGCGGCCGCCACACAGAAGCCGATTTTTAGCCGAAATTGCGGTCGGCAGTTATTCACGCACGTTACAGATTCATTACAGATTTTTTAACATCTGCTTTATTTGAAGTTTGTTCTTCATGAACATTCGGGAAATATAATTGTCCATAAATTATTGACCTGTAAAGAAACCATCCACTTCCGATTCTTGCTAAATATTAGAAAGAACCAGAACTGGATATTATTCTAATATTTAGAAGGAACCAGAACTGGATGATTTCTTTACAAGTCAATAATTTATGGACAATTGTATTCTAATATTTAGAAGGAACCAGAACTGGATGGTTTCTTTACAGGTCAATAATTTGTGGACAATTATATTTGCCGAATGTTCATGAAGAACAAATTGCAAATAAAGCAGGTGTTAAAAAAATTTTAAAAAATAAAATAAAATAAAATAAACACGTTACAGATTCGTTCAAACACGTGATGGCAAATAGAAACGGTTATAGTGAACCTGAATTGCCTCTCTCGACGCCGCCCGAAACCATGGGCTGTCGCACGAAGATGTTTCGGTTGGTTTTGTCCGTCCGATGTCTACCGGCAGAAATTTCGGCGAAAATCGGCTCCGTGACCGCTGCCTAAGTAACGTTTCAGAATATAGGACCACCGTGGTGTGGTTTGAGAAGTGCCAAATTACGTCTGAGACGGAAGCAAATTCGTATTGTTGCAGACAATGCTGCAAAGCATTTCTAAACTAAGCATCGAATCGTTTATTTCATATTTTTTGGATCTTCTCATATTTTGCTTTGCGGAGAGAAGACTTTAAGGAGTGCCAAAAATGTTTCGCAGAAACAGAAACTACTAAACCATACACACGGCACAAATTTCACCACCTATGTGTTTGACCAACACTCCACACTTTTCTCAAGCAGTATAAATTTATCAACATATGACTTACGTTACTTTGTGTCTGATCTCCTTATTGTCATGCCACATAAATTTCATGGAGATTTAAAAACAGACGGAAGATTTCCATCTCTACGATTTCCTTTCAACAATAAAACTGTTTTTAACTAATGTTTATGTACCATTCATCAAACAACTGTCGAAACTGTCTATTGCAATTGCCGACCACTGACGTCACACCAGGCGCCAGGGTACTCTCCTCGTATTGGAACATCTCCTCGATGATTAGAGAGGGCCACAATGGGCCATGCGCCCCGTTTCTTAATTGCCGACCACTGACGTCACACCAGGCGCCAGGGTACTTTCCTCGTATTGGAACATCTCCGCAATGATTAGCGAGGGCCACAATGGGCCATGCGCCCCGTCTCTTTTAATTGCCGACCACTGACGCCACACCAGACGAGGGTACTTTTCTAACATTGGAACATCTCCGCGAGGGCCCCGACGGGCCACGCGCCCAGTGCATCTTCGCCTGTCCGTCACAAAGAGTTCACGTGATTTGATCGATAGCGGTAAAATCGCCATGCGCACGTAACGACCGCCGGCGCCGGCGTCGGCGCACGGCCGCTATGCACCTGCGCGGGGCGGCGGGGGCGGGGGCGAGGGCGGGAGCGGTGGGCGCGACGGCGGGAGCCGGGGGTGGCGCGGGGGACTTGCAGTGAATCACCTGGCGCCGGTGAGTCCACGGGTTTAACGATGAGGCCCCCGACGTATTTTACCAAGTGACGCCAGCATAGCGCAACACGTGCTTTGACGAAAGGACAGCGGAGGGTAAAATTCATTTCAGTTGCATTTCGATTGTTCATGAATCGGATATCTATTAACGGAATGCCTTAATTTATGGCCATGGAATTTTATTATATAGACATTAAAATTTCAGGCATATTTGTTTAAAATTGCATGGAAAGTAAGGAACTAGTATTTCAATGAGTAGACATTAAATAACTTTATTTTAGTAAAGGGAAATGGAACCAAAATAAGGTTCCTCTTCGTTATCATCGGAATACAGCAAATATTCCATTTTTGGCATCCCATTCACGCATTTCCCACATCCGTAGGATTAAAAAAAAAAAAACAACTTTATAATTTGGTAATCATACTAGGACCTTAGCACCCGATCCAAAACGAAGAAAACAGCTACAGTAAATACGCGCTCACGGAATAGAGAGCAACACCGCCAACTTAAATCAGAAAGCACGGAAAGGCCATTAGGAAGACGTGAAAATCTACTTGGCTGCACTCGTGCTCGAAGCGCTTCCGAAAGACCGTGAAACCCTTTCGAAGCATTCCCGCGTGGCGTGGCGTCGCGTCGGTTTCACGAGCGGAGGAAGTGGCGGCGCCGCGCTGCCGGGCCCGCGCGAGGGGCAGCATGTGCCCGTGTAAAAGAACCGTAAACGTGCGAACGAACGGCGGTGTAACGGCCGCGGAGACAAAGGAGAGGCGGCGGCGGCGGCGCCAGGGCAGCGTCGCGGACGCAGGCGCAGGAAGCCCTCGCCCGCGGGGCCGGCGCGGAGCGGCGCGGCGGCGGCGGCGGCGGCCGGTGGCGCCAGGCCGAAAGGGGCCGCCAGCCGGCGCCGCCGAAGCCACAGCCGCAACCGGCGCCGCCTTCCTTCCGCGTGCCCCCTCCCCGCCCGCCCCGCGCAGCGGCGCCGGCGCCGGCCCGAGAGAAAGCGGCGGCGGCGGCGGCGCCTGTGGTGGCGCGGTGGTGACGAGGGCGGCGGCGGGCCGGGCTTTCACCTGCCGCTGCCGCCGCTGTCGGCGGCAGCGTCGCCGGCAGCGGTGGCGCCGCCGGAGGCCGTGGCGCAATGGCAGTCGCGGCGGCGGTGGCGGTGGCGGTGGCGGCGGCGGTGGCGGTGGCGGTGGCGGTGGCAGCGGCGGTGGGGGTGGCGGCAGCAGCGGCGGCGGCGGCGGTGGCGGCGGCAGCAGCGGCGGTGGCGGCGGCGGTGGCGGTGGCGGCGGTGGCGGCGGTGGCGGCGGCGGTGGCGGCGGTGGCGGCGGTGGCGGCGGTGGCGGCGGTGGCGGCGGTGGCGGCGGTAGCGGTGGCGGTGGCGGTGGCGGCGGTGGCGGCGGTGGCGGCGGCGGTGGCGGCGGCGGTGGCGGCGGCGGCGGCGTCGACGACCGCCCCGATGTGCCCCACGCGGGAAGAGGTGTTTGGAAACGAGCAATATGCTTATGAGGCAAAGGCAACCGGTGGCCGAGCCAGAGAAAGGGATCCCGCACTGATCCTACTCACGCTATTTCGACCCACAAATTAAAGTTACTCAACCACGTTTGCAATTAACATTATGAAGAACAATGCTATGTTTTCATCGAATATATGTGTAGCACCACTTTTACTTTCAGGGTCAAGCCTCCCCGTTAAACTTTTGTTGTTTGAATTTTACTCAATTTATTCGAGTATATCACATGTTAATAGCTACTTATTAAATGAAAACTTTCATTACGTATGAATAGAACTTTTATATTCATCTAACAAATAAAAATAAAGATTTCAAAAATATTTAGGGTGATCGTACTGAAATTGCCCTCCCCCCAGCACTGTTTGGATCCATCCCTGTAACCGACTTTCGTAAAATGATACAAACGGTATGCCAATTGCTAATAGTACTTTATTTTGCATGTCTATTTTCGTTCGTTCATTCATTCATGCATCCATTCATTCAGTCATGCAATAATATTAATTCCACTCCATAGGTACGTAAATCAACAGTAGTTATTCGAGTCTGAAATTAATCAACTCATCAATTACCACAGTTGCTCCGTATTTTGGCCCTCATCCCACCGATCCCGTCGACAAGAAAATTTCGCGAAGTCGCCACAAGGTCGGCGCGACAGCTGGAGCGGGGACGCGGATTTGCGGCGATGGCAGATCGGCGCCTCCACCCCCGCCTCCCTCAACGCCTCCGCCTCCGCCATCGCACCCACTCCCCTATGCCTCCGCCACCGCCTCCCACATTTCCGCCGCCTCTACCTCCACCTCCGCCGCCGCTGCCTCCGCCATCATCCACCCTGTCCACCACAGACTCCGCCACTATCTCCTCCGCCTCTCTCAACTCTGCCTCCGCGAATGCATCCCACCCGCCACTTCGCCACCGCCTCCCACAATTCCGCCGCCTCTACCTCCGCCTCCGCCGCCAATGCCTCCGCCTTCCTCAACGCCTCCGCCACCTCAATCGCCATCGCACCAGTCCCCCGCCTCCACCAATGCCTCCGCCAATGCTTCGCCGCCCTCCCACTTCGTCACCGCCTTCTCACAATTCCGCCGCCTCTATCTCCGCCTCCGCCGCCAATGCCTCCGCCTTCCTCAACGCCTCCGCCACCTCAATCGCCATCGCACCAGCCTCCCGCCTCCACCAATGCCTCCGCCACCATCTCCACCTCCGCCAATGCCTCGCCGCCCTCCCACTTCGTCACCGCCTTCTCACAATTCCGCCGCCTCTACCTCCGCCTCCGCCTCCCTCAACGCCTCCGCCACCTCAATCGCCATCGCACCAGCCTCCCGCCTCCACCACCATCTCCACCTCCGCCAATGCCTCGCCGCCCTCCCACTTCGTCACCGCCTTCTCACAATTCCGCCGCCTCTATCTCCGCCTCCGCCGCCAGCCTCGCGCCTTCCTAACCTCGCCGCCGGCCTTCTCACAATTCCGCCGCCTCTATCTCCGCCTCCGCCGCCAATGCCTCCGCCTTCCTCAACGCCTCCGCCACCTCAATCGCCATGCACCAGCGCCTCACCAATGCCTCCGCCGCCGCCTCGCCGCCCTCCTTCGTCACCGCCTTCTCACAATTCCGCCGCCTCTACCTCCGCCTCCGCCTCCCTCAACGCCTCCGCCACCTCAATCGCCATCGCACCAGCCTCCCGCCTCCACCACCATCTCCACCTCCGCCAATGCCTCGCCGCCCTCCCACTTCGTCACCGCCTTCTCACAATTCCGCCGCCTCTACCTCCGCCTCCGCCTCCCTCAACGCCTCCGCCACCTCAATCGCCATCGCACCAGCCTCCCGCCTCCACCACCATCTCCCCCTCCGCCAATGCCTCGCCGCCCTCCCACTTCGTCACCGCCTTCTCACAATTCCGCCGCCTCTATCTCCGCCTCCGCCGCCAATGCCTCCGCCTTCCTAACTCCGCGGCGCGCAGCTGACAGCGCCCGAAACGGGCCGCCGCCCACCTGAGCGCCCTCCGCGTCAGTGGCGCCGCGCGAAATGCGATCTCGCCTTCCACGAATCGGAAACGGTATTTTTGGCAGCCCTCTAGGAGATGCTGAATGATGCGATCGTTCTTCCGTGGCTTAAAAAAGCCCCTGCCACGCACATGTGCTTCTAGAACGTTTAAATAAACTTCTAGGCTGTGAACTGGGATACCAGGATCATCTTCCTTGAATAACTAAATAAGCAATAGAAACAAATTACATCCGCCCCACAAGGGTAGCGACGTAAGAAAAGTTCTAACCGTACTGAACCAGGATTTTCGGGAATGATGAACATAGTTTCTGTCACTTTAGAGCTTATCTTCGGTTTTGCGGTCCTAAAATAGTTATAATAATATTGACACCAACTTTCGGACATTTCTCATTGTTTTATAATCCCATAGTATCTTCCACTACTAATTTTCTGCGACTGCACGCGTATTTCAGACTAAAATGTAACAAGTGATTTTGAATTTCAGTCTAAAATGGCAACAAAAGATACATCTGCTTGGACAGGACAACTCAATCCACCAATACATTTCGTGGTATTTAGATGCGGAATATTAAACTGTCAATTTGACATCCAATAGAAATCACAACTTGCCGTTGGAAACACAAAATTGCCATTTATGTTTATATTGATAATTATGATTGAAGACCTTATCTTATCAATAAAGTCACTTCCGTCCCCTGTTCCACAGTCGGATGTAGTATTACGCAAGTTGTATCTATTTCTTTCCTACGGCTTAGTAATTTTAATTTGACAATGCATGACAGTTACTGCACTGAACAAGAAGTACAAATTAAAATATGGATTCATATCATTGAAAGATTACTTGCAATGATTTGAACCGCGCTTCAACGTCCTCACTAGCAATCTACAGCATGATGGCCACTCATTTCCTGAACATATTTACTTGAATTTTTCCGTTTTTCTCGTGATTTTTTTCCTGATAAGGGTTACAAAACCACACTACTTGAAGTAAATCTCAAAGCTACCCTCATACTAATTGGTCAGCTCTCTGATTTCGCCGTGACTAAGTACAAGTTAACAATATTCTTCACCAAATAAAACTGAACAAAAGAAGTTTAATTTTGTAATCTGTACTAATGCTTTTAAGAAACAATATCTAGTTTTACAACCCTCTCAAAATATTCTCTGACTTCTAACGATTTTTCAACAATTTCTGGAATTTTCTCCTGAATTTTCTAGATCAATGAAATTCCCTGATTGCTTTTTTCTTTCCGGATTTCCATGCTTTCCAAAGAGTGGCCACGGTAAGGAACGTGTCTCGTTTAATTTCGCAATACCCTTGCAGCGAAATGCAAGCAAAGATGCAACATCGATATCGATGTTTTCAAAGCATCAATGTTTTCAAAACATCGATGTTTTTATAAAACCGTCGATGGAATTGACATCGAATTTTTAAGCTGATATTTTTTAACACATGTTTTGTGTTCGATGTTTTTATGTTGTCGATATCTTTTGAATGGAAAAGTGCATCAGAAAAATATTTTAAAAAATCAAATTTCTGTCAATAAAGAAGCCTATATTATTTTTCGAATTATCGAATCAGATAATCCAAGTTTCGTTCATTGCCCAGATGATTTTTTGACTTAAGTTTTGTCTCCTTAATTAAAATTAAAAATTAATAAACGAGACAACTTTTAAAATTAAATCCCGCAACGTGAACTTCAACGGTGTCGGGTCGATAATTTATTAACAGCGATGTTTTAATTTTGAGCATCGGTGTTTAGAAACATGGACGTTTGGCTGGCGACGTCGCATCCGTAGATGCATGTGCAACGAAGATCCGCTAGGCGTTGCGTGGGCGCCGGCGGACGCCCGGGCTGCAGGCGGTTGACGCTTCGTCGCGTCGGAGCATCCGTCGCCCGCCGCTATCAGACGCAGCGTCACTATCGCCGCCGCCGCCGCCGCCGCCGCCGTCGCGCTGACGGAGGCGCCAGCGGGCCCCCTCGGGCGTCCCCCAGCACGGCCCTTGTGAGCTCCAACGCCACCTCTCCCCGTGATACCAATATAGAACGTTTGCTCTTACGTTAACATGCGTTTATGACGTGCAGCTAAAACGCCCCCTCCCACTCTCCTTCTCCTCGTCACCGACCCAAGTACGTTCAAGGTGAACGAAGGGCCACAAGCAGAATAAAAGCTATTGCCTGGCACCGCGAGCAGTATTGTAGAGATCTGCGTTTTCATTGCCTCCAAGATACACCAAATTATAAACATTGCAAAAGCAGAAATTGACGGATTAATTTTTCATTCCTTTTCAATTCGGCACTTTTAGATGCCCACGAAACATACATCAATGAGTGAAGAGTTTTGGGCACAGGACTCTTTAAACATTGTATTATCAACTAGTGGTGCTACAACAAGCACTTTCTCGCATTATTTGTAACAGTTAAGTAATATTATAATCCTAGTTGAAATTGCAAAAGTGTTTCCAATCATCAGAAAACTTTTTTCAACGCTGGAATTCACACTCGCGTTCAACACGCCATTCACGTTACCCCTTACAATCAACCTCACAGTTTAACACGCCCTTCCCGACGCTTTCGAAACAACATTGAAATTTGCATTTCCAGTTTTCAAAAATTAGGAGATTTTCATTGATTTTCTTCAAGACCTACTTTTCAAAAACTGATTTCATTTTCTAAAATAATCTCTATATTCAATATTGTAGTTGTAGAAAGATTCCGAAAAAATACTTTTGCAATATTAAGAAAATACAGAGTTCAACGAAAAAGCGACCTGAGCAATTTTTATAATCCTACATTATTCTACTCGAGAAAAAAATTAAAGGAGAAATTTCGATCGGTTTTTGAGATTTCTAATTGCCTTTATTTTACACAAAATTAGGGGAAACTAATATCGAAAAATTGTTCATGACCTTATGTAAAGGTCTATTTTTTAAGAACAAATTTGATTTTGGACAAAATCGAATTATTGAATATTCAACGAAATGAGACCCACGACATTTTCTTAAGCATATAGTGTTATATCTGCCCAAAATATTTAATCCAAAACTTTGGTGCCGTTTTTCTTGAAAATTTTGAAAATGTAAAGCACCCCCAAAATTGAAAATTTGCGTTTCAGGTACGCAGGGTCTCGAGTTTGGCCATTTCGATCGGGGAATGTAAATTTTGGAAAAAATCGTCTGAACGGTTTAGGAGCTAGTGTCAATTACAGATGGCCGGACATAAGTTTTGCCGTAAACCAACTGTTCTGTATCAAAGACCCACAAAACGTGAATTCTGACTACACGTGTTTCTATTTACTATATAAAGGAGCAAGATTCATCCAATTTTTCGATATCAGGGACACACAATAAGAGTTTTTCTGTCAAAACTCTCCACTTTCACTGCAGCATTATAATAATAGTTTTTCTTTACTACGTAAGTACGTAGCAGGCAAGAAAGTAAAAATAAGAAATACTCAGGAAAATCTCGAGTTCCCTACAAAATAACCATACCTATTCAAGCGAAGAAAGGACTGAAGAATAAGAACAGCATAATTACAATTTATAACAAATTTGCTTGGGGAAAATCGTAAGTGAAGTTTATGTTAATTGCAATCTTTCTCATTTTCTATACATACCAAAATGAGCTTTATGACCCATGTAATTCCCCCATTCAAAATAAGTCAGGTAAGATGTAATTTCATATATCCGTTTCTCTCTGTTGTGCAAACACTAGAACATTTATAGTAAGGCACTCTACTTGACTGTCGTACTCAATGCGACAGTCAGGCTCAAATTAGTTTCAAATAATACGAGGCCATGACGAAAACTCCTATCTATAACCCGCCCCGTGGACCGGTATGCAATTGACGCCAGAGCACGACTAATGGATTCGTTTGGGTAACGCCCAACAGAACGTGAAGGAGCCCTGTTAACGCGGGGCGCGCACACACCGAGTACTATTTCGGAGTGTGGGGGTCTTCGAGACTTGGCCACGCGCGCCAGCGGACGTCCGGCGCCAACCTCCGCTGCCGCGCCTGCATTCTCACGTGCAGGGCTCATTCGGCCCAGGCGGACTTTTGAAAAATCCGTCACGCTATCTGCTCGGAGCACCTCTCCCCGCCCGAAGACACCACCCTTTGACATTCCACAGCGCCGCGGGAGGGGGAGTATTTGGCCACTCAGGGCTTCGAGAAGCTGCCGGCTGAAAGCCTTCGACTTAACGTATCGCGGCGGCGCGCCCTGGCGCCGGCGAGGCCTCCGCCGCCACCCCACACGCACGCGCCCGCGCCGCTCCGCGCCGAGCGGCGCCGGCAGGCCGGCGCCCGGTGGGTTGGCAGCCGTGCCAGCCGCCGCACGCGCATGCGCGAGACTGAGTCAAGGTCGGGCGAGCCGATGGCGGCGGCGGAGGAGGGGGCCGGGCGGGGGAGGGGACGCGAGGCCGGCGCCGTCGCCGCCTCCGTCGCCAGGCCTTTCCGGCGCCAGCGCGCCTCTACTACCCGTGTCGAAAGCGCCGACCGCCGCCGCCAGGCCGCATGAGGGGGCTCTGCGCGCACGTTGCGCCGCGCTGGCTGAACCGCGCGCGGCCCGCTTGAAGGGACGCGGAGGGCGATTCGCGACTATACTTCATCTTTCGACAGTGGCCGATGATATTAACTCATTGTTACACCTCCTGCCTTATAAAATGGATCCTTTTAACGAAAGTAAGCACATTTCTGAAGCCACGCGCCCCGTTGAGAAGGATGTTTGCGAATGAATTAAAAAGACTCTTTTTATAAGGCAGGAGGTGTAACAATGACTTACATGTCATCGATCACTATAGAAAAATCGAAGAATTCATGCGGCAGCAAACTGTTACCGTTACACATTTAACTCCGATGAAGACATAACAATGTATAATACACTAAAACAACGTATTGCAAACTAAACAAAACAATGTATGCAAATATAACAATGTGTTGCACACTAAAAACTTGACAATCGTTAACTCGGTTGCACTTCCACACTTACGGCCACGGAGTGCTGAAAAAGTATTTTAATTAACTCTGAAAAATAACTAACTTGTTCGTACAAAGTTATAAATCGAAATAGATAACGTATTTCAATGATTAGAGATATTTAGGAAGAATGAAGATTACTCATTACCATGAGGGAAGAAATGTTCTCCAAAACCAAGAACTATAATCTAAGCAAATAACATAGAGCGCATTTTATTCATTTAAAACATGACACCAAAATATTACTAAGTTACTCAAACATTTAATTACGTTTCAATAATTAAAAATGAATGGGTTTTCGGATTTGCCGGAGAAATACACAAAATCAAATATATATAAAAAGAAAATAGACACTAACGGCAATTTATGAAGAAAGATCAAAATTGAAAATTTTTACCGCATGTCCATTTACATCAATGCATGAAATTATAAGAAAAATATTATTCAGAGATCTCTGCAGCTATTCAAGTTTCTTAAATACAAATTACACACGCTCAGAAAATGATATAGAAGATAATCCTAATGCGGCCAATGCTTCGCAGAATTGCATTGATGAACAGGTGACTCGATTGGAATTTGACCTGAACATATCTTTCAATTACGCAACGATATAGAAGCTTACAAAACATACAAATATATTGATACAAATGCTGTCCAGAGATGCCTGTGTAGTCTGCAACTCCTTAACTCTGTAATTTTTGTGAAACTTATTTGTGTCGGTTTTTTAATTGAAACGAAATAGTTTCCTTCCTGATGAATGAGCATTCCAAGATTGATCTAAAACTCGTTCAGAATGATATTTTTTTACTACAACGTGCGCGAAGTACGCAATGTACTAGTTTTACTACGAACGTCAGCGCTCATTGGAAATATATGAGTATTACTGTATTTCGATTTCGTCATATTTGTGATTTTTTATATTAAACTACTGAGATTGTCATCGAAAAAGTCTTGTATTTGAATTTATAGTTATAGCGCCTGAAATACTAAAACGATCACATTTTTAAAAGTTTTAATAAATTAAAAATCCTACCATTGTTAAGTAAAAAAATGTGAAGAAAAGTTAAATATTGATTGGTGGTAGGAATGCATTTTCTGGTAAACTAGGGGTTGAATTTTGAACTTTCTTTGTGAAATTTATGATTTGTTTCAGCCTATTTGATGAACATCCAATACGAAGATGCACGAAGACAAAAATATGCATAATTTGAGATTAGAAGGCGTTCTCAATTCTCAACGTGTCATGGAATATAGAATCAAAATTATGGCTACCGCCACGTCCCTCTATATATTTTATTTGAATAATCATTGGTGGAAATCTCTATCACAAAAGCGCCCGTTGAACGCAACACGAAAGTTTTCCGTGCTTGAATGAAACTGACAATAATTTGCAAACAAGTGATCAACGTCAACGGTAGTCACAATATCACGAGACACAAATCCACAATTCCAACATCGGTGGCTGCATCAATCGAGCATCAAAACTTGATGTGCAATCAGAAAAGAAACTAAACCTATTCAAACATCATTTGGACGTAAATAACAGTTAGTCTTTGCGCTCCAGAAAGCAAATTCGCAGCGTGTGAACAAGCTTAGTGCTGCGCCATCTACGCGGGCGGGCGTGCACGCGTGCGTGCGTGCACAGCGCGGTGGCGCCACAGGGCTCGGGCGGCGGCGGCGGCGGCGGCGGCGGTGTCGAGGCCAGACCCGCACCCGCCCTCGGCGGCGGCCGGGCCTTTGAGGCGCCGCGCGGTGCGCGCGCTTCCCGCCAGGCGCGCTGCCATCGCCGCCGCCGCCGCCGCCGCCGCCACGACCTTCCGCCGCCACCGCGCGCCTCCCGGCGGCGCCAGCGCCTGCCTCGCTGCCCTCCGCGCCCCCTGCGCGCTCCGCCTCCATCGCCAGCGCCGCCGCCTTGGCGCCGCGCCTTCCGGCGCCCCGCAGCCGCCGCCGCCGCACGGCCACGCGCGGGGGGAGGAGCGACAAAAGGAGACACCGGAAGGGCAACCGGAGGCGCCACCGGCCGCCGATGCCACAACGAGCCGCGGAGCGGGACTATCGCGTTACGCCTTGGGGGACGTGGGGACGTGCGTGCACTTTTCCGAGTACCACTCCATTGTGGAACACCAGAACAAAGACTACGAGCCTCGAATGCTACCTTTCGCATCAAACGACAAATCTTTCATCCGTTTTACCTTTTTCAGGTCCTTTCGGGCTCCTAACTAACCATGAGGAGTAACTTTACGGCAGACGGTGCGAACTTCTAATCTTCCCTTGCCTCTATTTCCCAATACTTTTCATTTCCTCGTGTACTATTAACAATGTACGCCTTGAACGACTACACAACCAAACCAGCAACACGTATTACAATTGTCTATTCTGAATTCACAAACCAGCAAGAGCTCAACTGGCTTGAGGCACGTAAGTGGTAAATGTCAGTTTACCGTTCCAGGCTTAATGACATTCGCTTGCGGTGCGTGATGCGGAAGAATCCTATTCAGGACCACTGTGCCAACGCCTTGCGCCGTAAACACAATGCGCTTCTTATTTCGGCTTCCGAGGAGCCGGCGACAGCCCCTTTGCGTGGGCGCCGCCTACCTGCGCCTCCGCCCAGTCGCCCGACCTTGCGTTGTATTTTAAAACTATGACATTTACTGGTCGACAAGTTGTCAAATCTACATGAGCATACATAACAACATGGCGGGCTTTCCGTGTTCGTTTTTTTGCAGGGGAAATTAGTGTCAATTTATTCACCAAGAAAGGAATTACAGAAAGTGATAAAGACACTGTTCTTTTTCGTGTACAGCTCGTCATTTGGCGTTTCTTTCGTGAGCAATTAATTAAATAAGCATTATTAATATAACCACAAACAGTACCGACCTATCAATCTCGACTGGCTAAATGGTGTTTCTTCACTGTAGCCATGTGAAAGTTCAAAACCTTACCGCATAATGTTTCTCGATTACGTGTCTTCGCGATCAGATAACGCGTGAAATTCAGATTATATGCACGACAGACGAAGCGTCATATTTTTCTATCATCAATTTGGAGATATATTATCTCATAAGTTGTGTTCACCAGCAGGGAAATTTGATAATCTGTATCTCTGTGGGCGGCGTCTAACTTGGCTCTGTGGCGCGTGAACACATCTCATGTCACGGTCAAACAGAAAATCGAAAAACTATCGGTAAATCCGATCTATGTTAATTATGACTAGGGGGCGGATTTTAATGAAATGTCATTTTTTAATTCACTTTAGAACAATTCCGTTTAGTATAGAAATTCATTTTATGTTATGACAAAAGGAAATGACCCATTTTATAGGTCATTATTTTGCATTTTTTTGTCGATTTCGACTATTAAGTCATTTTTTACCTTCTCCGTCATTTTTAATGCAATTGTTTGCTCATTTCATCGATTTTAATGTCATTTTTAATGATACTTGCTTCAAATAATATTTACGAGATGCAACAAATGTTCTCCATAAAATTCCTGAGTACCTATACCTGGTAGCCTATTTGATTTCTTCACTCAGAAGTTGTAATGTCAGCCATTGTGAGTGTGTATTCTGAGGTTCCTGTGACACTTGTCAGCGTCATTGGCGATTCAGTCTATTTCGGTATAACTAAAGACAGATTTTCTGGTAAAGAACAGTCCAAACAAAAAGTTTGCAAGCTGAGTTCACTTGAACGAATAGAAGAAGCCTCGATTACATCAGTAACATATCCAACGGCTTAAGTTGTTCATCTGAACTGGTTTTGATTACATTTTTTACGTCATTTTTCTTTGCTTTCAGGGTATTTTTAAAACATTTTAAGAGCATTTTATTGATAATTTTTTGGTGATGTTTTAGCTTATCAAAATCCGCCTCCTAATTATGACTATGGCAAATGGGAAAAGTTTAATGCTTCAATGATTGCTGGCCATTGTCAATGATTGTTTTTATTTACGATATTATGATCACCGAATAATATATTATTTTGTGCACTGTCTGTGGAAACTTAGTTAACACTCGTTAGTTGCAACTTTCGTTTTACAGGATGTTGTAAAGAGAGCGTCTTGACTGTCACGTAAGTACGATAGAAAAATTATATCGAAGAGGCAGAGTTTGAATGACCCAGATACTATACATACATGTAGACAATAATTTGTGATTATTGGAAAGGAATTTGTGTTTAACAAAACAATACTTTCCTTTCGCTAATAACATTGCAATGACAATTCTGATCTACTGAGCTTCTGCGAACAGTGACCACCAATTTCGTTCGTATTAACGTCAGAATTGGATATAGATGTTTGATGTATTGTCAGAAAACAGTTATCCAACTGTAAAATTTTAACTAAATATTTCAACCAATCTACCCATATTTTGTACTATGAAGCATGTCGCGACTTCCAACAGCCTTGAATAAATGCTCTAACACCCCCCCCCAAAAAAAAAAAATTAAAAATCACCCTTGCTTCAGCCCAAATGAAAGCCATGATAGCATCCCCTTCAAGAGTAATTCGTTTGGTTTTCCAATAAAGCTAATTTCCAACACTACGAGCGTTTCAAGTATGTTCCCGTCCGGGTCCCAGTCCAAGCTCTCATCGCCCTTCCCTTTCGGTCCCCCTAAAACCGGTTTCCCATGCGAAGGGCAGGGGTAGTCGAACTGTCCCGGGTCCAACGTCCACCGCCGCCGGGATATCGCCACGAGGGGCACCGGCCTCGCCCCTGAGCACTGTCCCGGGGAGGAAAATCAATCCGGGCGTGTGAGCGGGGGCGTCGGGGCGGGATGGAACGGAGCCGTGCGGGACGAGGAGGGACCGGGAGGGGAGGGGTAGGACGGGCTCTCGCGGCGTTAGGGCGGAGGCGGGCGGGGTGGTTTTGGGTCGGAGTGGGGGCGGGGCACGGCGGGGAGGGGCAGTGAAGGGTGGAGCAGAGCAGGGTGGGGCATGGTGGGCCGCTCCCTTGTCGGCGCGGCGTTAAGCGGAGGCGGGAGGGGAGGCGACGAGGGCGGGGCGGGGAGGGGTGAAACGGAGCGGGGAGGACCAGGGCATGGCAGAGAGGGGCGGGAAGGGGCGGGGCGGGGCGCCGTCCCGCGGTGTCGGCGCGCAGTTAGGGCGGAGGCGGGCGGGGTGGTGGCAGGGACGGAGCGGGGAAGAGTCGGGGCAGAGAGGGGAGGGGCAGGGCAGGGCGGGGCATGGTGGGCCGCTCGCTATGTCGGCGCGGCGTAAGGAGGAGGCGGGCGGGGAGGCAGCGAGGGCGGGGCGGGAAGGGGTGGAACGGAGCAGGGAGGGGCAGGGCAGGGCATGACCAGGCAGTGCGGGGCGGGGCGGGCCGCTCGCTGCGTCGGCGCTGCGTTAGGGCGTGGGCGGGCGGGGTGGCGGCGGGGGCGGGGCGGCCCACCTGCCCATTGAGCAGCGTGCGCTGGCCGGCCGCCATTCATGGCGCCGCGGCGCCGGCGCCGGCTGCGGTGTCGGGGCGGAGGCGCCGAGGGGGCGGGAGAGGGGGAGGGCTTTCTCCTGGAGGAAACCGCCCGCGCGCCCGCGACGACCAGTCTTCTCCGAAGCGCCGCTCGCGAAATCGCTCATCGGCGGACGACCACCGCCTCCAGTCGCGGTGCCCCTATCTACGGTTCGTCTGCCTCAAGGGTTTTTATTGAACTGTGGTTTTTACTTAGCTGCCTGCGAAATAAAACATTTGAACGCCACCACAGTGACGTCACTGTAGTAACGTGTAACGTCCCCATAGAAAGAAACCGTAACAGCTGATGAAATGTCAAAGGGAGTTATGTAAAAATCGCAGTATGTACCCGCACGTTCTCCTGAGCCCCAGAATACCTATCCCCACACATTTACTAATATTTTTTTGAATTAGAATAAACGAGAAGAACGAGCGTTGTTGACAATATTCGCTCCCGAGAAGTACAAACTATTTTGCACCAAAAATCGAATGTGATACATACATATTTGATACAATTGAATCTTTTATTTCAGAAACCCGTCAAACGCCAAAATTTAAAATGCGCTTTAGCGGTGGATAATTGTTTCATGACGAGACACATCGCTTATTCCATATTTACCTGAAAAATATTCATTTATTAACTGCTTTAATATTTAAAAAATTATAAATCAGAAAAACTGGGACACATTTTCACAATTTTCTCGACAAGACAAATTTGGCGTTTGACAGGTTTCGGAAATAAACGAAACAGGACAATTATTGTCCTGTCGACAAAATAATCAAACCTTCCACGCTTCTCGCATCCAGCGAAACATGGGCTCAAGAAAACGTGTGCGGATAATACTATTAGGCCTACGAGGATATGTCCATTTCATTTGTTCAGTAGCCAAAGATAAATATATAAAATATCACATAGGCACGCAGGGTTCGTTTGTCTGCGATGGCTTATCGACAGCATTGTAGTTGCTACTGCAGCATTGCTCACCGGGAGGTCGTAAGGTTCAAGTTTCGATGATGGTGGAGTTTTTGGACACTTACTAGAACGCTAGGTCCAATTCAGCCGCTGTCTGGAGAAGAACTCTTAGTGACCGGCTGCTCTGATCGGTAGTTTCTCCATGGTTTCCTCGACCAATTCCAGGCGAATGGCGGAGCAGTACTCTAACCGGGCCAAGAACAACGCGTGGTCTTCCCTTCCTCATCCTGTCCCCTTCTCTCACCTTAAATTCACACATACACTCGCGAGCACTGCACGATGAGAGCTTAGAGCTTTTCCGGGTTGGGACGGTGCTCCAAAAGGAGATATCCGGAGAGGAAAAACCCAGCAAGCAAACAACTGTACGTCGGCACCGGATTTCACGTTCCAGCGGAAACAGGTACACCACAATTTTCCGGGACATAACAAGCATACCACGTACGGCAACAAAGCTGACGCACCCGGAAACACTAAATAATTATTTCCGTTTATAATCAGTTATTTGAATAGTAAGAGGAATTCGATAGGAAAAAATCTGTCCCTATATTAAAAATCGTACTTTATTAAGACAAGAGACAGACGTTTTTTTTATCTTTCATTAATATGAAGACGAAATGAACATATTATCGTGAACATTTCCTGAACAGCTTTACACCTGGGGAGGGAGACTTTCTCTAATCTACAGCAAAATCCCCGCGTTTCAATCGCCATTATGCACCGCACAGTGGATAAGTCATATCGGTTTCAGCTGCACGACAGTGGCGCCTTTTACTCTATTGGCATGATCTAAGCTTCATTTTCACAAGGATCTCCTATGCTGGCGAACATTGGCTGTGCGAACGTGAGAAGCAATTCCAATCTTAATTATTTTCAGCTGAATAGACGAAAAAGCTGCTGAAGCTTAATAGAAAATTCACAATAAAAAATAGTAGTGTCATATGAATTTCAAACGAGGAATACAAATATCAAACGTCACATAAACGCAGAACTCACTAATGTTTTCATACAAAAAATGTTCTCCCTCTTCACATTAGGACATGTCTATTCAAGCCATGTAGGTCAAACTGTTTTTAACACAGATAAAATAAATGTTTGCTGAAAATGAATCACATTCTGATTTTTTTTTCTTTTTTCCAATGTTTACCAACATAAAAACAATTGCAATATGCGAAATGATTTTCATTTTCCGTCTCTATACACATTTTAATAAATATGGCAACAAACAACAATGGAGCATACTACTGTGGTTCGTAGCAGCTAACACTAACGCCATTTACCTAATCTACCCTCTGACAGGAGGTGGGAGAATACGGATATGTATATCCCACACGGAACAACGCAGAACAAACCAATCTAATTAAAATAGAAGTATCAAAACTATTCTTTAAGAAAAATTATTAAAACTATGTGCTTTGTAAGAACAAGAAAACCCATAACTCAATAAGAAAATTTGAACACAAAACAACTCTCTAATATAAATTATTCTCATCCCCCCTCCCCCTCCCAATATCCAGTGAAACAATATTCAAACTTCAAATTTTTTTAAAAAATTAAGAAAACAAACTACAATTCTCTAATACTCCTTTAAACCACCATAAATCACCCATCCATCCCTGAGAATCCTCTTCTAAGTCCGTCAGATCCCCCTCTAAAGCCAGCCATCTAAAAATCTGCATTCAACGATATCGATAGACCGGTGTTCACCTGTTAATATTTCGACCATCTTATCCTCTGATAAAGAAGACAACGCATGCGGATGTTCTTTCCTTAAAGTTAATGGATATATACACATTACGATCTCTGAAAAGCAAAAATGCCAAACAGACAGTAATAAATTTAAAACAAGTGTTTATTTCATATTTATAGAATAGTCATCAGAAATACCAAGATCTGGGCGATTTCAAATGTCTCTATACCTTAAAGTTAGAATTAAGAGTCACGCAGCTTCCAGACAATTCGATCTAGCCGCAAAGAAGTTTAAACCACACGAACCCTAAAAATTTATATAACAGGTAGCAACGTTCAAAGTAGTTCAAAAACCGCAAAAACATTGATAAAATTAATTCCAAAACACATTCACGTTGCTTACATGGACCTCGCGATTGTAACGCGTATATGGCTATCCGTAAGTTTTTCCTTCACACAAATGGATGCCAATATATTTATATAAATCAATATAGTGGATTGGTCGAGAATGAAGTAATTTCTGTCAACCAATATATTGTGAGTGGTCAAGAATCATGCAATTTCCGTCTATCACTAGAAAAAACTGGAAAGTTGAAATCGTGAATCAAGCATCTTATCGATTAAACTATTTTTTTATCTTGTCTGATAAAATTTCGTAAGTAACGACCATTTACGTTTATGTTCAGGGATACCACTTGAGAGCTATGGAGGAAAAAAACAAATTTGCCTAATAAAATTCGAAGAAAAGTATTTCTAATTTTCGAACTCCTAAATCAAATACTTCGTATTTGCCGGATATGTTCAATTTACCATTGGCATACGTCCGTTATAAAGAGTTTTTTCAAACACAACTTAAAAATAAATGAATAACTAAGATCTGAAGTAATAATAGATTTTGTTTACATTATACTCTTCACAGCGTCCCATTACAGAAGAAAATACATTTTGAAATTTAAATTCTTTGAATTTTCAAGTAGAGTTCTAATAACGTTGCTATTGCTCTTCACATTGCATTGAAATCATTGTATAAAGTCTCGCTTAACTGCACATGCTTTTCCCGGAATTACGTTCGTTTTTTTCAAAACATTTGCACGTTACGGATTCCTATTTATCTTTTCACGAAAGATGAACTATTAAATAAAAGAGGGGGAAACTGCAATATTTTAGGGAGGTAACAAGTTTTGAAATTCAATGTTTCTCAATCAGGCATATCTCTGTCCCAACGTTAAAACCACCGTATTAAAATCATCTGCAAATGGCTACGTGCGAATGTGCCCCGCGCCGAGCCATCCGTGTCGCTAAACGTCACCATGTGTCGCCCCGTGCGGCTCTGTGCCGCCCTGTTACTCCTAAGTCGCCCTGTCGCCCTGTTGCTTCAAGTCGCCCTCTTGCTTCAAGTCGCCCTCTTGCTTCAAGTCGCCCTCTTGCTTCAAGTCGCCCTCTTGCTTCAAGTCGCCCTCTTGCTTCAAGTCGCCCTCTTGCTTCAAGTCGCCCTCTTGCTTCAAGTCGCCCTCTTGCTTCAAGTCGCCCTCTTGCTTCAAGTCGCCCTCTTGCTTCAAGTCGCCCTCTTGCTTCAAGTCGCCCTCTTGCTTCAAGTCGTCCTCTTGCTTCAAGTCGCCCTCTTGCTTCAAGTCGCCCTCTTGCTTCAAGTCGCCCTCTTGCTTCAAGTCGCCCTCTTGCTTCAAGTCGCCCTCTTGCTTCAAGTCGCCCTCTTGCTTCAAGTCGCCCTCTTGCTTCAAGTCGCCCTCTTGCTTCAAGTCGCCCTCTTGCTTCAAGTCGCCCTCTTGCTTCAAGTCGCCCTCTTGCTTCAAGTCACCCTCTTGCTTCAAGTCACCCTCTTGCTTCAAGTCACCCTCTTGCTTCAAGTCACCCTCTTGCTTCAAGTCACCCTCTTGCTTCAAGTCGCCCTCTTGCTTCAAGTCGCCCTGTTGCTCTGTGCCGCCCTGTCGCTCTGTCTCACCCTGTTTCTCTGAGTCGCCCTGACACACTGTGCCGCCCTGTCGCCCTGTTGTTCTGTGCCGCCCTGTTGCTCTGTCTCACCCTGTTGCTCTGTCTGGCCCTGTCGTTCTGTGTCGCCCCGTGCCGCGCCCTCACAGAAGCCGCTCGAGGGGCTCCTCAGGCGTTCCCTGGTGCGTCGGGCGCGGGCGCGGCCCCGCCCCCTGTTCCTGGGCCCAACTGGCGGCGGCGGCGGTGACGGTGACGGCGGCGGCGGCGGCGGCGGCGGCGCCCGCGGGTATTTATACCGCGCGCTATTTCTGCCGCCGCCCTGCGCGGGCGCCGAGGGCTGACAGGCCGCGGCTTGCGCCCCCCGCCCCCGCCCCCGCCCCACCCGTCCGCTCCGCGCCCGCGCCTCCACCCTCGCCCCGCCTTGCCCCCCCGGGGGGCGTACCCCGACCTCCCAGCCCCCGTGACGCATACGCGTGAATTCCGGAGCAAATCTCCGCGCCGACGCCCTCCGCGATTCACGTGGAACGCCACCTGTCGCCCGCCCGCGCCTCGCGCTTTTGTGGGTGGGGCACGTGCAGCTGTGAATAAGCACGACAGGTAAGTGATCTTCAAGGAATGGAAATGGAATTTCTGAAGAAAAATAACAATTCTCTCGATCCCTCTCCTAACTTCAGAGGTATGAGGTGCTAAAACATTCCGAACTTTTAAAAAAATCGATTTTCCAAATTATTAAAAATATAATTTTGCCAACGGTGATCTTACAAGTGTAATAATTCATGGAAATAATACAATTTATAACTCAACTCGGAAAATTGAGAGCGTGTTTTCTTATGTATGACTTTGCTTCATTGTTTTTGACGTGAATATTTCGAAATATAAAATAGATATAACGTACAAAGGAAATAATTTCAAACGAACAGGCAAATGCTGAAAAGCTGTGGTCCCTGCATTTCCTGTACTGCAAATAATTCAGACTAATAAAATCTGAAAACTGTACTCAATGTATTTCCTTGTTTTTTGGAAGGAGTGTTTTCTGAGCGGAAAATGAGGCTTTACTGCTGAACAAATATTACAAGCACTTTCCAACGTTTAACGTCAATAAATAATTATATTATTATTGAAAATCTTAATTATTAATCAATTGACAATTATTTTGTTAAACTAATATGAACGTTTATCAAAAAATGTCAATAATTTGTTCCAAACAAATATCACTAGTCATGACTCCTAAGAACACGGAGACATTTTTTTTTAACTTGAAGGTTGGGGGAACATCTGCATTAACGCTTGTCATTTACGATGTCTGATGTCTTCTTATCAGTTCCCCACAAATACCTTTCGGGAACATGCAAATGTGGACTCACGTGTCATAGCCATACGTCTACTCAATTATCAGAAGAGGAGATCAAGAGTTACGTGACTATTTCTATTTATTACATTATGAAAACTGCTCTTCGGAAAATTGTACCAAGCATCCATCTGAAGCTTGTCAAGTGAATTATCCGGTCACAACTTAATATCACCAAAATGTCTGATGCCCATTTGGAACTATATTTATTAATCCATGGCAAAAGTTAATAATGTCAAACTTTCAAATCCAGTATTACGTATAATATTCGTATTGCTGTCAAATATAAAAACAGTTCGTCGACTTTACAAAGAGTAAGAACGGCAACGCAGCATCTAACTTTCAAAAGAAAAAAGAAAATGGAAGTTTTATCAGTACAACGAAATGCAGTCTTACTCTTATTTCAATAACATTACGCTGTAATCACTAAAAAGAATAAAGAACGACAGTTACTAGCATTTTACTGGGATTCAGCAAGTCTTCCCCCCGACATACTGTCATATACTTACAACCAATTGTCATTTTACGTCTTCCGCAAGTCTGCCCTAAAGCCTTTTATTAGCAATTACATTATTCTTGCGTAGCACAGCATAGGACAAAGACATTCAACACGATTCCTTTCATCGAATGAGCCTACGTCTGTCCTTACATTACCTTAATTCCCGCATTCAGCTTGTTAAAACTTTACAAGACATGCAGCACGAATTTCTCGAAAATTCTAGCACAGTAGGATACAGATTGTCATTCGGCATCACGCCATCTTAATCGTTTAACTAGCAACCACTGTCACAAAATAGGGGCCCAGTGTAATTCGCACATTTAACGAACGAGTGCGGTGTTCCCGACGCCCATAACCGAAGCGTCCGCCGCAACGATATGCAATATAACCAGTCGCCAGACGGCCCTGCGTGCAGCCGACCCGTGGGAGCGGCGGCGGGGCGGCACTTACGGAGCAGCCTGTGCGGGTTCATTGTTACTAGGGCTGTGACGAATTCCACGGCCTCCGCCGAGCTCGGCGCCACCGCCGCGCTGCCCCCTGCCCCTCGCGGCGGCGGCGACGACGAGGCGGCAGAGGCGGCGGCGGCGGCCCAGTTGGTGGCGCCGTGACGTCACCGGCGGCGGCGCCACGGATGGCGCCTGGCGCCGCCCCCCCCTTCCCCCCGTCGCGCCCGCCGCCGCCCCCGCCGCCCGCTTGGGAGCAGCCCACACCCGCGCGCGCGCCAAGGCTCCAGCCTTCGCTGGCGCCGCCTGCCCGGTCGGAGTGCTGCTACGGCAGAACCCCCCAGCTCTCCCGGCCAGCGCTAAATGCTTTTCTCACACTTTTTTCTTCTTCTTCAGGACACCTCACGACTGCGCGGCTCTTACTTCTCCCTACCCACTAAAAGAACATTGATCGTACAAATCGACATTTTTATGTAAATGTGGTAACTTTTTAAACGTATTTTCTAACATCATGCATATCACATTTTTTCTTCAATATTACAGCGTGAAAGCGACACCAGGTGAATCGAGAACTTTTTATCGAATGAATTTCTGCGAATTCATTACGCTTGCAAGTTTTACTTTATAAAACAATATTTTTTCAATTTCTAATATATTTTGAAAAAAAAAGCAACTGAAGTATTCTTTGATACATAGCTTTATCAGATAGATAAATAATTACACTGAATAAATTACGTCCATGTTTTTGTAAATCTTTTTTTTTTATTTATTGTATTACGATAGACGAGGTAAGAACACCAGAGCAAGCACCTGTGAAATTGAATTTTCGTCCTGTTGAATCCCCAGTTGTATCGTGCCCAAGGTGACTTAAACGACACAATTTTAATCGTGTATTTAAAAAAAACATGTGGGTGCCTCTAAATGTTCTGCAATAAACTCTTTTGATGTTTTTTGGCACTTTCAGATTATGTTTACTACGCCACAACTCCCATCTCTGATTAACAGATTGTCGTTAACTGCATAGAAATTAAAATTACGAAACTATCAGGTACCAGGTATCTGCGCAAAAACTGTCAGATTATTATTTCTTATATGCTTCTCACACCTCACCACGCCAGAACAAGGTGATATTTATTTGATCAAAGAATCCGTCAACTACTCGTCTTTAGAGAATTATTTGTCATTAATTAACACCGCTCTTTTTCATCAATCCAACGTTTACTATAAGTCACATAGATACATTTTTTGGCTATATCCGAAATGTCTCATTCCTAACGCAACATTCAACGTAACAAACCACTTTTGAAAGTTTGTATGATTATGAAAAAGAAAGATTTAAAATTATCATTACCTTTGCTCAAATACATTTCTAAGAAGAACTTGTGATTTTTAATTGATTGAAGGTTCTATCAAATCACTTGAAAGAGTCTTTTAGTGGTGGATAATGTAAGGTTACCAAGATATATTTCTTAACTTAATCATAATAAAGAATATAACGGTCTACAACGCCACTACGAATTGCTCACTCAACTTTCCTTTAAAAATACTATTAGAGCAATTTTTAAACGTATAAACGATGTTTTCAAGGAACGAAAAATATTATTAAGCTTTCTTTCTTTTTCTTTTTTATATGTGCTACACACTTAGTCTAAAAGGTATAAATCCTAACCCGCATAAAACGCGAACTTGAAAAGTGGACTCTAAGAATTCTATTGACATTTTCTTCCCTTGAAAAATGGACATGTGAAATTGTATTAAGACGGCTCCACACATTTGACATTCACCGAGAATCGAGCGACTGCTGATGAGTCCCCAGCAACTGACGTGCTCAGCGAATGCTCGCTAAACGAAAGACCGACACGAGGTAGGTAGGGCGAGCACTGAATGTTCGTCGATCGGCAAATAGCAAGCAACTCATTCGCACTACTTGGGATTGGGTTAAAAGTCGCTCGCTACTCGCGGAATATCGAATGCGTAGAGCCGCCTTTAGTTCAGGGCACACGTACCTCACACGAGCTAGGGGTGCGACATCAACAACAAAACATCGATGTTTCTTAAAACAGATATTCAAAATTAAAGCAACGATGTTAATAAAACATCAACCCAAAACCATCGCTGTATTGAAACATCCGACATTTCGACAACTGTATTACTACCAAATAATAAATGCGGAGGGAGGTAATTTGATGTTGGTCACGTTTATTAACTTTTAATTGAGATCAGACAAAATAAGAGTAAAAAAGATATGGACAACTGCTAAAAGTTTTATTGCCAGATTGGATACTTCAAAAATAACTTAAACGGCTTAAAAATAGACTTCATTTCTCAGCGAAACCTGTGTTTTAATTATTTTTATACCTTGGTCACTTTGATCCGAAAAATGTCCCATTCAAGGATCTCAAAATTATCACGTCTTTATCACGATGGAACTTTGCTCATTAAAAAACACAATATCAACCACTTTAAAAAAATCGATCACAGAATGTCGATGTTAAAAATATCGGCTTCAAAAAAAATCAATATTCAATACATCGATAATTTTATAAAAACATGGATGTTTTGAAAACATCGACATCCATGTCGAAAGGCTAGTACGACCGAGTGTCAGAGGTGCGAGAAGACTCGCCATCGGCCGAGACACGCGCGGGGAACGCGACGCCGCCCCCCCCCCTGCCACGCCACCCTACAGGCCTCAGCCCCATGGACACTGACAAGTGTCAAGACAGCGCCGTGGGGAACAGAAGACAAGTAGTGTAGTGGGAGTGAACGTGTTGACTGAATGGCTACATGTATAATGTTAAAGATGTGTGAATGCAAGAAAAACACAAACAATCAAAAAGGAAAACGTAATTTAAGAAGTCCTAGAATTCTCAGTTACCCGTAAGTTAGGCATGCCAAATTACATATATTTTTAACTATATAATTAGATTAAGTTAAATTATTGTTAGTAAGATACCCCCGCCTCTAGCTTAAGGCAGTAGCTTAATGTATCCGACTTATAAATAACATTTCCGCCTCCACAGGTGAGAAGTTACTTCAAATGTAACAAGGAACCACTTTGACATGTCGCGAAACAAATGAACATCACGCAGGGTAATGAAATCGCAAGAGATAGCGATGAAGCCGTTTACAAACGATCTAACTAAACGAACACATCGGCAAAATGAGTCCACAGATATACCCCGCAGTTGTTGCCAGTTGTGGCCAAGCATTAGCTGTTAAAGCGGTCCCTTCTTATAGTAATCTCTATGGGGCGGATTTTGATGATCTAAAACATTGCCAAAAATGATCAATAAAATGCTTCAAAAATGCCCTAAAACAAAAACAATGACGTAAAAAATCATATCAAAACCAGTTCGATGAACAATTGAAGCTGTTGGATACGTTACTGATGTAATCGAGGCTTCTTCCATTCGTTCGAGTGAACTCAACTTGCAAACTTTTGGTTTGGACTGTTCTTTACCAGGAAATCTCTGTCTTTAGTTATCCCGAAATCGGCCAAACCGGCAATGGCACTGATATACGTCACAAAATTACATACTCACAACGGCTGTCAAAACAACTTCAGAGCGAACAAATCGAATAGGCTACTGAATAATTACGTGAAGAACATTTGTTTCATCTCATAAATATTATTTGAAGCAAGTACCATTAAAAATGACATTAAAATCGATTAAATCAGCAAACAAATACATTAAAAATGACAGAAAAAGGTATTAAAAATGACTTGTTAGTCGAAATCGACAAAAATGCAAAATAATGACCTACAAAAATGGGACATTTCCTTTTGTCATAAAATGAATTTCTATACTAAAGGGCATTGTTCTAAAGTGAAAAGAAAAAAATGACATTTCATGAAAATCCGCCCCCGAGTAATCTCTCTACACTGTGGAAGCGAAACTGACAAAACAAAAAAAACAAAAACAAAAGAAGAAGGTGCAAGGCAGGGAAAGCAACTCACCTCCGCCAGTGGCCAGGGAGCAGGGCGCGGTCGTCGACCGCACGCAGCCCGCGTCTCCGCCGCCTCCTGAAACAATACAATGGGCCCTCAGTGAGCGCAAGCCCCGGCCCCGCCTCCGCTCCAGCCACCCCGCCCGCCCGCCCGCGCGAAACCTGTTTCCATGCCAAGGACCAACTGGGCAAAATCCGAAACCACAGCCGTTACTATTTCGTCCTTGCTCCTTTTTCCCCTCCCGCGCATTTGTTTTGCTCCCTTTTCGTCACACGCCGCGCTCCTGGCAAGAATCATAACAAGACTAAAGTTAGCAAATACCCTTCTGTTAGTAAACACTACAGGTCAAAGAGGATCTCGAAGCAACGCTGGCCCCTTGACGAGAGGAGTATCGCACCACGGTGGGCAATTGGAACGAACGGCCGAATCGTCAGGTTGTCAGTAGGTCACGAGCGACGGCTGGGATGAAGAGGTCGCACGTGGGTATCGATGTGTTGGTCGATAGGGATCAAGAAAGGTGTCTTGGGGTGTTAAAGTATTTCTCAACACGTCTGTTATCTCGTAACGTAATCATAACCTCAAGTTCAGATGAAGGCACCCTCATGCACCTGCTCTTTCCGGTTCACCTGCTACGCCTGCATCTGCGGTCACGAGGATGGAACTCGATAAGAGCCCCGCCGGTTTCCCGCACTCCACAATAGATGACTTCCGCAAGGAAATCGCATGGCGCGATTGTAGCAAGGCGGATGTCTTGTCGCTCAGTCAGACTGTTTACAAAAATCGCGCAGAATGAAATCTGTCGAGGGTATTTAATATATTCTTTAATTGTCGTATGTAGGTAAATAAACAACCTTACGATATGACTCCCAAACGTTATTACTCCTACCCTACACAAACAGCACGCCTACGAAATTGTAAAATTTAATTCGAAAATTTGTATTCTTCACCACAGACGTGAGCAGCTTAGAACACGAGGGAGTAACATTTCCGGGCCCTTAAAGAGCTCCTTTTTCATTTTAATTTGAATATTACACATTTTAAAAGGAGATAAATAAAGCACAACGACAAAAATGAAATTATAACTTAATGATAAATTAATAAACACAATTAAAGTACAACGTTACAGTACACGTTAAAGTATTTACACGACTACTATATGGTTGCCAGTCTCTTCCCTGAATGTTGTGTATCAATTCCTTACATTTACAGCTTAAAAGGGGGCGAAATCAGTGATTGAACATCTTTAAGGAAATAAAATATATTACGTAAGACTCCGGGAACTATTTCGAAATTTTCAGGGGGGGGCAGCCAAATGCCTCCCACCCCACTGCGCACGCCTATGTTCCAGACCAAGAACGCGTTTGACGTAAACAGAGCAAGATACAGGAATTATAAACAACATTTATTAGAAATAAAACAGGGATAAGAGGCGTATCTTTGCGTAGACGGTAGAAGAAGGCATTGCCCGAATGTCGGAGCCTGCTGCTGATACAGAGGCAGTGTTCCGAGATGCTGGCAAGCGCTGAGCGAGTCCATTCCGCGGAGCGCCGCCCCTGGGCGTGGGCCGAGGCGAGGGGGGAGGGTGGGGAAGGGGAGGGGCGGCGCGTGCGGGCGGGCGGGCGGGCGAGCGCGTGCGCGCAGATGGGCGAGTGGGTGGACACGAGAGGCGCTGGCGGCGGCGGCGGCGGCGGCGGGAGGGGCGGGGAGGGAGCGGCGCCCGGAGGCTGGCGGGCATCCTGGGCGTCACCGAACTGTGCGAGCGCGAGAATCAGGGGCGGGGGCGGGGCGGGGAGTGGCGGACGGCCTCGTGAGAGTCATGGGACGCGCGGCCACGCCGCCGCTGAAGAGCCGCCCGCCGGCGCGGCGACGGGAAGTGGGCGCGGCGAGGCGCCGACGCCACCGCGCCCACGGGACGCCGCCGACGCGCACTTTGCGCCAATTCGGGGAAACGCCGCGTCGCCGACGCCCACTCGCCCCGGCGCCGCGCCGCGCCTCCCCCCCCCCCCCGTGACCCGACCTCGCCGCTCGCTCACGCCGCCGTCGCGCCCTGTCCGCGGCCTCTCTCTCCCCAGCAGGGCTTCCCAAAGCGCTTTTTGCAAAACACCCTTCGCGCCTTTTCACTTCATTCACTGATCCCACCCGATCGGCTCACGATATCAACTGACGTCACTACAGTGCCTATGACTGGGAAATCCTAGGGTTCGAGTCCCGATGGTGGCACTATTTTCGACACTAGCTTTTCACCTAGGTCGAATACAGTCGCTGTCTGGAGCGGCCGGCTGCGCTGATCGGTCGTTTTCCGTGGTTTCGCTAACAAGCACTACACTACCACACATGTGGGGAGACCGGTCGGGGACTTGGAAATGTCCCAGCTGGGGCGGTGCCCCGCTAGTGGGAAAAATTTTCCCTGGTTGGGAAAAATCATGTTAGCCGACGGTAGATCGGCGCCGGATCTCGCCATCCAGGGGTGGAAGATCACCGCCACCTCCCGAGCAAAATCACGCACTACTCTTATGGGACTAATAACCAAGGTATTAGATGGTCATATTAACCAACAAAACTGTTATGACAAATAAAAATGTTGCATTTGATAATTAAACTTACAAAACTGTTAATCGCGTATTAGCAATGGCAGTTGCACTTACCAGTTGGGTCGGCGGCGGGATCGGAAGCGGGGGCGGTCATCGGGGCAGTTTCCACGCGGCTGTACGGTGGCGGTGGAGACTCTGCGAAAGAAGAAAGGGAACTTCAACCATCACTCAATACAACTCTGCGATTCAATGTTTCCATGCAAAAATAATAGCATTTAGGAAATATGACGAAAATGAATATACAAGAAGTACACCTCCTTAGAAATAAAACGAAAATATTTTTATAACAGTTTATCAGTAACAGATTAGCACATGGACTGTAATTATGGCAAGGGATGCTGCTATATATGAGACGTAGATTTCCACTGTGTTTGCACATAAATTTTAGATTTCCACTGTAATAATAAGAGTTCAATAGAGATCCAATTTAAGAGTTCTTACTCAAAAAAGATTACTTTCTAATTAATATTCTCAAATCATATTATCATATTCTTTATTCATACGAGTATGAATGAAGAATATTATATATTCTTTTATCGGCTCCTATAGATCGATCTCACAAAAACTTTATCGAACTGAACATATACGAAGCAATACCAGGGGAATCATTTCTACGTTTAGGAAATGAATTATTGAATTGTTTGTGAAGTCCGTTGATTTGTAGTATCAATTTAACATCCGTATGTTCATCGAGTAAGGAAAGAAACGTGATGTAAGATTGCGATAAGTAGCCAATAAGGATCTAAACGCATCATATACATCGGCTATTTATTGCTATGGGAAGAAAAGCAAGATGCCAAGGTCAAACGATATATGATTTTCTTCGTCATGATCATTTCAAAGATTATCCAAGTTCGTCCGTAGTACTTTACACTGAACAAGGAAAACAAAACTAATACGATATTGCAACGTTTTTGCTGTAGTTTCCCGCACGCAAATCAGTCTCGATCAGCCTTTCTTTAACGACCCCAAGATTGCTCGGTTGCAGATCTCCTTATTGCGAGCTTCGCTCCCGGGCGCCTTTCGTGCAATGCGACTGGTTCCGACACGAAAGTCACATCAATAGGGACTCGAAGAAACCTCTCTTGGCCCTTCGGAGTACGTGGAAGGCTGCGCTGGCCGGCAGCACCAGAAGCGCAAAAAGGTGAACGCGGCGCGGCGCGGAGCGGAGAAGGCCGTGGTGGGTGGGAGGGGCGGCGGGGGGCGACGCGGCGCGGGCAGGGAGTCGTGGACGGGGTGAAACGGGGCAGCGCGAGGCCGTTGGGGGGGGGGGCTGTTGGGAGAGAAGGGGCGGGGCGGTGGGTGGGTTTGGCGGAGCGATGGAGAGAGGGGCGGGGCGAGGCAGGGAGAGGAGAGGAAGAGCGGTAGGTGGGTTGGGCCGAGAAAAGCAGCGAGGGGTGGGGAGGGGAGGGGGAGGCAGAGTGGGGCAGGGTGGGACGGGAAGGGGCGAGGCAGCGAGAGGGGTGCGTGATGGGGCGGGATTGGACGGGGCGGCGCGGGACGGAGCGGGGCGGGTTAGGCGGGGCGGGGTGGGGCGGGTGGGACGGGGCGGGGCAGGGCTGGGTGGGGCGGGGCGGGGCGGGGCGGGGCGGGGCGGGGCGGGGCGGGGCGGGGCGGGGCGGGGCGGAGCTGAGCTGCTAGGCGGAGCGGACGGCTCAGGGCTGTGTGGCGGGTGGGCGCCGGGGGCGGGGGGGGGGGCAGCGGAGCTCGGGGCAGCACGCACACTCGCATTTTGAGTCGCGCCGTCGATCCCCGGCGCCGGCCAGTCTGCGGCGCGGTTTCTTGCTGCTCCGCGCCCGGCGGCCGGCGACTTGCTCCGCGCCGCGCACCAAAAGCAGACGGATGGAACGGGCCCGTGCGGCGGAGTCATGAACCTCACTCAACGGCTTCGAAAGCCCGCTCGACTAAAATATCCTATGGAACGGGATAATTTTGAGATTAGCAAAAGTGGTACTGCCACTCTTGTCTACCCCTTAACCGACCTCTGTGGAACCGGATCTCAAGATATCAATATTCAATCACAAATTTTATCGATTATGAAGCAGTTTAATTAAAATGTATGTGTTTTATGTATATTACAGAGAAAAGATTTATTTAGAAAAAAAACACATATACTGCAAATTCACTCCTAGAACGAATTTGACGCAAATGCAATTTAATTTCCATTCGTTGAGTAAATACTAGCAATCGAAAATTTGGGGGAGGTTATTAGTTTCCTCCATTCCAAGAAGGTTCTAGAAATGACAACAAAATTGAATGAATAATTCATGCGTACGTACGTTATGGCATGTACAGCACGTCGCGTGTAAACAAACGTATCACATTTCATTTCGTTATGAAAGAACGTACAACGGCATACTATTACCCTACTAGTTACAACAGAATGACTCAAATATTTGTACCAAAAAAGCAACGAAATTGTTGGCGGAGCCAGAGGGAAGTTTCCCACATAGGGGTTACGTGATAAAATTATTGTATTTCCCAAAATAATCAGAAATATCTTCAGTCTAATGAGATTAGTAGGTTGGGATAGGAGCATCGCAGAGTTCAAAGGGCAAGAAAAACCGATCTACCTACACAGTTGCACTCTGGACCACGACAGTGCCGCGTGCACGTTTCGAAAAACGATTTGATTATTATCAGATGTGTCTACAGACAAGAAGTAAACATTCCCAAGACGCTACGAAACGAAATAGCATTACTCAGCGTAACAAGAAACCTATTTTTGTAGTCAGATTGTTATTGATTCAAACAAAATGAATTTTCCCATTGGAAACAGTGACTAAATATTAATTAATACAATTACATTTTATATTATGACTCAGAACCAAACAGCTTCTCCAGCAGCAATGTTCCTTCTCTCAAAATCCTGTTTATAACGTTAAAATGAATGAGACTTTCACTAAACAGACGACTCATAAATCCGATAAGATTTCCACCTTCACGAATAAAACTGTTACGCTATTTTGCTATAATAGCTCTGGTTATAACATTGCACATAGAAAGACCGACCTTAATGGAACCGAATCTCGTAATAATATTCTATCAACCCTTCCCCCCCTCCGCGTCTTTCACGTGGACGCTGGCATTAGCCTATACTCGATATTGGTAAAAAAAATAGAAAAAATAAAAATGAAGAAAAAAGGAAAAAGAAAAAAGGAAAATGGAAAAAAGGATAAAAGGGGAAAAAAGATAACATGAAAAAAGGATAAAAGGAAAAAAGTATAAAAGGGGAAAAGGACAAAAGAAAAAAAAGGGATAAAAGGATAAAAGGAAAGAAGGACGAGAGCAGCCGTGATTTGGCCGGCGGGCGTGTGCCCGGGCGCGGAGGGCGGCGCAAGACGCGTCGCGCGATAGTAGAGCGCGTCACGCGGCCGTGGCGCCTGATAACGCCTCAGGTGGAGCCTCGCCGTGGCGCCTCCCGGCAAACATCACGCGCGGCGCTCACAGCGGCGGGCGCCAGTAAACTTTCAGTCCAGTTCAATTCAATTCAATGATGCCTCATTTTACGTGGCGAGACTGGCCATCAGGTCTACTCTTCCCTCCAACCAAGCGAATTTCGATACGCTCCTTTCACCATTTAGCGAGGAAAGAAGGTACTACTTGGTTGATAGAACAAGCATTGAACAAACAATTTAGCTCAGATGCTTCTTTTAGGCTTGAGGATCTTTTACAAAAATGCAGTAAATCTACAACGTGGGACAGCCGGCTTTATTTCCTCTCTGGAGGAAGACGTACGTTTTTTTTCGCCCATACAAATCAACGGCTTCAGTCGGTATCAACCAGATCGAACCGCGGATCTTAGGTATAACCGCCCTTTTTACCAAGACGCGTTTAATGACACCTCATTTGTCCAAAAATTGTAGATCGGAATGTATTTTTTAAAATACATTCTTCCCATAGTTCATTTTCTCCACGATTCAATCTATCCCTCTCAGCCAGCTATTTAAAAATATAATAATAATAATAATAATAATAATAATAATAATAATAATAATAATAATAATAATAATAATAATAATAATAATAATAATAATGTTCAAAAACTGATTGGAAATAGAATCCAAGTCTCCTATTTTCCGTCCCAGGGAAAATCCGGACGGTTTCAGAGGCCTGCTGTATTGGCACATAACTTATCCCCAGTTGTTTCCACCCTCCTTTGTTAAAAATTAATATTCTATTCCTATACTCCACTTGACCACCGTGTTTTCGCCTTGCGTTATATACTACTTCGCGAACTGGATTCGAGAAGACGAAACAAGAGGGGCACAGTGTGACATCGGACTGGTCGTAAAGTTGTACGAATCAATCGTGACCGAACCTTGTGCATTGGTATTGTTCTGACCATTACAACAGACACGCGTACTCTGATTCTCGGGATTCAATAGTCAAAAGGTGGCGGTCCACGAGGTCCGAAAGGTCGGCGAAGTTAATTTATAGGGCGCGATGACGGAGCGACGCCATGCAACCCCGCGCGACTAGGAGACTGAAAGCTCATCTTCAAACTATGAAAACTCCTCTTCAAGTATTGGTAATTGTACGCACAAGAGAAGTCCCTCACTGCTCCTTATGCATTATGTGTCTGCCAAACTCTCCCAACAATACCTGAATCCAATGAATAATCGTACGATGCACTACTACGATCGCAATTATCACATATTTCTGTAAGAATTCGCGCGCGCGCGTGTGTGTGTAGTGACATGAAAATAAAATAATAAATGTAACCGGTTCGTCAATATTTTATTCCACTTGCTTCATGAATTCAACACCAAAATTACGAACCCTTTGTTAAAAACCACTCAAAAACTCACAAAAATATAATAAATTTCGTGGCCGATTTCCATTAAGAAATATCAAGGAGACTTAAATGCCAGAGCAGTCCGGTTCAATATCTTAAATTTTTTAACGCGAGACGAGTCCAAACCAATATGGATGACCGGCCGAGGGTCATCGTTCGCCACAGACAGGGCCGTTCCAGTCCACGGAAGCTGTCGACGTCGGACAGGCGCAATTGGAGCGTCCGCTGCTGCAGTCGGGTCTCTGGGCTCGTGTAGGCTATCCGATCCCTCCGTCTTCGCTTTTGCCATGGGATTCATATTTAAAACCATTGGTATTCGACGCTTACCGAAAAAAATCGTAAGATTTCATATCGACAGAAGGAATGTTGTGGAAATGTAATTCTGAACGGCGAATTGTTTAGAATGATCAGTATTTTCCTCGAAATGACACCCGAGCCTTGCTTTCCACGAAAGAAGGTTTGACAGAAATTGGGATATTAAATTTATGTCGGAGTCATCAGCCGAATTTGCGATCCAAGTTAGTCACAATGAGATATACGAATAATGTGAAATAAAGAATGATTAGTATTTTCGTAGGAAAGCAATTTATAACTTATTAGATTTGCGATTTAAACTCTGGATAAATCTCGCGTTTGATGATTTAACAAATCTGAGACCATTAATTAGCGACACCGAATTACTACTAAGGGGATATACAAAAACCAATTAAACGTAAAAGAATATCGAAAGACGAACCGCAAGAGAACCCACAGACGAATTCCAACGACTTCTAGGAGAACGACGACCGAACAACCTCGTACCTCAATAATTCTTCGCGTCATAACTAGTCCCCATGCGACCTGTGCTGAATCAACGAACAAACACAACAGAAAAAAACGAGAAGTGAAGGAAAAAGTAACCCTCCCCCTCATTTGGCAGGCACATCGCACACGCCAGAAACCCAAAGGCTGACACCTCACGCACTCTGTGCTTACGCACCCCACCGGTGGCGGGCGGGCGGGCGGCGACCGTCTGGGGAAGGGGGGAAACCCCGCGCCACGGGGCGCCCTCTCCAGCGACAGGGGGAAGGGGGGAGGCGAGGGCAGGGTGCCCTGGCGGCGGACAGACGCGCCTGGGCGGCGCCGCCCGCGCCCAGTCATCGGGGCGGCCTCCCCTCCGCCGTTTAGGGCGCGACGCCCCGCCCCGCCCCGCCGCCCGGTCGCCGGCGCCGCCGCCCCGCCGGGCGCCCGCCGGCCTGACGGCGACGACGACTCCGCCGCGCCGGCGACGTCCACCCCCCCCCGCCCCGCCCCCCGAAAGATCGGAAGCAAATAGCGGGAGATAATGCGCAGACGGATTCCGCCCGCAATCGCCACTCTCTTATCGAAGGGAGACGGAGACAAAACCGGCCTGCTAGGATGCACAATCCTGTGTTGTTGGGCGTTCTTGCTGACTAATTTGAAATCTACAAAGATTTCAGATTCCGCTCGCCAGCAATGGCCACTCTCTTATCGAAGAGAGACTGAGACAAAACCGGCAGGCTAGGAAGCTCAATTCTGTGCTATAAGGAGCTCTTGGTGCCTACTTTGAAATCTACAGAGATTTCAGATTCCGATCGCCAGCAACAAAACCGACCTTCCAGGATGCACAATCCTGTGCTGTTGAGCGCTCTTGGTGCCTAATTTTTAATCTATGAAGATTGCATGTTCCGGTCGCCAGAAATCGTCACTCTCTTGTCGAAAGAAGAATGAGACAAAACAGGCCTGCCAGGATGCACTATCCTGTGCTATTAAGCGCTCTTGGTGCCTACTTTGAAATATACAAAGGTTTCAAATTCCGCTCGTCAGCAACAAAACCGGACTTCCAGGATGCACAATCCTGTGCTGTTGGGCGCCCTTGGTGCCTAATTTCCAATCTACAAAGACTGTCACATTCCGCTCGCCAGCAATTGCCATTCTCTTATCAAAGGGAGACGGAGACATAACCGTCCAGCCAGGATGCACAATCCTGTGCTATTACGCGCTCTTGGTGCCTAATTTGAAATCGATGAAGCATTCTGAGAAACGTAACAAGCCTTATGGTTTTTGATGCTGTAGTAAGAATTTTGCAGTCTGGTTTCCTGGGGAGAATCCAATTATAAAAGTAACTGTAAGAATTGTCACTTACAGTACATGATCATTATCAAGAAAAACACTAGTATAAGAATTAATTTACTGCCTAACTTTCAAGCGTTTTTTAATACAAGTATAATTTTGTAAATATATCGAGTAATGGATTGATAATCTGATGACAAAATCAAAATCTTTCTCGATTTGTGCAAGTTTATGAACTTTTAAAACATATGTAAATTTTGGTCAATATTTTCTACCAAGAAAATCCAGACATTCAAAGAAAACACCTCTTTCTCATCATGGCAAAAATCTAAAATAGCTCTCGTCATGCAAGGTAATCAAGTTTAACAGGATGAATAATTGGACACTCATATGAATGTATTTTGGTGTTTATGAGCGTCGCACAGCAACAAAAAACCGGCATGACGCATTTCTGGCTGGAGAATGTGGACTCTACCACGTCATGGCATTTATTTCAGTTAACTATGACCCAATATAAGTATGACGCAATGCAACATTACAAAGAAAAAAAAGTGTTGATGTCTTTCATTGAAAGTCTGTAGTTTACATCCACGATACAGCGTTCGATAAATAATGCACCTGTTCAACCGGCACAAACGTCTCCCCCCAGTTTTCAAATCCTGTCACGTATCCTATGGAGAAGTTCTAGTTCGAGACGGTCAGACACAAAAAAAACAAACAACTAGCATTACTCATTAATATTTTCGACAATTTATATTCTTTTGAAATACCCTCACATATTTAAGTTTTCGAGGAGCAAGGAACGTCGGCCCGGGAAGAACGTTTCGTTTCCATTTCCCTTCGAAAACCCACCCAGCGCATACCCTCATTATCCGCTCTGGAGAAAAATAAACACCCAGTTTTCGGATCCAGGGAGACCCATTCCGGGAGGCTAATTTTCGTGGCGCAGGGCGTCCCCGAAGGCACGGGCGGGCGGGCGGGGCGGGCGGGGCGGGCGGGCGGGGCGGGCGGGGCGGGCGGGGCGGGCGGGGCGGGCGGGGCGGGCGGGGCGGGCGGGGCGTGGGCCGAGGCGAGGCAAGGCAAGTCGGGTCTGGCCGGCGTGGAGCGGCGCGGCGCTGCGCGGCGCGGCGGGCCGGGCGGAATGCGGGCTCGGCGTTTTCGGAAGAGCGCCGGCCGGCTCCTCGGCCCGCTCCTCCCCCCCCCCCGCCGCGCCGCCCACACGCGCCGCCCGCATGCCGAGAGAGCGAGCGCGAGAGACGAGGAGAGAAGAGAGTCGCCCGGGAGGGAGGGCGGACGGGAGAACGGCGAGAGGACGGGCGAGACGGCGGGCGGGAGGACGGGTGGGACGACTGGCAGGATGGCCGCGAGAGTGAGCAGGCGGGCGGGAGAGCGGGTGGACGAAGCGGGCGGGAGAGCGGGTGAGCGGGCGGGAGAGCAGGCAGGCGGGCGGGCGGGAGAGCGAACGGGCAGGAAAGCGGGCGAGCGGGCGGGAGAGCGGGCGGGAGAGCGGGCGGGAGAGCGGGCGGAGAGCGTGAGGGCGAGCGGGAGGGCGAGCGAGCGGGCGAGCGGGCGGGCGAGCGGTTGGACGAAGCGGGCGGGCCGGCGGGAGAGCGAACGGGCAGAAAGTGGGAGAGCGGGCGAGCGGGTGGGCGGGCGGGAGAGCGGGTGGGCGGGCGAGCGGGAGAGGGGGCGGGCGGGCGCTCGCCGCCAGCGCTACCAACATGCGCGCTCCAGCGCCACCGCGCGCTGGAAGCCACAGTCCGGCTGTAAACAAGTGCACGTGCTCGGCCGACTCCGCTTCGGTTCCCAAGCTCCTCCTCGGCGCGGCTCCGTGAAGGAAGTGATGTCGCCGGCGTTCGAGTTTTTTGCGTCTCCAATGACTACTTCCCGGGAAGACAAAGACAGCGGTGCAGTTTCTCAATCGCTACAAGACACCAGGTGACGCTGGGAAAGCATGCAGTCTGTCTTTAAAACGTCTACATTCTTCTCAGACTACTTTTTTTTTGACGTCATTACACTTATCAGACTTAAATTGAGGTTATATACGGTAATCGGAAAGGAGCCAAGAAAACTACGTGATCTTCCATACTACAGAAAAATTTCACAAATTGCATCTGAAGACTGAATAATGTAATTAGGTTTTGAAATACAAAATTTTAAAAAAAGATATTCAATGAATTTTTTAAAATGTAAACTGAACAAAGGTATTTGCACCTAATTGATTCCTATCATTTGGAGATAATTAGAAACACCAAAGCTTAACTTCACAGAAGTGCTCACAATAGTTCACATTATAATCGGTAAATTTCAAAGCATATTCCCTCCTGTATTAAAATATGAATGTCACGAAATTTGTACGGTACTTAAAGTAGTAAAAGTAGAAACGAAAATATATTTATGAAGAGATATTTCCAAATAATGATTGCTCAACTCAAAATGTCCTCGTTCAACATCTTATTTGACACATCTCATGCGATATTTCGACATATGGGAGCAGACCATCAACACTTTTTTCCCAGGCCAACCGAATTATTCAGGCAAAGCCTGCATTCTCGCATATAACGTTATTACGTGAATATTATCGTTAGCAGTGCAACGTATGTTGATTACACCCATCGCCCATCAGAACTGACAAAGGGCACGGCGGATAATGGCGCAGCGCCGACGGGCGCTCGCGAAATTACAAGGCGCGAGCAATCGCTCCCATGTTTATAAACCCGCTCAATGTGTGCTCAACGGCGGATGAAGGCGGAGAAGATTCCCAAGGCCGTCAAGCGAAGGAGCCGTCGCGGCGAGCGGCCCGGCGCGCCGCGCCGCGGCCCGCGCCCGGACTCCCCAAGGACAAGAGAACCTTGAAATACGCACTGCACATTTCTCAACAGGGCCTAGGATTTGGGAGTAAAATTACCCTCGGACGCATTTACAAAGGCGCCCGGGCCGAGCAGCTTTCATCTCGTGGTCGTTCGCATCTGAGGAGTACCTTTGTTCTACCAGCATCCTTGCGAGTACAGTCGACTCCGGTTATAGTGAACTCGGATATAGTGAACCCTCGTTTGTAGTGAACTTAAGCCACTGGTCCCGTTTCACGTACATTACAAATAAGCTTAAGAAGATTCGGTTATAGTGAGCGTGAACATCGGCTATAGTGAACGTAGGGAATAAATCCTAGAAATTAACAATTGGATCTCGCGTGTTATTTAGCAAGTATATTAAACGGGCCTTCGGGGAGTGGGATGGTGTTTCAATAGTGCAAGAAGCATTGAAAGAAGTCAAGACTTCATTACGGTACTGAGAGAACAATGCAGAATCAAGTATGGAGAGAACACGAACTCTGGAGAAGAATCTAGAGAATTTACTAATGAAAATTGTACCAAGCAAACAATTGAAAATAATTGATTGATTTTTTAAGGAAAAATAAAAATATTGAAATTTTCAGTTCGTGCTGTTAATGAATTTTGCTGTATCTCTACATTAATAAAATCTATAATTGTGGATAAATTCTATTTAATTTTGACATTATCGGGTATAGTGAACCTCTGATATAGTGCACCGAACACGTTAGTCCCTAGAAGTTCACTAAAACCGGCGTCGACTGTATACTGTACGGTCAGACAGCTTCGCAAAACAATTCACCAGCATTGTAAAATAAAGATCGCAGATGAGAATTATCTTATCGCTTTCTAATTATGAATCGACACAAGAGTGCAAAATCATTAAGGGCAGAACAGCTCCGAAATAGTATTATCAGAATACAGTACTTCATAAGCATTAATTAGCATCAAGCGTTCGTCGCCATCTTTCGGAGGCGCAGATGCACGTAAGATGGCGTGAGAACATCACCTTCGAACAGTTCTCTAGGATCAGCTATTACGTAACGGAACACATTAGCACATGGCATATAAAAGAAGTCAACGTTCAAGACACTATAGTAGTCCAAATTGAAGATTTAGTCAGCTGCTTACAACTGCAAGCGACATGTGTATTCCCACGCCGCATCTCGGGATCATCACGGACTATACAAACGATGAGATCGCGTTTCCAAAATAAAGGAAAAAATATAACGCCAATTTTTAGGTAGTAAGATTCACAAAACACATAGAAATTTGGTTGATGAGAAACCTTTTCCGATAATAAAAAAAAATGGACATGAAATTTTCAAAAGTTCCGGTACTCGAATTTCAATACTAATATTCCGTGTCGCAAAAACCCTCCAAATTTATTAGTCAACAAGGTTCCGAGACACGAAGACTTCTCGGTTACAGCGTGGAAAGTAGCTCATTTTAGAAGCCGCCAGAGCCATCAGAACCCGTAAGCGCTCCGCAGCCATGCGTCATCAAGCGCGTATCTCGAAGCGGACGCACTGAAAACCTCACGCGAGCGAGTGGGCGACCGCCCCCGCGGCGCGACGAACCCCCCACCGCCACCCCCTCCACCCCTTATCACCCGCGGGGCGGCAACGGCTGCAGGCAGCGCCCCGCGGTGCGTCGCGGTGCGTCGCGGCTCCCAGCGCGACACCGCACGCCGCCGCCGTCCTTGCGAAGGACGCGCGCGCGCGGGCGCACGCGCCGCCTATCAGCAGAGCGGCGGCGGCGGCGGCGCCTGATAAACAGGCGGCGTGGCAGCCTTCACCTGCCCCCGCCCGCCCTCCCGCTGCGCCCCGCCCGCCGCGCCGCGCCGCGCCCCTGCCCGCGGCTGTGGCGATGGCGGTGACGGTGACGGCGGTGGCGGGGGGTGGGGGCGGGGCTGCAGCGGAGGGGGGGGCGGTGGCGGCCGCAGGAGCAGCCGGGTTGCGGGGGCGGCGGCTGCGGTGGCGGCGAAGCGGGGCGTTGGAGGTGGCGGCGGGGCTGTGGCAGCGGTGACGGTGACGACGGCGGCGCCACCGCGGCGCCGGCCCGCCCGGCGCCGCGCCGCCGCCACATCCCGCTGCCGCCGCCGCCGCCGCGCGGGTATTTTTAGCCGCGACGCGCGCGCGCGCGCGCGCCTGCCGCCACCGCCGCCGCCACCGGCACCGCTCCCGCGCCGCCTCGCTGCACTTCCTACTCACCGCCAGCGGCGTTGGGGCGCGGTTTTTAGGAGACTTACGCCAACGAACCGAAAAGCGCACGTTTCGAATCGCCGGTTCAACTGCGAGTCAAAGGGACCGCCGACCAATAACAAATAATGTTTCCTTACGGAGCCTCTGGCGGAATTCTTCTAATGCTCTACGATTCAATTAATTTGTGAATTATCTGAATCTAAACGGATCACCGCATTTACATCCTGGTTCCGGATGAAGCATTTTGCAAAATATCTCGGACACCAATTAAACCAATAGCAACCAACGATAATATATGGTGTTTCAATCGATAAAAAAATCTATACTACACTGATACTCTTATACAATGAACTTTTGCAATTAATTTCAGCAGTCGAGTTTGTCATGTTTTCAAGTCGAAAAATAATTAATATATCACAATTTTGTTTTTTAATTGATGATTCAAAACTAGGAATTTTAGCCTCTAACCCTCCTTCCTCACAGCATATTACACTATCAAGAAAACTCGCTTCTGATTCTACTTTTTTACGACCACATTCAAGATGTTTAATTAAAACTTTATCTTGCTAGAATAAAGAAAAACAAAAGCAAGTAAAGACTCCGCTCATGCTTGCCTCATTAATGCTCTATCTGCTATTACTGCTTTTGAAACACATCGTTCAAAATTAGCGTAAAGAGTGGTGCACGATGTACTTTATGAGCAAACACGCTCAACTCTAAATGACACAGATATGTCCCATACACCAGAAGAGCAAACGGCGGAGCCTCACGCAGAAGACACGACACAAAACATTTCGCTATCAAATCGACGAAATGCTCGTCATCCTGATCTCACCTTGACATGAAATCAGGATCAAAAAAAGACTGGTTAGTTGAAGCATATAGACGACATCCGCTTCGGCATTTTTTCGAAAGAAGCGACAGTGGAGCCCCTTCGGGAGAAGACACGAAACAAACATTTCGCGAAGAAATCGGTTCGATGTTCGTCACCACGATCCCCTCCCCCCTCCCGCATTCCATTTTTTTCCTACATTTTTTACAGATCATTCATAGTTCAGTACATAATTCACTTTACATATGTATTGATGGCTTACATTCTAATTAACCTAAAATTAAACTACGAACTAATTTCGATCCTTAACTAAATCTTCTCCAGACACCTCTAAAAACAATCTATTTCGGAAAATTTGACTAGAAATGCCTGGTATGGATATCTGTTTTTTATTCTGGTTCTATGAGAAGTTTTCCGGAGTCGGAAGTTGTCTAGGTGTGGAATTTGAGGTATGGAGTGTTGGAACTGTATTGAGAGATACGTCGTATGGTGTTGTATGGAGTCAATTTGGAATTCCTTGTGGAGCTGTGAGTTTGTGACAAACCAAGGAGCATGTGTGATAGTTCTAAGAAATGTTTGTTTTCGCAGCGGAGATCCAAACTGGACAGGCGTAAAGGAGGAGTGGTCCTATGATAGTTCTGTAGATGGTTATGGCGGTTGGGAGTGGGCGATGTGAAGATCGATTAACGATGGGACCCCGCATTCCACACAAACGACGCGAGCGGCCGAAACAAAAGCGTTTCTGCGTCTGCTCCGAGGCGCCCCCGCCGCCGCCAACAGCCCCCCGAGTGTCCGGGGCCACCGCTCCCCGTGTAATTGCGGGCCGGCGCAGCCCAGCTCTCCGGGGGAACAATTTCGCTGGAATCCACCGGGTGGTTCGAGCGCTAACAACGCCGCCACCCGAACCGCCCGCCCGAGGGGCACGCCGCCCCCTCCCCAAGCCTCCACCCTCCCGCTGCGCGCCCCGAGCTGTGGCACAGTGCGCCACGTCACCAACACGGGGCGCAAAAGGCTAGTGTGTGTGTGTGTGTGTGTGTGTGTGTGTGTGTGTGTTGTTGTTATTTGGTTGTTGTTTTTTTTTGCACCATTTGCCAGTATCACCACGAACAGAAAACTGATATGTGGAAATAAAATTAAATTTAATCTCTTCATTACAGCTTTCATATTTTTTCTATCAATTTGTTCATTTGCAAGGCTTGATTCCGTATAAATCTCACGCAACATTCTAGTTATTAACTAGAATGTAGCAGTAAGTAGTTTAAACTAACTTACTTAAGCTGCTAAAATGAATGCAATTATAAAAACGACCATAAAAATTAGGACAACGTTGTATTCACAGAGAAAGGAATATTACCATCACTATTCCGGCAGTTCATTAAAAAGTCAACCTTAACTTTTACAGTTTTATCGTGTACTCGATGTATCTCATAAGAGTTACAAATGACTACATTTGAAAATTACGCTATTATCATCTCGTAATTCACAGTTCCATCTCGTAAGGCAGTATTTATCTCGTGTTTTTTATCAGCCAAATGTCGAGCATTTTGAAGTAACCCATTGTTCTACACACCTTGCGTGCTTTTTGACCCCATTTCGGAACAGTGGGGTGGGTGCGGGCGGGCGCCTTGATGACGAGGCCGACGGTTAGGCGCCGGAGCTGGAGGGGGTGGCACCCCCCTCCCCCGCCCGCTTCCCTGTTCCGCAAGTCCCACCGCCGCGGTCGCCGCCGACGTCGGTGCGGGAGAGGCCCTATTAGCCGCTAAGAAGGGGCGGCTTGTGACGGTCCCAGGGCATTCACGCGGTTTCTTAAGAAGTCGGTCCTTGTTGCACGCTGAAGTGGTGAACCGATTATCTGACTCCCCAGTTTTGTCCCTTTGTTGAAGAACGTTGTTGCGGGCTTCCAAATGTTTATGAACTCCTTAGGCGATCATTCTTTGAAGTTTGTCATTTGATTCATTCTAGTGTTGAACGATCATGGGATTTGGTCAGAGTAATTAAAACATTAAATCATTATTTTAATTACTCTGACATATCCCATGATCTCAACATTGGTCGTGCATCTATCCTAGCATCGTTTTTTATTTAAACGTACTCTACATTTTCTGATATTTAAAATCGTACCATTCCAGATATTTGCAAAATACATTTACATACATTTTATCTCCTTTGAAATAAAAACTAATAATACATTTCATTCTTTCAAACAGTTGACACGATTGACTAAGCGGGACAATATGAGAAAAGATGACAGATGGCAAGCACAGAAAGTTTTCTTTCGTTAGAACAACTTCTTTCGAACATGCTTGATACCACTGTTACCTGAACGGAGATAAAACTAATGTGACTTATTAAAATGCTGCACCAATAAGCACATCATCCAACATTCTGAACGCCGTATTGGAGAGACGTAAATAAACATTTTCGTGAATGTTTCTCATTAAGTTAACAAACAGTTAAAACTCGTATGAATACTCTAAAGAAATTAAGCATTGATTAGAGCATGCACTCCAACTTCAAATTATTACTAAATGAAATTTGGATAAACGAACGTCGAATGCCACGAATCCACTTGAATGCTAACAACTAATGACCGCATAACCAACCACATAACTTCCAATTAACGACGTATATCTTTGATCCCGGTGAATAAGCTGATAAGTCATAAACACTTAATTTTGCAGAAGAGCAAAAAACAACGTTTAAATGAATTAAATTAGAGATTAATGATATTCAAACGAAGGTGATATTCAAACAAAACTATTTTTGTGAAGGTTTTGTTTTAATATCATTAATTCCTTAATAATAGCAATAGCTTCTTGTTGATTTTTGCTCCCCTGTAAAATTAAGTTTTTTTTTATTATTCACCGACATCAGATATATAACTCATTTAACTGTATTTTCTTCACTCATAGCAAAACATAACAGACGCAGAACATCACGCAGAACTATTACAAACTTTCTCACAAAAAAGCGTGACTTCAACCTGCTTACACAGGGAAAATATATTAGGTAAAAAAACTTCAAATAGATTTCGTTGCATCTGTGTAATGGCGAAACAGTATTATTCAATTAATCATCTTCCGGCTACTGTGTTTGAAATTGCCGCCCCCACAAACGCGTACTTCCCACGCGATGCTGCTTATTCGCTTGGAAAATAAGCTGCACGCGCCGCCGACTAACAGCAAAGGATGACAAAACCAATTCGACGCGCCCAATTTGTTGGACGATTTTGATGGCAGTCACGAAGCCGACTCCCCTCTGCAATGGTGCAGCACCACATCTTTCATGGAATGCCAACTTGCACGCACGTAATTAACGAATTAAGTGACAATATTAAGGATATTTTTACGAGAAAAATAAAGCACTAGAATTCGAAATTTGGAATATCGAGGAGGTTCCAAAAATAGATTTTAAAAAAGCAAATAGAAGTCTTTTTTTTTCTACCGAGTTTGAATGACGTTCCTTCTCAATTTATCAAGAATCCGGATGATGCAATCCATCTCCCGGCGAATGTTTTGATTTCGAGGCGCGCCAAATATGTTTGTGGCGAGTGAATGGGGCGCGTGAGAAATCGATGGGCGCGGGGAGGGCCATTCGCTGGCGATTTTCGCCGTCCGGCGGCCGCCGCCAGCGAGAAGCGCCGCTGCCAGCGATGGCGCCGTTGCTATGCAAAGCGGCTCCGCCGACGGCGGCGGAGGGCCGGCCTTGGGCGGCGCGGCGCCGCCGAGGCGCGCGCAACCTGTTCCTCTGGCGGCGGCGGCGGCGGCGGCGTCAGCGCCGCGAATACACGGCGTCGCGTCGCGGCGGCGCCGGCCGCCCGCCGCCGCCCCACGTGGGCCCCCGGCGCGGCGGGCGGCGGCGACGGCGGCGGCGCAGGCGCCGGCGCCCGCTGGCTCGAGCGCGCACTCACCGGGCCTGCACAGGCGGCTCCAATGGTAGGGGTTGACGCACACGAGCGCCGGGTCGTCGGCAGCGGCGGCGGCCGCCGCGCACGCGGGCAGCCGCTTCAGCTCGGCGGGCGAACGCAGGTCGGGCCAGCGCCACGTTTGGCAACAGAGCAGGTGCGGCTCCGGCGGCGGCGGCGGCGAGCGCGGCAGCAGCACGCAGGCGGTGGCGTCGGCGCCGCGGCTCTCCACGGCCGCGAGCAGCGCCTCCAGCTGCGGCGCTCGCAGCCGGCGCAACAGCGTCGCGGCGGCGGCGGCGGCGTCGCTGCCCCGGGGGGCGGAGCCGGCGGTGACGGCTGCGGCGGCGGCGGCAGGCGGGTCGCTGTCGCGGCGGGCGCGCGCACGCCACAGGCGTTTAGCGAGCGCGGTGCGCCGGCTCCGGAACATGAACATGAACGGCTCCCACAGCGCGGCACACGGGCGGCGCGGTGGCGCGGCGGCGGGCGCGCGCCCGCGGCATGGGCCCGGCGTGGCCGCGGCCGGCGGCGCCGCGGCCGCCGCCTTAGCTGCGCCCGCCTCCGGCAGCCCCCGCCTCCGCTGGCGCCCGCGCAGCCGCCGCCGGCGCAGCCGCCCCCGCGCGGCCGCGGGCCGCAGCGCGCATCCGCCGGGCCCCCGCGCCCCGCCCGCGCCCCCGCCGCCGCCGCCGCCGGCGCGCGCCTCGCCTATCCTCCGCCGCCCGCGCCGCTCCTCCGCCTCCTGCCGACGCGTCGTCGCGAGCCACTCGCATCCGTCAGCACCGCGCAGGGGCGCGCGGGTGTCGCCCTGCGCACGTGCGCGCCATGTCCCGCTCCTCGCTTCCCTGTGGGGCACTCGCCGGCCGGTCCGGTCACGCACCACCCCTGACGGCTGCCACGGCCGTCGCGTCGCTGTCACACACGCCTTCGCCTTCGGGCAACTCGCGGGGGACGCACTGGGCACGCGGCTCGCACTCGCGCACTCCGCACCGATTGCCTGCCTGCGACCGACTGCGCCGGGGCTCTCGCGCGGCGCGGCGCGGCGTTGCGGCGGGCGCCGCTAGGGGCGCGCGCGTCGCCGGCGTCGCCGCCTCGCCCGACGGGCGGCGGCGGCGGCGGCGGCGGCGGCGGCGGCGGCGGCGTCTGTCGGGCGCGCGCGCCGGGGAGGGGCGCCCAGGCGCCAGCCGTAGAAGGGGTGAGGGGCAGCGCGGGGAAACAAAAATGTGAGGAGACGGAGCTCGTGGCGCCGCGCGCTGCGGCCGCTCCTACTACTCGTTCGGAAAACATCGACCCGCCGCGCGCCTGGCGCCGGCCGGGTTCCGGTCGCCGGGAGCACGAGGCGATGCGCATTTACGCGAATCGCCGACCGGACACGGTATTTTGATATCTGGACCATGACGAAGGGGAACAATTCATTTGGCACGGCCATTAGCAATGCAACCCCTTACAATGCTGTGCTTAATAGCGAGACATATCATGTACTCGTATGAAATTAATTGTACTGAGGTGCAATCTTCCATTTGTGTATTAATATGAAGAAAGTTTTTGAGTAGTACCGTCAGCTAGTCACAGGAGAAAATTTATTGGGTCATTTCCTAGTTATCTGTCTCTCGCTGTCGTTTGCTCTCGCCTATTTCGAAACAGTTTACTCCCTAAAATCAGTTCGAATTCTAGAGTTCATTGTTTTGGTAATATGCATTATAAATTCTCAGTTCTTGTATCACTATCACATTCATATTTCTACAGGCTCATTTGCTGATTAAAATGTTCTTTTGTGTGTAACTTTGATGTGAAATACTATATTTCGCGAACATTACTTAACAAAACTATTCTGAATAATCTCTTGTACGACCAATTAAATAAACTGTAATTCTGACAATACATCCAATAACTATTTGAAATTATTTAAGAATATTCATCGCTTTGATATTATGAGTAAAGTGTCTGACAGGGATATATGGGCCGAGAGAATAAAAAATTCGCATTTGCTAGACACATTTTCATTTACTTTTTAGCAAGTAGCATCATCTTTGCTATATTCACCAATTTTTAAGCATTTACTCCTTTTTTCCTCGCGAAAGCATTTTTCTTGTAAAAAGCACGATCTTTTTTATGTACTTGGTTCAGGGTTTGAATGAAAATGTGAAGACACCCTGTCAAATAATTTTCGAAAGTGTCCTTTAAGATTTTATTTGTCTAAGTTATTATGACCCAGAATTTTCTCTTCAGGACATGGAGAAATTCAGGAATTTCGAAAAATGGTAGTACGAAACAAGCGTAAAGAAATTAATCTATGGCTATCGAAAGACTTCTTGGAAACAGTCTTCTGGCGTTATCATGAACTTTATGATCATTATGATGATGACGACGACGACAATGATTTGGAAAACTTAACGGAACAGTTATTCCGAAAAGAATTACTTGACATAATATTTACGCTTCCTATTACGACATGAATATAAATTAATTAAATATCAAACTATTTTTAAATCGAATAAGCTTAAATAATTATGTCGATTGTTCAAAAGGAAGATGGTTATCCCTACAATTATTAATAACATATTTCGTGAATAAAAATATTCCACAGCTGTCCTTCTAATCTCATTGACTTACACGTTTTCCCATACTTAGAAACGTCCCCTTCTTTGATTATATAAAACCCATTTAGTTTACTTTGAAAACATTTCTTGTTCGGTGCATTTTTCTCCTCTTAGTTCAGAATTAACCAAAGACTCATGGACGTTTTAACATTATATTTCTTAGTTTTGAATATCTGGATGGATCCCATTGAAAAACAAACAAACAAACAAAAAACAAGTTGTTAATATAATTTGTACGCGTATTTCTTCGGCTCAACTTCAACAAATTCCCGAGTTATCACCAAGATAAGAATGGGGTAATCAGTCTTCTATTAATTAATTTGTGATTGTGAACCACGTTAGCTTCCAAACTCACCCGTTACACTGCATTTGTGTCAGTATTAACTTTCTTGTATAATACTTCGTAGTTCAGAGAAAGTATCGTAATACTGCAGCGAAAAGTGCCGATTTCTCCATAGAAAAACTCATTTTGTGGTACCTGTCACCGAAAAATTTGAATTCTCTTGCTCATATAAACTACCATTCTTCCTTTCTTCGTAAATTACTTTCTCTAATGTGTTCTGAATCTACGTTTTTGGGTTCTTGCAACTGAAAAAGTGGTTTCTCCAAAATGTTTGTCCGTCAGTGAACAATGCTACGCCGAATACTACTGTACCAAACACAGGATAAAGTAGCTAAACCGAAAACATGATTTTTATTAAGTTTTGTATTCTTCTATCTATCTGATTGATGTCCCCTTGAATTTGAAATGGATGTTTTTATTTCTTAGTTTTGAAGAATATGACATGTTCCAAAGACATTTTCGATTAACAAAAATTATTAAAATAATGTCAACCCATTATAATTACATTTTAGCTAGAATATAGAAAAGTACACTTATAGAAATGGGACAGGTTCGAATTTCGTTGAAACGTTTTTTCTGAAATGTACAAGCGAACCATTTACTACAGCAGTACTTCGATTCTTGCTTTTGAGATGTTAGCTTAGTGGTTTAAGGCGCAGCTTTTTGCGATTGGCAGCACGTTTGGGGGGTTCAATTAGTATTATAATATTACGTAAAAATTACAAATAATTCGAGCGGGTGTGAGATGCGCTAGCATTACCAGCTTTTGTTTTGAAGTTTTTCCAACTAACTCGGCAAGAGTAACACGTTGATAGATGAATATCATATATTGTTAAAAACTTAAACATTAACTGCTATTTTGAATTGCATCATTTTATCAGTTCGACAATACATAATTATATTTTAATGTGTGGATTTCAGCTGACTTATGTTAAAATCAAATGTGTTACAACTCGAAATAATTCCCTTGTTTGTGAATTCAGTGAAAAAGAAAACTTAAGATCTTAAAAAGCGGACATTTTCGAGGCTTCAAAATTTCAGTCATTATATTGAATCAATTTTTCTTAGCACATTAATGGTTTGGGGAAAATGTCGACTATTGTTAGGTAATTTATTTTGTTAAACTCGCTTTCTCGCTTTTCACAAATTTTCCAAAATGTTAAATTGCACCTTGTGTTATTTTAGAATATTATGTGAGCGATATCATCAGTTACATTACGTTATGAAAACCCAAAAATAAAATATTTGTTGGGCTCCTTTAAATGTTCTTCTTAAAAGTATGAATCAAATCTTAATTGGAGTAATTTATGGAAATCAATATATTAATATACAATTTAATATTTCAGTATAAAGTTTGAATTTTTTTATATCTATTTGACATCACACAATTCATCGATTTATTTGTAACAAATGTCCTAGACGAGTCTTAATAACATATTTTTAAGTTAATTTATATATATATATATATATATATATATATATATATATATATATAAAGAACAATCATTTATCAATTAATATTCTTTTCTTAGTCAAACATTTTCGACACCTTGGGTTGTCATTCGTGCACGGTACAGATTTTGCTTTACAGGCTACTTGACATTATTACTTTCAGAAAAAGGTTTGTGGTCGGTCGGTGGCCGACAGTCATCATTGGGAAGTTCCGCAACGACTATAAAAACACCAGAAAATACGCGCTGTCTGAGACGCTCCTTCAAACGGTTCTTGAGGTTCAGGTAATTGTGATAACATTGCTTTTCCCTAAGTTTTAATAAAACATTAATAACCTTTATTCACAAAATGTAAATGCTTCAAAATTTCACACATCAATTATAGATGTGCTCTTTAGTTTATTTTTTTACTTTTGAAAAATCAAAAGATGAAAATCAAATGTAAGATTTGTTTTACAAAATCCTTTTTGTAGAAAGAAAAAAAAGAAAGAAAGAAAGAGGAAGTGAATCACTGAAGTAAAAACAAAATGAGTTCGTTTCTTTTCTTCAATTAAATAAAAGTTACTTTCTTTTATTTAAATTTTAATGAACTGAACGCGGCAAAAGATCAAATAAATATGACCACACCCTTCTTTTCACCGTAATGTTGTTCAAATACCACTAGAACATTGTCCACAAGGATAGATAAAAAACTGACAATGAATTGAGCATGACAAAGGGTAATTGAGAGAATATTTTTCTCGTTTACAACCTTATTTTATATCCTTTATATTTTATGATTTGACAATAAAATTGCATAAAGTTAAAGTACAATATTTGTATAAATTGTACGATATCTGTAAAATGGACTAACAATTTTCACACGTACCTGCTAAATATTTTTTTAAAATTTGTCTTATCGCATGTTTCCTGCGTTCTGTTATTTTCTACTTTTTATATTGATTGACTGATTAGTGATTACGGGCGCGTCAACTGCTAAGGTCATTGTTCCCGTAAGTGTAGTCCATGATTTCATCGCCGAAGGTGGCTGGCAAGGCCCCGCTGGCTGATCCGGCGCCGATCTTCCCATCTGGTTGCGAAGATTTTTCCCAACCAAGACTCTCTCACCAGCAGGACACCACCCCAGCCGGAACAAGCTCTAAGCTCCCGACCGGTCTCCCAGAATATGTGGTAGTGTAGTGCATGTTAGTGTAAGTGTGTGTTTAAGGGGAGAGGAGAGGACAAGGAAGAGGAAGGAAAGATCGCGCACGGTCCGTGGCCCGTTTGTTAGGGTACTGCTCCGGCTTTCGCCTGGTGTTGATCGGAGAAACCACCGATGAGAGCAGCCGGCCGCTAGAATTCTCCTCTAGACATCGGCTGAATTTCTCCTAGCTACATAGGTAGCGTCGAAAATCCTGCTACCGTTGGGACTCGAACCCTTGGACCTCCCGGAGAGGCGCTGCAGTGACATCAGTTGACACTCTGAGACACCTAAGCCGGTACATTTTATTATTTATCTGAAGATTAATTAAGAGAACAAATCTTGCAGAAAAAGCGACTTGCCAAAGAAATGCGTTAAAGAGTATACTACTCTATCAACTCACAGGAAAATATTGTTTTATGTCACTCATGTAACAAATAAGTAGGTAGAAAATAAATTCATAGGAGGGGAAAAAATAGTTTTAATGAAACGGAGTGTGATATGACCTTTCCCCTTGTAAGTATTTGACTGATTGTTTGTTAGATTTCTTGTGACAAAAAATTCCTATTACGAAACACGTCAAGACAGCGGCACACGTGAGGAAAGCATTAAAGGCAAACGTAAAGAAACAGAGTTCTCTGTCAACGGATTTTGGAAACAAATCAGAGCATTGGCAGTATTTCTTGGGTGATGTGTAGATGGCTCTCGTTTAAGCCGATATTTCATTCAAAAAATTGAAAACCAGCAATTTTGAAATTTCCTCGAGAAGTAGTGTAAAAAACTCCCAGGTGAATCTACATTAAGAAGGGGTATCTGATACCTCTGTTCAATGATGTATAGAAGGGCAGGAGATTAGAGAGGTCATCAAACTGATTTAAATAATCATATTTGAAGGACATGTTGATAATACGATCTTATTTTATGTGTACATTTTGAGGTCGTTGTACCTATTTCACCAATATTAAGTTCATAAATGCATGCATATTTTTATGATTTTTTGTACTACATATCAGTCCGTTTTCTAATGAAAAGAGTTGTTCAATATATATTAGCACAGAAATGAAAGTAAAGTATAGGATTGGTTCCATTTTTCAATATTTCTCACAACCCACAAAACGAAGGAAATGTGACAAGTTCGATATGCATCGATATGCATGTGATATGCATGCGATATGCATGTGAGTATTTCGGGGGGAGGGGACGAATCCATTTCCCTCCCATTCGTTCAAGAAAAAATCACATATCTTTAGAATCTGAATTTCTTTTTGGAACGCCATCCGCTTGAGAACTGGGAATACTGTTTTGTAATGTGAAAATGTGGTTATTGTAAAACTATAAAAATAATTTTGAATTTAGGGGATGAATAACCTCGTTGTCACCGTTCCCCTGAATTCGCTATTGATTCATTGTTATCCATTAATTAGATCTCTCTCCCACACCTCTCGTCATTTCTCTCCTTTTCTCTTTCTCTCTCTCTCTCTCTCTCTCTCTCTCTCTCTCTCTCTCTCTCTCTCTCTCTCTCTCTCTCAATGCACAGGATTATTTGATTGTAGCTGATTGTTATCAGCAATTGTGCTGATTGATTGATTGATTGATTTTTTCGTGTTTCCGGGCGTGTCAACTGCTTTAGTCATTAGTCCCGTTAGTGTAGTTCTTTTCTCGAGAGATGGCGGTGATCTTCCCCCGCTGGATGGCGAGATCCGTCGCCGACCTACCGTCGGCTAGTGGGGTTTCCCCCTAACCAGGACTCTCCCACCAGCGAGGCACCGCCCCAGCCGGGACGAGCTCTAAGCTCCCGACCGGTCTCCCGGAATATGTGATAGTGTAGTGCATGTTAGTGTCAGTGTGTGTGTGTGTGTGTAAAGGGAGAGGATAGGACAAGGAAGAGGAAGGACAGTTCGCGCAGGGTCCGGGGCCCGTTTGTTAGGGTACTGCTCCGGCATTCGCCTGGTGTTGATCGGAATAGCCACGGAAAACTACCAATCAGAACAGCCCGTCGCTAGAAATCCCCTCCAGACAGCGACTGAATCCGACCTAGCTGAAAAAGCTAGTGTAGAAAATCCTGTCGCCGACAGGACTCGAACCTAGGACCTCCCGGTCAGAGGCGCTGCAGTGACATCAGTTGATGCACTGAGCACCGCTCCCTGTGACTGCAATGGTGCATTAAATATGGTTTAAAATATTTATAATACATTCTGAATTCATTATAAATAGGATTAATTATAAAGTATAGTGCGTCAGGAAAACTCTTCGCACTAGGTTGAGTCAGCCTCCTAAAAAAATTGCATTTATGTTGGTAGCAAGAAAATCGCTGGGAAACAATTTAATGGGTCAACACTTCCAGCATCTGTTATGATTGTATTGAGTGCAGTATTTACGTTTTCTTTTGTTACAAGCTGCAGCTCGTGCTACCAACATAATTTTTGTTGCAAGCACTCTCGCCAGGAAGGTACCAATGCGGAGAGACTTTCTTGGTGCGCAGTAGTTGTTTAACTTAAAAAAAATTGATTTACATATTTTAAATAAAAATGTTGAACGACAACCAAAAGAATGTTTTATAAAATTCTAGTGGGATGACATAGTTATGCTTTTTTAATATTGCGAGCTTCTACAATCAAGGATGACCAAAAGTCAGACTTGTGGCTACATCATACAAAGTCGAAAAGTAAAAATAGTATTTGCACCAATTAAATAAAAATATTCTTCACATTCTAATTTAATTAATATAAGCATCAGGTACGTAATTTACGTCAGGGTCCGTTATAGTGGGTGACTATGGTACCGACTGGGGTCAACGAAGCTTTTAAATCTTACTTGGGTTCTTGAACCTCTTTATCTAATCATATATGAGCGATTCTTTTTGAATCGAATGAACTGAAAGACAACTTCAACTGACTTCGAATTTCAAACCCAACCAAATCAAAAATAAAACAAAATAAACTAAACTAGTGGCTTATGCCAGCATCCCCATTTAAATGGATGCAATTAAAAGCAAAAAACTATCCTTCGATAGCTTTCTATAGAGTTTTTGCACATTTGTTAGGATCTTAAATAATATTGTTAGAATGTTTGTTATATTAAAGTGTTTCATTTCCCTGATCATTCAATCACTTAGAAAATATTCGTTTTGTACCAATGAAAGTTATGAGAACATTTCAAAACTTGTAATTTTCAGTGCAGGAATCTGGAGAATATGGCTTTCGCTTGCCCACCGGCCTAAAAACTACGAATAACCGAAAAATATTATTTTTTTCATCAAACGGAACGTTACTTAACTGTTTTTTTAACTTTCTTAAGAAATTCTTCCAGATAATGATCTATACAGTGAATTGCAGGTGAAAGCATCGAGTTAGAGAGAAAAAGTTTCTTTCTAAATCCGTCATAAATGTGTAAATGCATTCCTTTTTGAATCAACGCTTTTTCAATCTCTGTTCTATTCTACACTAAATCAAAGATTTAGTCACTGCATAAAAATAAAAGAAACAGCGTTATCAACCGACAATGAAGCAAACTACGTGCTCAAGAGCTTGGCAATTACTTGCATGTAACCATAGGTTTTCTAATCACGAAAGTAAAACATTTTAAAAACATAATACACTATTGCTAAAGGTTTTGAGATAATAACGAATTAAATAGCATATTTCTCGGCCATTTAGGTGCTATGATTGTCTTACAATTTTATCCCATTACCAGTATTATGAATACATCAATAATTTTTCACTGTTTCGTTCATTCATATCATAATTGTTGCAAATATTCTGAAGCTGAAGAAGTGAATTCACAGTAATCTCTGCAAATCGTGGTAATCATAAAGCTATTCACTTTTTTAGTAACTCGAATAAAATTAAGCACCGAAAGAAAATTCTGCAAAGAAACAGTATTTCTATCTTAACTAACTTGAGGGGCTGATCCAGCTGAACGTTTGGGGGCGGGGGAACATAGATTTTTGTTAAATTATAAACATATTTGTTATTACATATATTATTTTTGTCGTGTATATAAGATACTATACAATATTATTTTTCAAGATATTTAAATAATTCAAACATAAATATTTAAATCAATTTTGCTAAATAATGGAAGGTGACAAACGAAAATTCTAGACCGTTAGGGGCATGGCCCCTAACGCCCCTCCCTGGATCCACAACTGATTCTATGTTTTTGTTGTTATTGTTGTTGTTTTTCAGAAGGAAAGAAAAGAACTTAGTATGTGACACGCCATAGTTTAAAATTGACATTCCACAGATTCAATGGAACGTTTGATTAACGAGATTCAGATACTTTTAGTGAAGAATATCATTGAAAATTCATCATGAGCAGGGCTCGGATTTTGATGAAATGTCACCTTTCCATTGGTGTATTCTAGACGTAGCTAACTTGCAAATGAATGTTTATCAGTACATACAGAAGGTGATAGAAATGTATAGTTATCGGGTCACTTTTTTGCTAATCCTAAATTTGCAGGTCATATTTTGGAGCTTTGCTTCACTTATACGCATTTTGTTTCCTTTTCATGTTTTTCGTTAGTGAATGTGTCATGTATTTACAATGACACGCTAAAAAAGTTTTTATTTTATCATCAGTTCATGACGAAATTCACTTCTGAAGTGGATTCTCAAAATTATACGAAACTTCGGTAACTTTCTCGACCTTTCAAAATTGACGGTTGGGAGATCGGAGCTAAGGATTACATTTTCTCCTGAAATAAAAACTTTATATTAATATAATTTTATATCAATAAATTTTATTTAAAATTGTAAAATTCATTGAATAAATAAACTTTTTCATACAAATATGCGTAAATTTTAGTTTTTTTAATTGTGTCATTTTCTTCTTATTTTTAAGTCAAGTTAAAGGTCATTTTCTTATTTTTAAGTCATTTTAAAGGTCATTTTCTTCTTATTTTTAAGTCACTTTATAGGTCTTTTTCAAAGAATTTTTATGTCACAAGTCCCTTTCATATGTCACATGTTTGGTGACGGGCCTCAGGCCATGTAGCGTCCTACCAACAATTAAATAATTTTCACAAATTACTGAATTCACATCCATTTTCCACTTGTTCTTATCTACCCTGTCCCATCTTCTTTACACTTTTCCTTTCCGATTTCCTTCCTTTTCACTAGTGTTACGGCCCTAAGCCACCATCCTGATTGAGGTTTTCCTGGGCTCACTCAATCGCTTAAGGCGTATGCCGGGATGGTCCCTCATCTTGCATCCCACATATAAATGTACAATCTGCCCTCCTTTTTCTTTAAATTTGTTCATAATTGAGGCATTCGGGTAGAGGAAAATTTCTGACATTTTACGAAAGTAAAATTATTGACTAACCACGCCACTCTTGTAAATAAGAAACATGGGCGCTCTTTATATCATGTTAGCTTTAGAGTCCAGAAAATTGACAATGAAAATACATTCACACTTTATGTTTCATTAGTTATCTGTAGCACATTTCCGTTAGCTAATACGATCTTTACAATTTCGTAAGTAATGTGAAATGTCAGTTATCACTATATCCGCCCGAACGCCTCAATTGTAATTATGTAAATGTAAATATTTAAGTAGTTTAGAGGAAGAGCTGGCCTTACGGCCTGAGCCTCGTCATAAATACAGACATTATTATTATCTTCGGAGAGCGGCGCCATGGCGTGCGTGCGGTATTCCTGGTGCGGATTTGATATCGATGACATCGATGTTTGTATATGACATCGATATTGATATTTTTATCAACAATGATACTTAAACGCCGAAGTTTTTTTGGTATGGATGTTTTGAGCTCAATGTTTTTACGTTTTCGATGATTTGTTCGTGAATGAAAAGTTTCCATAATCAGAATTTTGTGAAAGTAGAATATGAAATAATAACTGATGGTGCCACTCCACTCTAAGTTTATGTGTTCGAACCAAACGACTGCTGTTTGTATTTTCTACATTGAGCGTCCGTTGTTCTTATTTTCATGTTGTTCTCAGTTAATCCTTAATTACAAATTAATAAAGGTGGCCACAGTCAAATTAAATTTCGTTGCACCCGAATTTAATGTTATAGGTTACTAAATCACCTTCAAAACATCAATGTTTAAAAAAACAGAATCAATAATTATTACTAGGAGGCGAATTTTAATAAAATGTCACTTTTTTCACTTTAAAACAATGCCTTTCAGTATAGGCAGTAATTTTATTTTATGACAAAAGCAAATGGCCCATTTTTATTTGGCATTTTTTGTCGATTTCTAATAAGTCGTTTTTTACCTTTTTCCGTAGTTTTTAAAGCATTTTTCGCAGATTTCATCGATTTTAATATTATTTTAATGGTACTTGCTTCAAATAATATTTATGGGATGCAACAAATGTTCTTCATAGAATTACTCAGCAGCCTAGTCGAATTCTTCGCTCAGAAATTGTAAAGTCAACCGTTGTATGTATTCCAAGGCTCTTGAGACGCCTATCAGCGCCATTGTCAGTTGGTCGATTTCGGAATAACTGAAGTCAGAGATTTCCTGGTTAAGAACAGTCCAAAGCACAAGTTTGCAAGCACTTGACCGAAAGGAAGAACTCGATTACATCAGTAACACATCCAACAGCTTGCGTTACTCATCTGAACTGGTTTTGATCTACTTTTTCACGTCATTTTTCTTTTTGTTAGTGCACTTAACAACATTCTAAGAACATTTTATTAATCACGTTTGGCGATGTTTTAGGTCTTCTAAATCCGCCCCCAAATTATTACCACCGATGTTTTGTTCTGGAAGTGGCATCGCTAGTCCCTGAGCGTGGCGTCGGTGTGTGCGGTGCAGTTGAAGCACGTGCTGCGCGGCGCGGCGCGGCGCCGGCTCGACGGCCACGCAGGAGGCGCGCGGCCACGCCCCCCGCGCGGCGCCCCGGCGCGCACTGGGCCCAACATCCAACCCTCTGCCCCAGCACGCACGCAGGCAAGGTTAGCGCTCTTCAAAAGAAAGAAAGAAAGAAAGAAAGAAAGAAAGAAAGAAAGAAAGAAAGAAAGAAAGAAAGAAAGAAAGAAAGAAAGAAAGAAAGAAAGAAAGAAAGAAAGAAAGAAAGAAAGAAAGAAAGAAAGAAAGAAAGAAAGAAAGAAAGAAAGAAAGAAAGAAAGAAAGAAAGAAAGAAAGAAAGAAAGAAAGAAAGAAAGAAAGAAAGAAAGAAAGAAAGAAAGAAGGAACGAAAGAAAGAAAGAAAGAAAGAAAGAAAGTAAGAAAGAAAGAAAGAAAGAAAGAAAGAAAGAAAGAAAGAAAGAAAGAAAGAAAGAAAGAAAGAAAGAAAGAAAGAAAGAAAGAAAGAAAGAAAGAAAGAAAGAAAGAAAGAAAAAACAAACAAACAAACAAACGAACAAACAAACAAATAAAGGACAAAGAAAGACAATAAAAGAAAGAAAACTAAATATCCTTGTCAATGTCCCATCTCTTCAGTACCATCTCCTGTCAGCTAGGTCGAATTCAGTCGTTGTCTGGTGGAGAATTCTAGCACCCGACTGCTCTGATAGGTAGTTTTCCGTGGTTTCTCCGATCAACAGCATGCGAATACCGGAGCAGTACCCTAACAAACGGGCGACGGACCGCGCGCGATCGTTCCTTCCGCTTCATTACCCTATCATCACCCCTTACACACTTACACTAACTTGCACTACACTACTACATATGTCGGGAGACCGGCCGGGGACTTATAAATGTCCCAGCTGAGCGGTGCTCGCTGGTTGGGGAAAACCCCACTAGTCGACGGTAGGTCGGAGCCGGATATCGCCATCCAGTGGGGGAAGATCACCGCCATCTCCAGATGAAAAATATGCACTATACTTACGGGACTAACGACCTCAGTAGTTGACGCGCCTGGAATCACTAATCAATCAATTCAGTACCATCTCTCACACCTTCCTTGTTCTTAAACGCCCTTGCAGTACACTACCACATATGTACGGAGACCAATCGATAATTTACAACTTGTCACAGCTGGGAGAGAGGTGCCCTCAATGGGAGAGATATTTGGAATAAGGAAATCATTTGTAAGCAAACGTGTAGGTCGGGGACGGATCTCACTATCCAGCTCAAGAGGAAAACCTAAGGGACAAATTACCACCGCAGTTGGCATGCCCGGATACCCAAGTCAATCAATTGTACTCAGAAGAGTAATGAAACCAATTGCTGAACGTGTGGCTGCGACACTCGTTGCTTTTCTCCTGTGTCTTAAGGTGGCTCCCCACATTCGGTATTCGTCGAGCAGCGGACGCCTGTTCGCCGAATCCCGAATAATGTGGAAGGGTTGCTTGCGATTTGTCGAAAGACGAACATTCGGTGCACACCCTACCCACCGTGTGTCGATCTTTTGAACATATCAAAGGAATCGAGCATTCGCCGAGCTCATCAACAACTCGGAATTGGCTACTACTAGGGGAATACCGAATGTGAAGAGGCGCCTTAAGACACAGGAGGAAAACAACGAGACAGGAGAAAAGACACTCGGCGAATGCCGAATGTATGGAGCTGTCTGCTGCCTTGAGACACAGAAGAAAAGCAACGAGACATAGGAGAAAAGCTACTCGGCGAATACCAAATGTGTGGAGTTGCCTTTAGACACAGGAGAAAGCAAGGAGGCACAGGAGAAAATTTTCTCGGCGAATGCCGAATGTGTGGAACCGTCTTGTCACAGTAGAAAAGCAACGAGACAAAAGAGAAAAACTACTCGGCGAATGCCGAATGTGTGGTGCAGACGAGGAAAGCTACTCTTCGCATGCCAAATGTATGGAACCGTCTTGTCACAGGAGAAAAGCAACAAGACAAAAGAGAAAAACTACTCGGCGAATGCCGAATGTGTGGCGCACACGAGGAAAGCTACTCTTCGCATGCCAAATGTATGGAACCGTCTTGTCACAGGAGAAAAGCAACAAGACAAAAGAGAAAAACTACTCGGCGAATGCCGAATGTGTGGTGCACTCGAGGAAAGCTACTCTGCGCGTGCCGAATGTGCGGAGCCGCGCTGAGGCAGCCACCGGGGCCCACTGTGCAGCGGGCGTCCCTGAGCCCGCAGCGGCGGTGGCCAAGCAGCGCCAAGCAGCGCCAGGCGGCGCCGGCGCCTTGCGGGACGTGGAAAACTGTTTTCCTCCGCGGGCGAGGGCGCGGCACGGCGCGGCGCAGCGGCGGCAACGCGACGGCGCGCTGGCGACCGTGGTTGGGAGGGGGAGGGGGAGTGGCGATGCAAGCGCCGCCGCATTCTTCCACGAAGGCGTCCGCGTCGTTTTCGGCCGACGTCGACGCTCGACGCGTCGCGAAATTTTGAGAACTGGCCGGCGTTGGCGCCTGTCGCGCCGGGCAGGCGACGAAAACTACCGTCGAAATAGCTATTACGGCCGCCTTGCTCGGAGCGGAGAGGAGCATTGTAGCCAGGAATGGAATTCCAACTGTTCTCTGCTATAATTTGCTCCCGATTTTCTTTGAATCTAATTGAGCTGAAAATCTGTTTCTTTGAACCGATTCAACTTGGTGGGTCTCTCAGTGACGAATTGAAGCGAACTTTCTACATTGGCAACATACATTTTTATTTTTATCGGACATTCTTCGTATATTTTTAATCCAATAAAAATAGAATTGTTTTATAATAAATCATTTGTTAAATCTTCTCTGAGTACATAGAGACAATGACGTCCTTATAAAATAAGGTGGAATAAAACATTGGTGACATTTAAATCGCAAACTCATTAATACTTCGCGTATTTATGGGCAAAGTAAAGTTTAGAATTTGCTACCAAAAATAATTAAATGTTATCATCGCAGTTGTAAGTTTCAGAACTTAGTACTTTCTCACTAATTGTTGTTCTCGGAGATCCGTATTTTATCATATTGCATTCAACACGAAAACCACGAACGTTTTTCGATGAATTTCCTCTGTCGGTCTAATAAATAATCAAAATCCCTTTCTGTGTACTTTCAATATTTCAATCTCAAAGTTGCAGAACAGTGTATTAAAATATTCTTGATTGCCTGTTAATTGTATGATTAAGATGCCACCACGCAATTATATCAAGAAAGTGTGATAATTTTAACATCTCTTGGGTATTCCTTCTTTCCAATAAAGTGGAGAAATATAATAAGACGCAATTTACTTAATACTTATTATATCCTGAATATTGTTTGACAAAGTTGTATAAGAACATTTTCATGACCCAGATAGCGTAAATTCATTTCAGTATTTCAGAAAGTGATATCGGTGTCTTTGTCAGTTTGCAATTATTAATAACCGACGTAAAATAATGTAGAAGATGATGCAAATCATTATTCTCAACAATTATCGCGTGAAAATTTCCATCCACTAACATTGGCAGATGTCATATCACATTGTTTTCACCAGATCGAAAACAATTAATTATAGACGTGACTCACTTCGGAAGTACGAGAAATAATCATTACGCACGAGGTGACTTGTAGTATTCGAACTCTTCTCATCTTACGAGACATTCAGTGAACTTCGTATCTGGGCGGCGACCGACTCGTTTGCAAGCGATGTTCTTTCTCTCGTCACGCACACTCAGCTCGCAGGATGCCCATAAGATCGAAGGGCATTGTGTAAGAGAAATAACACGTTTTCATTTCAAAGTAGTGGTGCTAGAATTACACGCACTTTCTCACTCGTATTTTTACGCAAAATTACAAGAAAAGTACTAAAATTTGCGAAAAATTGTCCATGGCCTTATTTTAAAATATATCTTTAAAGAAAAGATTCTATGAAGGGAAAAACAGTTCTATCTTCAATATTTTAGTTGTAGGAAGACTCCGAAAAAAAGTTTGAACGTTTGCAATTTTCGAAAAATTCTGTTTTCTACGAATATGAGACTTGCATCATTCTCTTAAACGTCATTCACAATAACCAACAAAAACAAAAACAAAAATCAAAATCAATGGAACCTTTTTTTTTTAATTTGGGAAAATATCCCAGAGGCTTCATGTAAAGTACCCACCAAAACTAAAATATCGGTTTCAAATTCAAGGGGCCGCGACATCAGCCAAATCAATTGTGGAATATCGATTTTGGAAAAAATTAGTTGAAGATTTAGACGCTGGAGGACACAGACGGAGGACAGACAGACAGACAGACAGAGGGACGGACGGACAGACAGAGGGACACACGTTTTGCCATCAATCGAATTTTGCTGCCTAGGACACACAAAGAAAAAGATGAATTCTGGCTACTCCACGTGATAGAGAACTTTTTTTTCTAAATTTAGCAACTGGATTTATATACTTTTCCGTTTCCAGGGCCCTGATATAAGAGTTTTTCTGCCGAAAATTCTCCGTTTTTTCTGCGCAACAATTCATAACATTCTCTCTACTCTGTAAGTAAAAAGCAATGTCTATTGATATTTTTCTACACAAATTATTTCCACAATGCCTATCTCAATCAATGTTTCGCATCGCATACTGTTAACACATTTTAATCGATATTCATAAGATATTATTCTTCTATATTGACTGATTTTAATAGTATCAATCACTTATTGAATACGTTTTCCAATTTTTTCCAGAAATGTTGTGAGAAACGAAACGAACAGAACAAAAGAAATGTTTAGAGATTGTTTCAAAACTGCACAGTAATTTACATATCAATACGATTATCGATATAGACATGATGATTATTTGTTTTCGTAACCATACACTACTGGCAACAGCAATATTCCTTACAGAAGAATTTTAGAACATGTGTGAGAAAGAGTGAAAAAGAATACGCATGTCATTGAACATTATTTGTCGCATGAGATTGTGATCTTTGCTTCAAACAGTTTGAAGGGAGATTGTTGAAAAAATAGAAATATTATGTTGAAAAGTATTGAAATACTATACACGGACGTTTTCTTGAGTTTATGATCACATATCTTTCAAACAACTTATGAACATGGTCTTCAATTCTTACACGTTCGGCCGTTGTTGGTTTTTTCAGGAAGAAATTAAGATCCCAAGTACCTACGTCCTGGATTTCCTCCTACTTCCCTCAAACAAATAATGAAATATCCATTGCCTGAACTGTCACTGGTGGGTATGACTGTAACACCCGGAAGATTCTAAAATAATACCACTTTAATTTATTATTAGTATTTAAATGTATTTTTAAAGATATTTAAATACTATTAAATTTTTGAAATATTTTTATTAAGTATTTTTAAATATATATTTTCGACTGCAATTATTGGTTTGATGTGCTTGTACCCATCCCAAAACAAATGCAAGTAAAATACGCGAATGAAACGAACAGAATCGCTTGTAGTTCTTTCGAAAGTGAAGTTAGTTCTTCAGAGACTTTGGAATGCACAAGAGAGGATCTGGGGGCCCAAGGCGCCGGCTCTCCTGCCACGATGCCTCTAGGTAGGCTTATCTACTGGAGGAGGTCTGGTCTCGGGGCCGCCTTAATGGCTTCCTGCGCCGCTCCGTGGCGACCGCCTGGAGGGCCTTCCCCTCCCTCGCCCTCCCCTGCCCCACCCCACCCCTCGCCCTCCGCTCTCACGCGGCGAGGGCGGCGAGGGCGGCGAGGGCGGCGAGGGCGGCGAGGGCGGCGAGGGCGGCGAGGGCGGCGAGGGCGGCGAGGGCGGCGAGGGCGGCGAGGGCGGCTAGGGCGGCGAGGGCGGCGAGGGCGGCGAGGGCGGCGAGGGCGGCGAGGGCGGCGAGGGCGGCGAGGGCGGCGAGGGCGGCGAGGGCGGCGGGGGCGGCGAGGGCGGCGAGGGCGGGGAGGGCGGCGAGGGCGGCGAGGGCGGCGAGGGCGGCGAGGGCGGCGAGGGCGGCGAGGGCGGCGAGGGGGGCGAGGGCGGCGAGGGCGGCGAGGGCGGCGAGGGCGGCGAGGGCGGCGAGGGCGGGGAGGGCGGCGAGGGCGGCGAGGGCGGCGAGGGCGGCGAGGGCGGCGAGGGCGGCGAGGGCGGCGAGGGCGGCGAGGGCGGCGAGGGCGGCGAGGGCGGCGAGGGCGGCGAGGGCGGCGAGGGCGGCGTGGGCGGCGAGGGCGGCGAGGGCGGCGAGGGCGGCGAGGGCGGCGAGGGCGGCGAGGGCGGCGAGGGCGGCGAGGGCGGCGAGGGCGGCGAGGGCGGCGAGGGCGGCGAGGGCGGCGAGGGCGGCGAGGGCGGCGTGGGCGGCGAGGGCGGCGAGGGCGGCAGGGCGGCGAGGGCGGCGAGGGCGGCGAGGGCGGCGAGGGCGGCGAGGGCGAGGGCGGCGAGGGCAGCGAGGGCAGCGAGGGCGGCGAGGGCGGCGAGGGCGGCGAGGGCGGCGTGGGCGGCGTGGGCGGCGAGGGCGGCGAGGGCGGCGAGGGCGGCGAGGGCGGCGAGGGCGGCGAGGGCGGCGAGGGCGGCGAGGGCGGCGAGGGCGGCGAGGGCGGCGAGGGCGGCGAGGGGCGGCGAGGGCGGCGAGGGCGGCGAGGGCGGCGGGGGCGGCGAGGGCGGCGAGGGCGGCGAGGGCGGCGAGGGCGGCGAGGGCGGCGAGGGCGGCGAGGGCGGCGAGGGCGGCGAGGGCGGCGAGGGCGGCGAGGGCGGCGAGGGCGGCGAGGGCGAGCGGCGAGGGCGGCGAGGGCGGCGAGGGCAGGCGAGGGCGGCGAGGGGGCGGCGAGGGCGGCGAGGGCGGCGAGGGTGGCGAGGGCGGCGAGGGCGGCGAGGGCGGCGAGGGCGGCGAGGGCGGCGAGGGCGGCGAGGGCGGCGAGGGCGGCGAGGGCGGCGAGGGCGGCGAGGGCGGCGAGGGCGGCGAGGGCGGCGAGGGCGGCGAGGGCGGCGAGGGCGGCGAGGGCGGCGAGGGCGGCGAGGGCGGCGAGGGCGGCGAGGGCGGCGAGGGCGGCGAGGGCGGCGAGGGCGGCGAGGGCGGCGAGGGCGGCGAGGGCGGCGAGGGCGGCGAGGGCGGCGAGGGTGGCTTGGGTGGCGGCGGGGGCGGAGGGGCGGCGGCGAGGAGGGCAGAGGAGGGCGGCGGGTAGAGCTGTGCGCGTCTGTCGTGGCCGCTGGATTTATGCTTCCTGCGAAGAACGGATTGATCCCGCCCGCGTCAACAGATTCATAAGACCCCGACGAGGACCGGCGCGCAGACGGAGGAACGTGACAGAGGGGAGGAGGGGTGGAGCTTAATGCTGGCGGCGCTGGTGACGACGACAGCGGCTGCAACAGCGCGGGGGCAAGGGGAGAGAAGAGATTGTAGTGGGTGGTGGATACCAGGTACCAAGAGTGTAGTGCTGAGGATATTAATGACAATGGTGGGATTTCGTGAGGTGATGATATGGATATGACAATAGTGTTAGATGTAAGTTGTTTATGAATGGATGCAGATTGGAAGGACTGAGATTGGATTCATCAGCACGGAAGGAAGAGGAGCGATTGAACGATATACAGGACGAGGAGGGCGGTACAAATTAGAGTTTAGATAGATATTTATTATTTCTGCAGGTAGGAGTATACACAGCCTTGTGGCAGAACACTACAATTTACATATCTCAAACAGGAATACTAACTTTAAATTATTTAAAGACATAATAATAATAATAATAATAATAATAATAATAATAATAATAATAATAATAATAATAATAATAAAAAAGCAAATAACAAACATAGGATTATCAAAAGAAATCTGCATAACCATCCAAAAATCTTTAATCCTACAGACTTGCCATATTGTGCGAAGATTTTTAAATTGAACGACGGACAAAGATGAATTTCTTCTCCGTCTTTCCTCAGATCTGTCATTACCAGTTGCATTTGCTAGAGCCGAAGCCGTTTGAATAGATGAATGGTTCTCAATGCTCACTAAGAAAAGTACAGAATAATAATAATAATAATAATAATAATAATAATAATAATAATAATAATAATAATAATAATATGCTAACAATAATAGCATTAGCTACATTTTATGGCTGACCTGCACAGTTATTTTAAACTATTAAATACAAGACTACACGACTTTTTAATTACACTTCACTTCACTTCACAACATTTGAAATTCACTTCTCTTTCTACTTAGTCGTGAAGTAGGTGAAGATGGTGGTGATGCAGGTGGGGGTCGCGGTTTAGTGGGGGCGGAGGTGGAGGCTGTGTGTGTACGCCTGCTGTGGATCGCAGGAGCGGAGGGGCAGGGGCTGAAGAACGCGGTGATCATGACAGAAACGGAAAGGGTGCCTCGAGAGACGCGTCCCATGTGTGTTCGCGTGTCTGGGAAAAGAGACCCGGCGCCTCTCGCTTCGAAGAAACGCTCCTCTGTTCTAAGCGCTGACGTTCATCCACTTGACTTCGTGATCTGACGACGCGTTTCCGGAACGAGCACACCGTAACTCGAGTCTCCAATTTCTTTATTTACTAATAATATTACTTAACACATCGATATATGTTAAGTTGGATATGTGGTGAGAGTAACTTAGATACGTCCGTTTTAAATTCACTGTAGTAGGGAATGAACAATACCTTACCCAGATTTTGTTGTAATACACAGTTATATCTCTTTGTTTACTGAAAGATTAAAAGGGCATTCACAATAAACATTGCCAAAAAATACCGTAGAAGAGTTCAGATAATGTTTGCTTGGAAGTTGGCACATTTGCTGTCAACTTTAATGATGTAGAATCAAGCGTTATATTTGAATAATGCTCTGTTATCATCTACAGTTCCAATATAAATAATTGGCAAATCAAAACGAAATAGTAAGTGAATGAATTTTGGAACATAGCAAGTGTAGAAGACATTCCTTTCCCTTATTTTCGTTTTCTTCCATATGGAAAATCTTTTTCCCTAGGCCTGCGCATGTGCTTACAGGAAGACGCACGCGTGATTTCTGCCAACCACAAGCCTCTATCAATTAGAATGCTAGTTTCAAGAATTTTAAAACATTGTAAAATGCAAGAATTAATGCAACCATTAATTAACTTTAAACCTCAAAATGACAATGGTGTTCTGAATCCGTCATCAAGATTCAACCAACAGATGAGTAAAAATAAAATAAACATTTTACGTAAAATTTTAAACGGTGTTGAAAAGATAGTTATTTAAATCTGTTGCTAGCGTAATCTTAACAAAAAAATTCAAAATATGGCACAGACTTCCACATATTAAAAAAATGTATCTGTAGATGGACAGTTTGTGATGATTTAATGAGTTTTCCTAGATTCTAACGGTGGATACAACTATGCAATATTTATAATAAAAACGAATGATGTGTACAACAACACATCTCTCGTCTCACTGCGATAATTGCACCTGACTGAAACACAACAAGTCCTCTTGCTATCTGGCAAATGCAGAACATACAGAAGACCCCTTCCCCCCCCTCCTTTCCTCTCACAACACCCGTCTTTCTCGGGACGCAGCCGCATCTGGTCGCGAGCGCACTCACACGTGAGTTATGGCAACTTTAATAACCGGGAATTAATTGTTTGCTGAAAACCGCCAACCGCACAAATTAACCGTTCCAGCTCCGCGCAAATACAGCGCCTTCGTCCATTTGTTTCCCCACCGCGGGACAAATAGACCCGGGAGGCGAACCCGGTTCTCAGAAATGACCGACTCCTCTCGTAAATATACCGACTAGCCTCTCCCCCCCCCCCCCCCCCCCCGCCACGCCTTACCCGCCCTGCCCTTGCCCTGTTCCGCCCCGCCCCACCCTCCTGCCCCGCCCTTGCCCCCGCCCGGCCCCGCCCCCGCCCCCCCCTCGCCGCCACCCCCCTCCCCTCCCCGCCCCGCCCCACCCGGCCCCGCTTCCTCGCCCGGGACGCGACGCGAAGAGACGCACGGCTAGAAATAGGCCGTGCCTCGGAGGATAACAGATGTTTCCAGTATTTTCATCAAGCACACCCGATCAATTTCGCTGTCATAACGCGGACGTGCAGCCGTGCCCTTAAATATAGCATTTCGGACACGTCTCGTCTGAAATTATGAGTGGAGAATGATTTGCTAGACCGGATTGAGGTGGGGGTGGAGGAGGGAAGACGTCTTGGAAATATGACTTCCAGAAGCCGGTCTTGTTTTCTCCGCGCGTTGGTTCGGGTCGCGGTTGTTTGCAACACCGCGAAAAAGCGCTGGCGTGGTAGGTTTATTAGATCACATGACGGAAGAGGCAAAAAAAACGGTTGACGGGAGCGGAGCGTGACGGAATAGGGCCATTTGCGGTCCGGCGAGGATGTCGACGAATGCAATGTACACATCGGCCAGGTTCTTATGCCGTTCGTTCCGGAGCAAGAACGCCAGCAATAAACCGCATAACTACAGAGAAAAATGGTGGGAGACACGATTTCGAACGACAAGTTCTCTCGCCGAGGTCGGATAGATGCTCAAACTCGAGGACAGTGTTCGCAATGGACGGCAGTGTTTGTCAACAAGAAAGGAATAGTGGGAGCATCTAACTATTTATTGGTGGCGACGAGGACACGACGTGGCCATGAAAGGGCAGACCGGAAAGGGTGCGGAAGTTAGAGGTGGAGAGGTTACGGAGGACTGGCAAGGTCCTCGTTTTCTTTGAACATCAACGCTACTTTCAGCGGCAACTGTAGCTGTAGTTGGCCTACATCTTTGACAACTTTATCTTCCTCATGTCTTGGACCCTGCCCTGGATCTGAGTGACTCTGTCAATAATTTATTCCACAAACGTTTTATTCTTATTATCAACAACCAAATATAGCCGAAGGTTTATTTTTTAATTATTTTCGTATATTTAATACCATAAAACTCTCTCCTTCAATTCAGGTGTATTCTCAGAAGTGATAGCATTACTTTCGGGAGAGCATAAAATCTGAAGAACTTTGCAGGCAACAAGAATTTACGAACAGAGAAACTGCATAAAGAAGGGAGCGGTAGGTGATAAAACAATCAGTGCACAAGAGATGAAAAATATATGAGCGGGTAACGGAAAGAAGCAAATAAATAAATAGTACACATAATATATAACCGTAAATAATAGACGAATACAATAATGTCGATGATAGAGAGGCAATAAAAGTATCGAAGACTATATGTAGATTGAGCATTGAACTTAGCGTTAGTATGCTCACCTTTCTGGTCCTCACAAGGAAGAAACATGCACAATAAAGGCCAAATTGATGGTGCTTTCTTACGATTCCCTTTTATGGAAATTATACTAGTACAGAAGTTAATAAATTCCATCGAAAAGTAAATTAAATCATGAGGTAAAGGTTACGTTAGCAATAATGCAAGGAGCTGCTTGTGAAACTAAGGGACCAGCCAAGAATTGCGATATCCATTAGACTACAAGGTCCCAAAGAGTAACCAACATTTGAACGTGTCTAGTGCATGTGCTAGAGCACCGGGACACAGCAATGCAGTACGGAGGCAGTGATGTGCAAATAGAACGGCAGCCGCTGGCGGTTAGTGTGAAGACGCAGTTGCCCAGAAGGGAGACACGCAGACAGAAACGTGAGGCATAACGCATTTCGTAAAGCAGCAAAAAGCAGGAAAGACATTGATGTTACTTAAAACTTCATTGACGAGAATTATTCAAAAACAACAAATATTAACTACTAACGTAGCTATTATATAATCTCACCCAAACTCTCCTAAATACTAGATTCAGAATTTGAGATTTGACGTCAAAATTCCCACAAATCTCAAGAGCAATTTTGTTTAAACCGTGCCTAAGAACTTACCTTTCAAGGACTACCCGAAAGCAATTGATGGATTCCAAACGTAAATGATTTTCTGTTATCACAGTCGGTAGAATTATACGAGGGGACTATGCGAAAGTTAGTTTTTCGTTGAAATCGTCGAAATGTTTTAGTGAAAGAAATTATGTAGAAATTTTTAAAGAATTATGTGCATTGAGTTATTAGTTTTAATAGTTTATTGCAAATGAGATTTAAGTCGTATAAAATACTTTTAGGTAGAAGAAGCTCCATCGTCACCAGACGCCTTCCTTCGGTCGGCCGCTGGGTGGAGCGCCCCACGTTGCCTCCGAGGCGATCGCAGCGCCCTCGTGTGAGGACGCAGACCCTAGAAATGGCGGACGCGTCTCCTCCGCTCGCGTCCATCTCTCGTCCTCCCCGCCTGCGCCTCCGCCGCCGCCCCCGCCGCCCTCCGTCTCCGGCGCTCCCCGGGCCCTGCGGCGGCGACGACGTAGCAGCCATAAATTAGACAAAATGAAAGACAAACGGCCGCGTCCCCTGCTGTGATTGGCGCCAGGGCGCTGCGCCGCTCCGCGAAGCCTCCGCCGGAGCGGGAGAGAGAGAGAGGGAGAGAGACGGAGACAGGGAGGGGGCGGGAAGGGGCGGTCGCAGCGTGACGTCATATCCGTCACATCCGTCACGCCGCGGCCGCGGACACACATGGCGGCCGACGGGGCGACGGAGGCCCCCGTTCCGTCTCCGGCCGACAGCTGTCGCCCCCGCCCCAACCCCGCCACGCCCCGCCACGCTCCGCGTCCCGGCGCCACGTTCGTTCCAAGAAATCCCGCCCCGCCCCGCCTCGACTCGACTCGCCTCTCCGCGCCCGCTCATCCACGCCCCGCCCCACCCTGCCCCGCTCCACCCCGCCCCGCCCCTCCCCGCACCACTCCGCCCCTCCCCGCTCACCCTGCCCCGCCCAGCCCAGCCCCATCCCTCCCCATCCCGCCCCACCCTGCCCCGTCCCGCCCCGTCCCGTCCCGCCCCGTCCCGTCCCGCCCCGCTCCGTCCGCGCCCGCCCGCTACTCCCCGCCCCGCCCCGCCCGCTCCTCCCCGCCCCGCCCCTCCCCACCCTGCCCCGCGCCCCCCTCTCCGCCCCACCGCTCGATAGCTTCCCTTAACTCGCGTGGGAGTCAGCAGCCGGCCCAGAAAATCTCCAACAAGGGGTGGTTTCCGGTTTTCTTGGAATGCCGATTTGGGTTATTTCGTTGTAAAATATTAGGCATTAAACGAGAAATAATAATTAAGACGTTCAATCAAAATACACGAAATTCATAGCTCAGGGAAGTGAATCACGATTTTATTTACGAGAGAATCGTTAGTTGTAGCAAATAGATGTGGGCAAGCCATTATTTATTTCGTTAGTCTTGGCAGCTCACATGATCTTATTCTCGTAGTAAATTCATAGTTATTTGTTTAAGAAGCAATATAGTAAGTGGAGGTTGAGTCACGTGGAAAAAATGTTAGGTAAACGCGTTATAACCCGACGGATATTCTAATTCCACCAAGCGAATAATACTCCGTTAAATCCCATGTCATTTACAGCACTTTGTTTTAAATTATTTTTATTTAATATTTTGTTCAGTTTCAAAAACACAGACTTAGGTAGAAAACGACACACTGTGAAATCTATCAATTGGTTTCAGAGAGTATGCGAGGGATTTCGTTGTGACAATGCAGAAGTTCGCGAGAACAAGTGCATACTAATCTACTTTTAGCCACATGTCATACATTCTTCACAATTTTTAATGCTGTATACCTGCAAAATTAACGGTATTTTACATGACATTGGTACCTATTATATCTTTAGAACATCGGATATAATAATACGCTCCGAAAACGTAAGTAAACAGCTATAAAGACTAACATGTAAGATAAATATATTATAATAATTTTACGTAAAATGTAATATAATAGTAAATAATTATAACCTATAATAAATAAATAAATAATTACTAATTATAATGAATAATAATAATAAAAACGTATTTCAGAATTATTTGTTGTTGGTAATTGTTTATTACTTTCTCACCCTTGCGTACGTAAGAAGAGAAAGCATTGTAATCGTGCCCCGCAAAAAAGGCGAATTTCCTATACAAAAACTCTAGTTTTTTCATTTAATTGTTTGGAGATTGAATTGGTGCTAATATTTCATACGTAGTGAACCTGTTAGATAAAAAGACCTGACCTTCTCAATTCTTGAAATTCCCCCGTGGGCGCGTCGAGTCGCGGGAGGCGCGCGCCGAGGCTTCCGTGGCGGCGGCGGCGGCGTCGCGACGCCTTTGTGCGGGGCGCGACGCCAAGCGGCGCCAAGCGTCGCGGCGGTGGCGCAGGCGTAATTAGAGCGCAGTCAATGCAGTCAGCTGCGCGCAGTTTATTCCCAGCGGATGGGCACTCGGATCAGGCGCCTCCGCTAATGAAGACTCGCGCTCGCCAGGCACCCTGCCGCCGCCCCCGACAACCACGCGGCCACTCGCTGCGGGAAGGGGCGGGGCTTAGGCTTGGGTTTTCGTAACGTGGCCGATGACTTTAGGCCAGGACATCGTAGGCTTCCGCGGCCAGAGTCATGATCTGGGCTGTCCGGGTGACGCCGCGTCGAAGGCTGGGGTGCCGACGTTTCGACCGACATATCGCGGTCCTCTTCAGGGCTGTACTGCTTTAGGTCATTTTTACACCTCACGCCTTATATAATGAATCTTTTTAATTAATTCGCGAACGTCCTTCTCAAAGGGGCTCATGGCCTCAAACATGTGCTGTTCACTGTTATAAAGATTCATTTTATTAGGCAGGAGGTGTAAAAATGACCTAATATCATCGGCTGCGTTACGGAAACCCAAGCCTAAGCCCCGCCCCTCCCCGCAGCGAGTGACGGCGTGGTTGGTGGGCGAACTATATGGTCAATCGTGGCTGGTGGAAGTGGGGATTCTAGCTTCTTAGTGTGTCGTCTCAGGCATTTTAATGGATTTCAAATATATTTTCATATTTATTAATTTAAGGGGTCTTAATGAGGTTAGAAGATGCAAAAAAATTCCCCCCTCATGAGACCGAGGCACCTTGCTTGCCTCAAACGGGGGACTGCAAGATATCTGCGTTATACTCGCGCAACTTGTCTTCCTCAATGGCTTAGAGAAATGTGACTAGAGTGAGTGTATTAGTAACACATTCTGTCACTAGAACTTTTGAAGTAATGTCAACTAAAAAAAATTAAAGTCAAATAGTTGTAACCACAAGAAGCAGGAGCTCAGTAAAAGAACAATATTTCCACAAATCACTTAAATTAAAGAAAACTTTCACAAACAACAATATAAATATATACAAGGAGACCCGCTAGTGTAAATTAACCCCTTTTTGTGTGTTAAAGTGACCTCTTTTTTAGTCAAGCATTTCTGGCGAATTTAAAGAAGTGTTGTCTCTATTTTCACTCATTTGAAAATGCTAAATACTAACAGAAGGAAAGTACAATTTTTTCTAGAATGAAATCTTGAGTAAAAGGAAAAACATATTAATTTTTTCTCTTATTTTTAAACTTTGATTTTTGAGCATTTATTAAAAATTATAACACAAATAATATGTGTAAAAACATAATTAAATGTAGACAATGAACATTATCTAGTTTTGTAGAAAAAACTGTGTTACAGAAGATCTAACGAAAATCAAACATTTCGCATCAAAATTTCCCGGCAAATCGCCTGAAGCACGCTCACAGCTAGGCGTGAAGCCGTGCCCATTCCATTCTCACCTGTTTGAGAAACTCACAAAACAACCTCAGCCAACCCTGAACGACGTATATCTCATTCACGTCTTCACAGCCGCGGCTTCTAAATCTGTCTTCGCCCGCCTAGCCGCCAGCACGTGAGGCGCACTTGAGTAAATCCGCTCTCCACATGTCGCTGGCGGCGGCGGCGGCGGCAGGCAACAGGCCGCCTCGTCGCGTCTGCGCACCGCCGCCGCCGCCGCCGCCGCCGCCGCCGCCGCCGCCGCCGCCGCCGCCGCCGCCGCCGCCGCCGCCGCCGCGGACGCGTCAGGTGCTGGCAGATTTATACGCGTTTCTTGCACGGCAGCGTTCGGCATTCCTATCGCGCGGGGGAGACGAAGACTAATGGGAATTGATAGTCGCCGTCGATGGTGCACAGGTGCAACCTCCAAGCCGTACCCCACATACAGGGTTGCTGACCGAGAGCAGGGAAGAAGAGATCGAGGTGGCGAACTACTCGGAAACGTGTGATAAGAAACCATTTTCGTTGTTTATACAGGTGTCACAACGATAAGAAGATTAAAAAGAGTACGTCCTCTTCATCTGGACCACAGATGTAAATAATAAAATTTTGTATTATCTGTAATTTTATATTATACCATTTTCATTTTGTCACAGTGTTTCTTTATTGTATGTAATTTTATTGTTATTGTTATTGTTGTAGTTTGTGTTATTGTTATACTAATATTATGTATTTTTTTCTCTGTTTGAACAAGTGTCTACAAATAATATTTAAAAAGAACCAGACCTGGATGGTTTCTTGACAGGTCAATGACTTATGTACAATTGTACAATTTACCCAATGTTCAAGTGTAACAAATTGTAAATAAATAAGATGTTAAAAAAATACTGGTGTCTTTCCGATAAAAGATGAGTTATGTAGGCTTCTTTCACCATTCGAAGAATTTCGGAACAATCAGTTTTCTATTGAAAATGTTTGGTTTTCGAGAAAACTCAACTTATTTGCTACTTCTGGGCACGCAATTCAAATACTGCATGAATATTCGCGCCGAACACACCCGTTCTGTCGTTGAGGAAAGGAGAGCTCAGGGCCAGGAAGCCCGGCTCAGCAGCGGAACTATTTTCCTGCTTTGAGTCGCACGTGTTCGCCTCTCCCGTACACGTCCGGGCCACGTGTCGAATCTTATTGCCACCGACTTCTCCCTTCTTTTACACCTGAAAGCAGCTCTGCAGCAGCCTGCGTCATGCAACTCAGAGTATTGAAATTGCGCGCCTAGAAACAAAAATTATATCTCCTTATTTTGAAAACATTTTAAGGGAAACATATTTTGCTGAACTATAAATGTCTGCATTGTTTTCTGTATGAAAAATAGACATTTATAAATGTTTTTTTAATATATCTTGAATATGTAGAATAAACGATCAAATAACAAAATGTCAAGGATAATAACACACCACTTCATTATGTCTTTTTTTCTAAAATTGATATCGTTTAGTTCGAACTCTCACGACCATTAGCAATTAAGATAAACGAATAGTAATGGAATTAGATACTCATTTCCGTTGATATGTAGACGTAATCTGGAGGAGATACTCTACATTCAGGGTTGCTGACTTCGAGAAGCCAAGGAAAGCAACGTGGCCGTTCATGGCTTCCTGCTACGTGCAAGAAGTGGTAAAATTGGACTGAGCAATTGCACATGTTTATATTTATGAGTAATTTTCATTATGTAAATTTATTCTTTTCATTACATTAAATAATTCATTTTTCAATGTAACGGAAGAAAATGACAAAAGGTTTACTTAAAACATTATCGATCACTGAAGATAGTCACATCCGAAAATGTTTTCTTGGGAAGATGACTTATGCAGAGCGTAAGCAGTATTGTTCAACATTCAACTTGTAAAACGTAACTGTATTAGTTTCTTGGAAACCTAGGTAAAATTGCAGATGTTTCTCAATGTCGCGAGTACGGAATTTAAGGTGTTCCTCAATGTCTTGAAATTAAGCTCCAAATTACAACTTGAGTTTTTGCACTTCGATGTTTCTTTGTAGGAATGAAATACGGAAACACATGGCAAAGGGACTTGTACATGAAGTATTTCATTATTTCAAGGAAAGTTTCTAGTCAAAATTCACTTAAAAATTGTCCTAGTCTAGTGAAAACCGGAACCTTGGCAAGGTATTATCTCAATTGAATTCAGATAGGTGATTGCTAAATTGGTATAGAAACATCCCACACTTATGCTTGACATTTCCAAACATTAATAAATTAACACTTGCAGAAGATGCATTAACAGAAGTCTTAAACATTTCAGATTACTAAAGTTTTCTTTCCAAGTTAGTAAATGAAAAGAATTTTCTATAAAATTTAAGTTTATTGACATTATTTTAAATGTAGAGATTCTTAGATCAGCAAATAGCCAATAATCTACTCACATTATGTTGGATAGACTTCACAATTCGTCTGTAATACGTTCACTAACCTATGTAGTTACTTGTGCTGTTGAAATGGCTTTGTTCCAAATTATCCACATTGTCACTTAAAGAATGTAACCATGTGTGTAAAGCAAATGCATCAATTAGAAATGAAATAGGAACTAGTTAGTTAAAATTTATTACGCACAGATGACAATGTTGTTAGAAACAAGAATAACATTTGAGAAATGGGAATATAAATCAATCTGTTCTGAAAATAATCAGTTTTAATGGGCTGTTCAGTAATATCACTAAGTCTTCGCTTCTTTCCTAAGACATAATACAAAATAAAAAACTTAAATATTTTGTAGGTTCTTTTACAGTTGATTAATATTATTATAAAATGTTAGTTAAAATTAAATGTAATACATAAGCACAGACAAGTCATACAAATAATTTAAAAACATTTCATAACATTTGTATATCGCCTTCCGCCTCATGGCTCAGACCTTCAAGTAACGAGAAGGCTATAAACGTGTTAATTTGAAGAGCCATATAAAGCAGAACTAGCAAATCTGGGCGTTTCTGGTTTAGGGAAACAAGACATCAAAAGGGTTTACCACGATAATTTCATTTTCTGTCATTCATTAATATTTGCTAAAGATCAACCAGGCATGTAATTGAGTATGGCACAATGCAATGATTTATAAGATAGGTACCCCGCATTATCTCATACAAGTAATATCCACCTACCGTAAGAATAGAACGTTTTTAGTCACAGTCAACAGTCATCACTCAAATCCAAGATCAATAAGTGTAGGCTTACCGCAGGGATCATCACTATCCCTTTCACTTTTTAATTTATATGTATCTGACATCCCGAAATTAGGCAATACACAAACGGCCGAATTGGTGGATGACACGGCAATTTACTTAGCCGGAGATTCGTTCCTAAATATCAGAAATTCTCTTCAGTTGTACCTCAATGTCATAGACAGTTGGGCAGTATATTTAAAAATCAAATTGAAGCCCAAAAGCAATAAAAATATTTACTTTAAGACCCTACACACTTCCAGCACCATTCACAATAAATAATCCCCCATTAACTGGCTCCCTCCAAATAGTACCGTGAAATATCTTGGCCTCAACATGGATACTAAACTGAACCAACACATCAATAATAAAATACAATAAGTAAAAAATAAGATACATCAACTAAAACACTTCCTTTATTACGAAGCTGGCACATAATTTCTTCAATAATCTAAGTCATGTGCAAGGTGCAGTCACCTACGAAATAGGAACGTATCAACCCCCACTCTCCCGCCTACGAAACAGACTTCCATTCCACATTTTCCTTCAATATCTCTCTGATATAAGATAAGGTAAGAGCATTTCTTGCATTTACCTGTCCGTCTCATAGTATCTCCTTTCCAAACCCTATCATTACTCTCTAACAAAATTTTCTCGCAACAACTTTGGTTGAAGTTATAATCATTACCAGGGAGGTAACACGAAATTACCCCCTTCTCGCTTTGCTGATACAAAGTTGCTCGCCCAATCAACTGAAGAGCCTCACGGCTGAACGTTGTAATGTCTACAAATGTAAAATAAATAAATAAATTGAAAAAATTGAAATACCTGCAGTGAAATTGCGTTTGTGAACTGCTTAAGTGGTCTACCGTCAAGGACACCCTGCGAACGGTCCCTTTCGAGGCTGGCGAATTTCAGACCATCAAGGACACCCTGCGAACGGTCCCTTTCGAGGCTGGCGAATTTCAGAGAGCGATAGGGCTTGTCCCAGCACCTGCTGAACAGGGATGAGATACTCTTCAAATAAATACCACCCAATGCGCTGATGACACTGCATTATATATTTCCGGCACTTCACTACAAACTCACCAATTCCAGCTCCATCAGCATCGAAATCTAATAACAAATTGAGCAAACAGCTGGAAAATAAATGAAATCCCTCAAAATCAGCAGCAAAAGTCTTCCCCGCTACTTATAAATAAAAATGCTATAAATTGGACCACAATCACGAAAACAATAAAATATCTTGGATTAAATTTAGTTACTAAACTTAACTGGAAACAATACGTTGAGATAAAAGCACAACAGGCAAAAATCAAACTAATACAATAAGACCTTTAGTAAACCCATACAATCATCTGTCATTGTCAAATGCACTAACACTATACAAATCATTCATCCACCCAACACGATAATACGCATGCCCGATCTGGACCTACGTCACTAAAACAAATATCAACAAAATGCAAATATTTCGAAACAAATATTTAATATTAATAACAAGAGCTTCATGGTTTATTAGCGATAAACAACTACATCACGATCAAAACATAAATGAAATAGCACACCAAATAGCATTTTCATTAAACAACTTTTCACAAATTTACCCTTCATAAAGGCATCAACTCACTACAGACTCGGAAAAGATCCCAGATACAAAGTCAGAATTAAGAACACATTCCCGCCATATTCTTTCCTCCAGATATTTGCAAATATTGAGTAATTCTGTTGAGGCGCTATATGTTTCCTCTCTCTGTATTAAGATTAGTTAAGTACAATTTTAAACTAGAATAAGTTAATTAGATTAAGTCGTCACAGAAATGCAAAGTCTTGCTTGTAAACTGAATATTGTAATTTCAACAATAAAACAAATTTTAAAAAAAGGGATGAGGTACTTTGTGAAAGAAAATAAAAGCTAATTACAAAGAAATTATACAGCTTGTATTTTTTTCTCTCTTTCAATAATAACTGGAAATGTCTCGGTTCACTGCCAAATAATTGTGAATAATGTGTTTTTTATAAAGTATATTTAGTGTCTAACTTGTATTGATATCCGTTTAGTAAAAATACTGACCATTGAATCATGGCCAAAGTTCCAATACAATCGGAATGGAATATTTGTGAGGAAAAAAAATATTCAAACCAGAACATAACTGTTTCTTCATCTCTAACATATTACTCACATCATAAGCACTTGGACTGTCACAAACCCGAATATCTACATCCTCCGTAACAAATAACACAGCCGCCCAGAACTCAAGCCAAAGCAGTTGAAAAGAAAACTCGGCCCATTCCAAAGAACTTACTCGTCGCTGGTTGTCAACGCAAAGCATAATCGTTACTGGGGGCCCCTATTGTCTCGGCTGTATTTATCCAATCCGTTCAGACGATTTCTAAGAATAGCAGTCCCATGAAGACGACGTGGCACCGACATATCTCATCGGCAGGGCCAACTCGCGAGCGGTGGAGGGGGCGAAATGAGGGGCTGCGGGGGGAGGGGTGAAGCGGCGACACAAATCCGTCGTCGGCAACGGACGGATGAAACAGAACTTAGCGGGCGCAACAACAAATTTCCCGCATTGTACCGAGATGTTTATGTCGCTATCGACCTCGTAAAACGCTCTGCCAGGGCTACGGCTGGAAATCCGAGACGTTCAGACTTCCTTTGCTTCGCTGACGAATGGGATTTATTTCAGATAAGAGGTTGCGAGGCCGCGCCGACGATGAAATTTATCGAAGATTGTTTCCAACTTCCCCGCGTTCTTGGGACGTCGTCACGGGCGGTGCATGTTAAAGATGGCGCTCGCGCTGACGTAAATATGGTAATACTACCTCGTAGATCTAAGCGGAGCGAATAGCATTTTTTGTGAACTGAAAAGTACACGCGGCTACAAGTATGCTGAAAGAGTTGTTTTGTTCGCCCATCAGTATGACAATGGAAGCTGTCACAGGTCTTCTATTATATGGAATGAGAGGCAAGACGTTCGTGATTTAGTAATTTGGTTTTGAATACCCATTTCGAGGTTTTTATGCCAAAACGTTCATATAACATTGCAAATTTTGTAAAGAAATTATCATAAAAATGTCTTCCTTCTGATCTTATAAACGAAGAAAAATTAAAATAGATCAATAAGGAAATATCGAACTGCTGTCATATTTATCGTCTGAAAAGTGTCTTTATATTTTAATCAAGCGAATGTTGAAAAGTGATGCTCATGACCATCAAACTAAATAATAAAATCAGATATTAATTACACAATTCGATATGTCCAAAATTATTTTAATGAAATATAAAATTCAGAAAAATATTGATGATATGACCATAACATTTTTAATTAAAATATTATTTTGCAAAGTTAAGTGTGTAGCATAGTCTCGACTGAAACGTGACTTTGAAATGTGAAATACTTTATAAAGTGGATTTGAAATAATAAATTTGAAATGTATCTTTGAAATACTTTATAAAGTAAGGTTACGGGAGCAGTGTCTGGCAGTGAAGGGCAGCCGAAGACCCAAGCGCGATCTCTGAAGGAATTGCCTTCCCTGAGAGCTTCGGGCGATCACATGTATCATCACAGCGGAACCGAACAGCGACATGGAGGCCTTCCAGACCAGCGGCTGAGAAACCCCGCTACGCCAACGCCACGCCACGCCACCCAAACCGCCCCCAACGCACCCTCCACCCCGCTACCCTGCCCTCTTCACCTTCCATCCCCATGCCTCTCTGCTTTACCCATCGACTAGACTGCCTCATTCACCCCCTCGTTCTCTCGACTCTCCGTCACAAATTCCACGCCCACAAAACCCTTCTTCAGCCAACATGCTCCACCCTCCACACTTAACCCCCTGCTTTTAGCTATCTTTACCGCTTTAACCAACTCTCGCTCCCACCGTCACCCCCTCACCAGCAACCTTACCGCCTCCTTTTGCTCCTACTCCTCTGTCTGCTGCCACTGCCCGTCCCCGCCAACACTCGCCATATACATGACGCTACCACCGTTCCCATCATAATGTCCACTGCTTATTAACCATCGTTACAAATCTAAATGTGAAAGTCTCCACTGCCACCTCTCTCCATTTTCATCACAACTACTACTTCCTCCTCGTACTCCGCGGTACTCGCCGTCCCACCACCTAGCCACACGACCCAGCCAATCCTCTTTATCCAGAACCTACTGTTTATGTCTCAACCATCTGCAGCCCCATACGCTCCTTCGTCACTCGCAGCTTGGCCCCATTTTCGCCTCTCCAGTCCAATTTCTTCACCCCCACAATCCTGCATCAGACCTGCAAAACGCTTCACCCCCTGCCTCCACCGTCCGTTATATTCCAGCGGTCCCAACAACCCCACCGTCTACACTACCTCCGCCGCCTCTACTACAACTACCGCTGTAACTCTGGCCCTCGCCAACACCACCCCTACCGCCTCCGCCTTCTTGCCCGCGCCTGCACCGCCGTCCAACCCCACGTCGCCCGCTGGAGCTATGGAGGCATCCATCAACCCACGGCGGGGGGCCATTAGCACCGGTGGTGGGGGCGGGGGCGGGGAGGGGACGACGACGGAAGTCGCGCCGACCGCCGCCGCCGGAAGAAGTATGGCCGTCGCACGCAGCCAGCGCCATCTCTCAGGAGCTCTGGCGGCGGCGGCGGTGAGCAAACGAACCAACGAACGTCGCTCGTAAAGCATAGCTGCGGGCGGAGGCGGAGCCGGCGGATACGGCGGTCGGGGAAAATCGGCGATGTTGGTGTCGCCGGGGATGCCACAGATGGAAGGGGTGCAGACGGAGATATTCATTTTAGGAATGAAAAAGATCGGGCAAAAACAACTGAAAATGCAAATGATAATCTCCACAGCCCACAGGGGCCGTAATTTCAAAATCCTCGTAAGTTTTCCACAAATTAAAAATGATTCTTTTTAAATTCAAAATGTCTCAAGCAGATTTTTATTCTTTTTTTATGCGCGTACCTGAACCTTATGGCCACAACTTGACTGCATGAATTAACGAATGTTTAGGTGATGATGATGTGCCATGAACAATGCTGCATACAGAGGTAGAGAACGGGAGGAGTTCGAGAAAATATGCGTCATTCCCAACATTTTAGTTGAAGTATTCGGTGAACGTTCGTATAGTAAAGGGTGAAATGCTTTGCCTAATATTTGCCAGTGGTTTAAGCTGATTTTTACTTCAAAAAACTTTTTCACATCCAGTCCCACTGAAAATTCCATTTTCGATCAGATTTACGTATATTATAGCCCCTATTTTAATGATTGATTTTCTAAGACTTCGCATATCCATGAAAATAATCATTAATACCAGGAAATGAATTATCGGAACCATAGAATTTGCTAGACTGTTGCAAGAATGACAAAACGGTTGAAGGTTATCCTATAAGGATATGCAACTGAGCTGCAACACGCCTCAGCACCTGGATTCTGTTCCTGTTTCCCAAACTAAATTAATAAAATTAAATTGAAACACGTTCCTCATATGTGTTTCAGTTCTTTAATGCTATCATAATACAACCGACCACAATGCGTTCTTCAACCTGGACGCCCGCTCGATTGCTCGTGCAGAAGAAACGCAACCTGTTTGCACGCTCCTGCCACTTGGCCGCTGTCCCCGAGCGCCCCCCGCGCCAGGCGCGTGCATTGCCTTAGTGTGTGGAGCGCTCTAGCGGAGAGTTTCCGTTCTCCGGCGTCACTCTCGAACAGCCAGCGCGAGCTCACGGCCGCGTCGCAGATGGAGTGTTAACGTCCAAGGATCTGAAAAGTGCATTGATTTTTGGCTTAAGTAGCCAATTAAAAAATGATACGTTTTGTACGACACGTAATAGGCTATGTCACGGTCACAGTGTGAAAGCGCTTTACGCGGGACTCGAACTCAACACATTTGCACGGAAACGATGCCGATGCGGGCGGTAGCTACATTTCCTTCAGCTAAAGTCATACTTTTCTAAATAAAAACAATTCTCTTAAATCGATTGATCGATATATAATTCCGTGCATAATTGAAGAAGTGGGGGTGGGGGAATAACGATGAAGGTTCAATTCTTTTTAATTTTATGAAGCCACTTAATATCACTTAAAATATAGAGAGCCGGGAAATGTTTACAATGGAAATATGTTCATATACCTTTAAGCTTCATGTATATCAAAATATTGAAAATTCATTATTAATCCCCCATTTCATCAATTGTCGTTAATTAAATATAATACACTTTAAATGTATTGGTGATCTTTTTTACTACAAGATTACATGAAAAATGTATATTTTTATATATTCCTTTTTTTAAGAAAAGTAATTTATAGAATCCACAATACAGAAGTCGCAATATGTCGGGATGATGATTACCTTATCAGTGCAATCCCATGTCGTATTCGCGGATTGTAAAAGAACCTTCGCTAAACGCGTGGTAAAATTAAACCCACCTAAAATTCACCTCCTAATTCAATTCCATATTTTTTAGTCAAGAAAGGCCTCAAGTGAATAATAAATGTATTTTGGATCATTGTAGTGGTGTTTCCTGGCAGGTAATATCGGTAGAAAAGCTGGACAAACTTGGAGCTTATAACGTGCTAACTACAAATTTCCCAATAATTTTGCCCATATCACGAATGATTAATCCGCAAGTGATCAATCATTACAAACAAACAAAGAAAACTTTTCAGTTACTTCTCTTTTAAATTGTAACACTTTGAAAGTTTCCTTTCCACACAAAATATCTCCAAAGTAATCATAAGTTATTCTCAGTTCCTCTTCAATAAAAGCTCGCATTATGTGCTAATGATATTTATGATTGTTCTTTAGTTTTAATTTTGTTAGCTACGCATTTCATTTTTTTTGTATAAAATAAACGTTCTTGATACAAAATCAAGAAATAGCACAGTTTTTAAAACTTTACACGTCTTCTAGGAGCTTTTCTAAATTTCAATTCTTTTTAGCTGAAAATATGACTGTATTTGCGAAAGAAAAATTTTCAGGATTAAATGTTTAAGATATGTAATAGATAATTTCACTCTCTAATGAGAAATCTACGAACAGTGCTGAACACCGAAACTCGAATTTTTAGTGAACTTACAGCAAGAAAAGTGTTAAAGGTCTATTGGCAATACATGGCTTTTTACCAAATGCTTAGCAACCTGTGGGAGCTAAACATTTTATTACCACATTTTATCAAAAAACAGAATTATAGTTATGTCTTCAATTGAAATTGAGAAATGAAATGAAAAGTTAATTGATCAGTAATGAAAATTCAAAACTAATGCAATAATTCTGTTGCTCAACCAAATTCAGGTAAGTTACTCCATATATAGAGCAAAGAAACACAAACTTCAAACTTTTAAGATAAATCAATTCACTGAACTAAATAGCCCATAAAACAACATCAGATCAGTTTGTCTAGTTAATACATATTATATGCCCTAATTATAGTTGCAGACAAACTGTGCCTTTAAACAAAATTAATGAGCATACGAAGAGAGATGAAATGTCATAGAAGACATTATATTCGATAATGATACATATACCCATGTGACGAATGGTGCGGTTTAGATCAGACGAATGCTCAACTGCAGTAATATTTAAAGCTGTGCTACTAGGAAGATGTCAAGTTAATGTTTATGCATTGAATTCCAACTGAATATTTCTAAATTAGATGTTGTTTGAGAGAATGGTTTATGCGATTTGACTTGGCATGAAATTACAAAATTATATCATGATAGGAATTAGATAAATGAGCGTGACCGATAGAGATTACTATATTCAAATATGTTACCTCTTCTGACAGCCTCCGATTTCACAATTCTATTACATAAATACTATACAAATGTTCTTTATTATAATGGTGGCGCACGAAAATTAGATTCGATTGACATTTATTACTTCAGTTTTCATTTGATGAACTGATTTCAAGTAGAAATTCTCTTAGAAACGTTGTAAGTGCCATTACTACCACCAAAGTATAAAAAAGCAGTTACTTTGAGAAGGTTGGAATAATAATAATAATAATAATAATAATAATAATAATAATAATTAATAAAAAATCATTTAATAAGGCTCTTTATAGATCAATTTTCTTATGTGTGAAAGTAGTTTCTTGTTATATTTTTTGGAGTTGTTGTTTGGAAAAGCTGAAGTAAAATATTCATGAAATATTTTGGTAACATATGTTAACTTAAATTAAGTCGCAAAAATGCCAAGAGATATAAATGGAATTGTTTGAAATATCGTACTAACAACTACAAAATTTTTACATACAAATTCAGCATTCTAAAAAAAATTTACCTGTAAGTTATTATCAATTTAAGAGTGTCCATACATTACTATACCTTTAGAAAATGTATTATTAATTAATTTGCTTACTTTACAATTAATTATACTATTTTAAATTCGTAAAAATAAAATGAAATTTATATAACTATAATGTAAAAGGGGCTTGACAAACATTTGTGTTATCCAACTTTTAAAATTTCACCACAAGGAGATAAAATTTACCGTCCATCCTTAACTCACGAATGATGAAAGAAACGAATTACTATTGGATATATAGCGAAATACCAGATAATGAGGTATGAGTTTGTAAACTTTCACTGTTATTTTAAAACAATGAAAGTTTTGAATTTATTATAAATTTTCAATAGAACTTGACCCATTCATAAATTGTTTTAAACAATCAATTAAAACAACATAAATCAACAATTGAAACGAGTAACCGCTGGTGGGAGACACGTGGTTGGAGAAAACCCCGCTAGCCGACGGTAAGTCGGCGCCGGATATCGCCATCCAGCAGGGAAAGAACACCGCCACCTCCCGAGAAAAAAACACTACACTTACGGTACAAATGACCCTATTATTGGACGCGCCCGGAATCACTAACAATCAATCAATCAGTTCAAACACCCACATACCTCGTCCGAACTACTTGACCCCGGCGGTAGCTCGCCCACCCGACCCGAGGTAAACACTAGTGGTGAAGGAAACTAAAAACAATTGGTGATAACGGCAATGAAATTGGAGTTTGTATGATTTCAATGTTATTTTATAATTAAGAAGATTTTAAATTTGTTACAAATGTTCAAAAGAACTTGACCCGTTCACACATTTAAAAAAATGTATTTATTAAACAACATAAAGTAATAAATGAAAACATCTAACTACGTGCAAACAAGTACAAGGATTCATCAAACAGGTAATTCTCCACACAACTGGTCCAAACCACTTGATTTCGGAAGTAGCTCGCCCCGTCCCGAGGCAAACAGAGAGTCGATGAATGAGGAAGGAAACGAAAAACAATTGGATAAATCGGGAAATACGAGATATCGTGGCGGGAGTTCTTAAGATTCCACTGATCTTTTATAATTATGAAGGTTTATTATAAATATTGAAATAAATTGTCCAATAGCCATTCACAAATTGTTTTTAAACCATTTATTAAAACAATATAAATCAACAATTGAAACAAGTAACTATCCGCAAACAAGTACACACTCTCAACAATCAGGCAATTCTCCACACACCTCGTCCGAAACACTTGACACCGGCGCGGCAGCCCGCCCACCCGCCCCGAGTGCTTTCAGGGATATTACAAAGCGACTTGCGCGCGGCCCGGACCCTGCGCGTCGCGCGCCAATTCGTCACGGGCACCGATGGCGGGCAGCCGCGAATTAAGGGGGCGCGGCCGTGGTATTTACGGGGGCCGATTTGGCCGCCCCCCCCCCCCCCCCCCCCCCGCCGCCCCGCCGCCCCCGCCGCCCCCGCCCGCCGGCCCCGCGCCGCCCCGCCGCCCCGCCGCCCCCGCCGCCCCCGCCGCCCCGCCGCCCCCGCCGCCCCCGCCGCCCCCGCCGCCCCCGCCGCCCCCGCCGCCCCCGCCGGTGACGCAGGACTCGCCCACTCCACGCTGCCTTCATTTCCGATGGGAGCGCCTATGCACGCGACCTCCCTCCAATAAGGCAGGCGCGGAAGGAAATGCTTCAATATCACTCTTGGAGGCGCGTAGTTCTTATTTCCTCTGTGGACGGTTTCCAGCGAAAATGCAAAGATTATGTTGTGATTAACGTGTATTGAACGGATTGTACTATTATAAATCTGAGCTAAATGGGTGGATGTACAGGGTGTCCGGGGAGAAAACGTGCAAAATTGGAAAATAAGCTCTTAAGACAATTTTAAGCATATTTTGTCTAATAAACTACTTGGCTATTCTGAATGGCTTTTGGTGGATCTACACCTAAATATACAAGGTGCTTTTACATGTGGAAGAATTCCAGCCAAAGTAAGCATTCTAGTACAAAATATAAAAAACGTACACGTATAAAAAAAATTATTTGTTGCATCTACAGGCGAATTTATCATTTCCATTTCGTCGTTGGAGTAGTAATAAATGCCTTTAAGTACTTCATTTCTGGCTCCCAGACAGCAAATCTGAAGATTTTGGGGAAAATATCGGAAGCTCGTAAAAGAAAGTTGGTACAGACAATGTCTGCATTTACTACTCCTATTCAAACTTGAATAAAACATAACCAAAAGACGAGCAAACTCGTGGACACTCGACATACTGGCCCCACTGACTCCCCATTTTTTGCCTTCGAGATCTGCCATTTTGGGGCGGTTCAAAAAATTTTATTCTCTGTATGCATCCTGCTCTAAAATATTGAGAACATTAATTTGGTTGGTATTCATTTCTTCTGATAACTTATTTTTGCCATTTACTAATTTTTAATCATCAGCATCAATTGAAAATCATGCAGGCTACAACTCTGCTTATAACCCTCTTCTAGAACTTAAATGGAAGATCCCCATAGCAAATATTTTTTCTTTCCTTCATTTTGTTCCGGTTGTTCGATAGTTCTACCCACCAGTAACCCTTCCAACGTAAACATTTCTCTTCTTTCTTCCGGTTCTTAATTTACTTTCCGTCTGTCTAACAGTCTTCATGTTTTCCACAGCCTTCACTCACACCATACATCATTGGCATTTCCAGTTCTTTCTCTTCGACTGTTTCACAGGTTCCTCCCGTGGTGCCTGCCTCTGCCGCGTGCCCCATCCCCCACCTTTTCGCTTACCCCGCCACTTCCAGTTCCGTTTAATCCGCCGCCCTGCAATTTCGCTCACCCCAATTACCCGCCGTTCTGCTTACCCCACATCCCCCTCCGTTCCGTTTACCACACTCTCCCCCGCCGTTCTGCTTACCTCACTTTCCCTCCGCCATTCCGTTTACCCCGCTTCCCTCCGCCGTTCTTCTTACCCCACTTCCCCTTCCGCCTTTCTGCTTACCCCACTTCCCCCGCCGTTCCGTTTACCCCACTTCTCCTCCGCCATTCCGTTTACCCCGCTTCCCTCCGCCGTTCTGATTACCCCACTTCCCCCTACCGTTCCGATTACCCCACTTCCCTCTGCCGTTCTGAATACCCCACTTCCCCTCCGCCGTTCCGTTTACCCCGCTTCCCTCCGCCGTTCTGCTTACCCCACTTCCACCCACCGTTCCAATTACCCCGCCGTTCTGCTTACCCTGCTTCCTCACGCTGTTCTACTTCCTCGCTCCCCCTCGTTCCGTTTACCTCACTCCCCTGACGTTCTACTTACCCCACCGACCCAACCTTGCCGTTTCGCTTACCCCGCCTTCCTCCGCCGTCATCTTACACCACTTCCCCCAGCCGCTTCACTTAGCACTTCAACTCCAGCCCTCACGCTTCCTCGCCACTGGGGCAGTCCTCGCGATCTCCACACACTCACGCATGCCTCGCATCGTACGCGCCCTCACCGTCCCCGCCGCTTTCGCCTACCCCCGCTCACCCCGTCTGCCTTCGCCCTGCGCGCCGTCGACGAAGATTTACAAACGAAAACCTTTCATTTCTTTCGGCGTCAAGCGGACGCCGGCGCCACCGCGGTGGAGGCCGCCGCGTCGGCTGTGTGTGGCGGGTTGCCGCTCTCCCAGGGGCCCCAACGGGCGAAAATAGATGCCTGACGTGCATGGGTGTTATTGGATTTTCCTTTAGCGGAAAATATTTGGGTACACGGGCCATATATTTGGCGGAATGTCGTAAGTTAAAGAGGGCGGCTATTTTTCTGGATACTCGGACGGAAGGGTGGCGGCGGAGGCGGCAGCCGCCCTGGACGAGTAGAGGGTCCTGCTTAGTTACGGCGTGCTGTCACTAGGAGTTATATCTTGATGGGAAAGGATTACCGGCTGTCACGGCGTGGGTCGGCGCGGCTGGGGCGGTCGGTCGGCGGGGAGGGAGGGAGGGAGGGGGTTGGCCAATTAACGGTGTTTGTCACTGGGCGTCACTCGACGTCACCCCGGGGGTAGGTTGGAGGGGGCGGGGATGCCCACTCCCTCGACGCGGTCCCCGCCCCGCCCGCGGTCCCCGTCGAAACTCCCGGGCCGAGGCTCAAGACTGCCAGCTTGTGACAATGGCGAGGCCGCGTGGATTAATTTACGGTATTGGACGCAAAGTGGGTTAAATCTATGGTTGGACGTCCTCCAGGAAAAGCTTCGAATGCGAGAAATTGCGTCGCGAATTTGCGCCGGAACGGCCGGGATTGTGGAATGATTGTTTTCGTGAAGTGGAACCTAACAGCCTCTTCTGTGCAGGAGAAAAGGGTTTTATCTGAAGGCCTTAATATGAATACTGAGGAAGGATTTGGCCTCGTGGAAAGTTCGAGAACATCTTACAAGATTCTTAGGTGCATGCACTCTTTAAACACAAGTTTATATTTTTATGAGTATTAGATTTCCAATTCTTAAATATGTTGTATTGACAACCATTGTATTATTTGATAATTACGTTTGCAGCAGTGGCAGGCATCAGACGAAAAGCATGTGAATGTTTATAATCGTATGATTATTTCCTTCGAGAAATTTGTGTTGGAATTTCATTGCTCAGGATCAGGAAGAAACCCATGGAGGAGCATTTACTAACATGTTCTAAATTCACTCTTGGCACTCATGAACGTAACAAGGAATATAATACAAAATAACAGAATATTAAACCGTAACATTTCACAGTTTAACGGAAATGTATGATTAATAAATAAAATTACAACCTTTATAAAAATTATAAAAATATTTCAAAGTTCATTTGACTTTATATCTTCATAATTTCCTCTTAATTGGCACGTAGATGAATTTTATACGAATTCAAATACACGAATAAATAAAACCTCCACAAACTGTAGAGGAAGTAGAACTTTTGAAGAATATATTGCACAACTGCCAGTAAAACTTATTGTAATGTAGAATTTTTCGGGACTGTAAATCGATATAATCCCAACTTTTTCCTTAGATCCCAACATTTCGGTTATAAATTATATAGTTCTAAAGTCATACATATATTTTGAATTATTCGGATCTATTAATCTTACACATACACCGTGATAACACTCATAAATAACCCGAACTAACTCTCATTAAATAGCGACATCAAGTTATAAGAAAAGGAGAAATCTATTAGAGTTATTAAGAAGTAAAAAAAAGGAATCCCTGAAACGAAAATAACGCGTACCTTTGGTTTAGTGCATTTTCAGTGCTTTTTTCATGATCAAGTTACCACATCAACGGGCGAAGGTTGCGAAAACCATAAAGCTGAGAGGGAATGTTGCTCTTACTGGCTACGGCGCCGCACATGTCAGTGGGGGCACGGGAGGGGAGCGACGCCTGGACAATCAAAACAGAGCCGCCACTCACCGCCGACTCCGCAATCTCTGCCCGGGGCCATCTGCGACGAGGAGACGCCCATCAATCCAGGCGGAGACAGCGATTTAATTGGCGCCCTTATCAGGAGGCTGGAGGAGGAGGAGGAGGCGGGGGCGATGGAAACGATTCCTGCCCGGCGTCGGGAAAAGACATATCAATGTATCATCGAGTTTCTCGAATCCTCAAAGTGATTTAGGATTCGGACTCTCGAAATTTTCAGGATTGAGACTCGAGTAAATCTGTAATTTCTTCACTTATTTAAACACTAGTTGAATGTGGTGTCGCCGACTCTATAAACTGTTTTATAAGTGTGCTCATGTCCTGAAAATTTATTTCATACTTCATTTCTTTCATGCCTAGCTTTGTTCAAATATTATGTTCTTACAGTATCTCACATTGAACCTACCAATGAACAGTGGGAACTGTTAATGTTATACTTACGTTCAAAAATTCCCAATTTCCCAATAGCCTTGTATATTACTTTCATATGGGATATGAACGGGTAATTTTGCAATTTCAAAATTAGAATTGCCTTAAAAATTACTTGCAGGGATGAATAATGCGAATAGTTAGGATTTAGCACAGCTACATTTTTACATTTTGTTTTCGAATATGAATAGAAATAATCACCTGTAAGCTGTTCTGCTTTATTATCTATTCGTATTAAAAGATCATTCTCAATTAGTTCGGAAAATTCTGACGCAAAAGCTTCTATAACTACATTGCATACTCCTTGCTTAATACATCCATATTTTTGTCCTGTCACTTTTTTTTAAGATTTTAAAACACCACAAACTCAATCTTATTTGTATTCTGAAGGCATGGATTACTATTTAGCTTTTTATTTTATTTTCTTTATTTAATTTTAAGTCACATTAAATTGAAAATCGATCTTTGCATCCTAAGAAACGCAAGATCAGTGAAATGTGGTACCGAAATATGGAGACACACATAGAGCAAGTTGTAAAGATCATATGAAAAAAAGCATCGCAACCACACACGCGCTTCTTATAGACACCAGCAAATCCGATGTACAAAATAAAGATACATGGTACGAGACCAAAATGTGAGTCGAAGCAAAGAGTGTCATAAAAAACGACAAAAGTAATATTAGGGAGGTTACGAGGCACACCTAATATAACATACACACAACAAAACTTGATGGCGAAACCATGACTTAGATTACGAACGGAAAAATGCAACCTTACGAAAAATGAAACAAAACAGAACTAAAATGTAAAAGAATATGGAAAAGGAAATGAAGTAAAATAACAAAATAATGTAACATAAATAATAAAATAACAAAATAATGTAACATAAATCGGGAGAACGGAAGTGGGCGGCAAAATCGCTGTGGATTTAGAACAAAGTAATAACGGGGAATATGAAAAAAGTGAAACCACAAGAATATGCAGAACCACAGGAAAAAGCGAATATGCAGGGTATGAAATAAAATACAGATATGATGTAACTTAGTGAAAATGGATTCCAAAACTCCACAGGAATTCTACATGATCACGAAGGTAAACCGCCTGATACCGGGTAACAGAGTACTTTGTGTTATATCACGATCAAACGAAACGAGACTATCGAAGATGCATCGAAATAAAGGATATAAAGCGAATGAGCGAAAGTGGACAGCAAAACTTGGCGCAGATCGCCCAAGCTACTGCGGAGCGGCGCGAGGTAGCGACCGAAGCTGTGGTACCAAGTCGCGCCGTGTCTCGCGGGCGGTGCGGGGGTGAGGGGCGGGGGCGGTGGGCGGTCGGGCGAGCGGCGCGTCTTCCGCCATTGGCTGGCCAGCGCTCCTCCTCGCCTTTGTGATGCCACGCGCTCGCCCCGGCCGCGCACTTGACGTGGTCGCCCTGCCTCCCCCTCCGCCCCGCCCCGCCCCGCCCCGCCCCGGGTCTCGACTCTCGCTCGCGGTCACCCGGCCCGCCCTCCACTCCTCCGCCGCCTCAGCGCTGCCGCCGTCTCCAGCTTCACCACAGGCATTGCCACTTTCTCCTCTCCCTCCAACTCTTCTTCTTCGTGCAACTGCTCCTCCTAAAATTCGTCCTCCTCATCCCGTGAGTACTTCTCCTGTTCCTCCAACTCGTCCTCCTCTTCCTTCAACTCGCCCTCTTCTTCCCCAACTACTTCTCTTCTTCCTCCATCTTCTCTTCCTCCAACTCCTCCTTCACCACATCCATCTCCTCCTCCTCCTCCTCCTCCTCCTCCTCCTCTTCGTACAACTCGTCCTCCTCTTACTCCAACTCGTCACCTCTTCCCCCAACTACTTCTCCTCTTCCCACAACTACTTCTCCTCTTCCTCCATCACCTCCTACTCCTCTTCCTCCAACTCGTCCTGCTCTTCCTCCAACACGTCCTCCTCTTCCTCCAACACGTCCTCCTCCTCCTCCAACTCGTCCTCCTCTTACTCCAACTCGTCCACCTCTTCCCCCAACTACTTCTCCTCTTCCTCCATCTCCTCCTTCTCCTCTTCTTCCATCCCCTCCTCCTCTTCCTCCAACTCACTCCCTCACCACCGCCTCATCGTCCCCCTCATTCTTCTAGGCCTCATTCTCCTCCGCCCCATTCTCCTCCGTCTCATTATCCTCCGCCACATGCTTCACCTGCGATTCGTCCACCACCACCGCCAAGTCCACTGCCTCCACCTCCGCTTCCGCGTCCGCCACGACCCCCGCCGCCGTCGTCGTCGTTGTAGTCGTGGTCGTCGCCGCCGCTGTCGTGTTGGTCGTCTTGGCGTCTGGGTCGCCAGCGCGGCGCACTGGCCGTTTCCATCGATGTCGATGCAACCGTTGGATTCCGAGGCCGTTGTTTCTACCTGGCGCTACTGCTACCAGCAGCAATGTTGTCAGCGTTGCCGCCGACTCGCGCAGCTTCCCCGCCATCTACCAGACCTCTGACTCCGCCACTGATCACGATACTCTTCCCACCATTCAGTCCTGCATTGCATCGTCGCAACTGGGTTTGCTACTGACCCGCCATTGTCTGGCTACTGAACCGATCACTGATCTCAACACTTTTAATTGATCTCAAAACTGACCCCAGTATAGTCCTCGTTATCTTCCTATTCGCCCTTGCCAGACGGTTCCTGACTTCCTCCATGCTATTGTTTCTGTAAGATGAGGCGCTACTGTTCTGTGTACATTTTTCATTAGTGACTCCAGTACCAATTGAGCTCTCCTAGACATACCTAGGTTCACATTTCTGACCACAGGCCCTACAATTGACTAGACATATTTACTATATTGAAGCAATACACTACATTTATGCAATAGTAAATTGATACAATTTACTATACATCAGCCAGCCCACCAATCCTCCTTGTGCAGCAGGCTCACTTATTCTCCATTTAATTTCTTGCCTGTGGTGGCTGGATACTTTCCTTCTACCTCGTATCTCTTATCATTTTCTGAAAATCTATTCTCTCCCTAAAGACTTGACGTGCGCACAAAACCTTGCTGTCTTTCATTATTATAACAATTCATGCCCTCATTTTCGTTCTGATCCCACACTGAACACTCTCATCCTCTGTATACTTCTTTGTCTGTTTAGCCTTAGCGACTTCTGAACATCACTTTCCTTGCAATACAACAGCAATCCATTGCCACCCAATTGTAATGGGCGGGTACATTATTATTAATCAAGTATTGAGCTTGTAAGGTCCGTATTGGTATTGGGCATGTAGACATCCGTTTCTATGAATGATAATGAATAATTTTAATGGATAGTTGATTACGAAGATATATGAGTAAGGAACAATGGTAGAAAACCTTCAAGAGAAAACCGCAAAACTACTGCGACCCCTTTTTGCCCAAAACAACTTTCACTAGGATCGAGCGGGATTTTAACCCCACAACAAAAGGCAAAAAGGTAATTTACTTCTGAACCAATACGCGCGCATAGCGTGTACATCAATACAATATGCATTTCTGAATGTGAGAAGAATAGATACAGGGCCGGGAGATTACGATGTTATAGTATTGATAATAACGAAGTAATAATGTGACGAGAAGCAGTGAGAATGTGAAAACCCTGAAAAGGTCTGCCGCAAGGTCGTCATCCAGGCTGTGAACCCCGAGAGGGGCAAGTGGGAAGCCAGGGCCCAGAGCCACTGGCCGCCGCGCCGCGCCGCAGGCGGCTCCTGCCGCAGCAATCGCTGCCATCGCGGTGGCCGCTCCCGGCTTTGTCTCGCTGCGCTCTTATTCGTGTACGCGGCCGCGCAGCCGCCTCCCTACATCACGCTACAAGGCGAGCGTGCGCCCGGTTCCGCGCCGCCACCGCCGCCGCCCCCGCCCCCGCCCCCGCTCCCGCCTTCCCCTGCGGCACGGCTCGGCTCGTCTGCGCTGTACGTCTTTTCGCCACCGCTTCCATCTTCACTCCCTCCCCCACCGCCTCCTCTCATGCACCGCGGCCATCTCCACGGCCACATCCACCGCCGCCGCCTCCTCCTCCAACGCTTCCTCCACCGCCGCCGCCGCCTCCTCTAACGCTTCCTCCACCGCCGCCTCCTCCTCCTCCAACGCTTCCTCCACCGCCTCCCCCTCCTCCAACGCTTCCTCCACCGCCGCCACCTCCTCCAACGCTTCCTCCACCGCCGCCGCCTCCTCCAACGCTTCCTCCACCGCCGCCGCCTCCTCAAACGCTTCCTCCACCACCGCCGCCTCCTCCAACGCTTCCTCCACCGCCGCCGCCTCCTCCAACGCTTCCTCCACCGCCACCTTCTCCTCCAACGCTTCCTCCACCGCCGCCGCCTCCTCCTCCAACGCTTCCTCCATAATAACCTCCACCACCGCCATTGCATTCCCCGACCTACCCCTCCCCATCGCACTCATCACTGTCTCTTCCATCACTTTCATCATCACCTCCCCATCACCTTCATTTCACCCCCTCCATAATACCTCCACCTCCTCCATCTCCATACTCACCTCAAACTCCACTGCTGCCATGTTCCTTTCCCCCTCTCCGCCCACGCACTTGGGGGTTACCTCGTTCACTCGTCTCAGCACCCTACGTCTCGCCCGTCTGAGCCTCCGCCCCCCCCCGCCATCACCTCTTTCGCCTCCTCCACCTCCGCCCTCCCCTCCTCCGCCGCGATCTCGGCTTAGCAGCTTACCCCTTTCCTGCCTCCTCGTCCTCGGTACCCGTCTAGCTCAACTAGCTCGGCAGCAGGGTGCGCTTTCATGTCCCTTCGATCCAATCTTCGCTTTGTCTAACTTAATTATGATACTATGCATAATAAACCATTTTGATCACCCTAAGAACTTTAGAGTGTTTTTAGTTTATCTAGATTTCTTATAGAAGTATACAGATGGTGCGCGAATAACACGAAAAGTTGATATTGTATTTCACAGTAATCCCCATTAATATTCTCATATTCAAAACTGAAACTAAATGAAAATGATGGAGAAAGCCTTAAATGTTTCTAATGCAGTGAAGTAACTAGTGCACCAGAACATACGTACCTCAAACTTAAGTACCTTAAATTCCTACTTTTATTATTATTATTATTATTATTATTATTATTATTATTATTATTATTCACATTTCAGGTTTAAATTTAACCTTTCTTATACGGAATTTTCTATATATGAAGTGTTTCTTTTCCTTTCAGCAATCAGCATCCTAAGCTGCTCATTCCATTGTGTCTAAAGTGACTAGTAGCAACCGTTGCCCTCCGTGGCCCGTTCTGGAGCCCAAGGCCCCCTGGCTGAGGGCGAGCGGGTGGCCGGAGGTGGCGAGCGGGACAAAGCCCCCTGAGGCATTGTGCTGTGCTCGGGGCATGAGCCAGGCCTCCGCCCCTCCCTCTTCCCCACGTCCTCACTAATAAACCTAAGCCTATAGCCACTAGTCTCAGACGCGCCTCGATTAGTTGACACTATTCGCCCCTATTGCACAAGGTCACTTCTGGTCCAAAATGAATTACTGTCGACAGAAATTGACAATTTCAAACTGGGAGGATCCCAGTATGAATTGTTCGATAAAAGTTTTGAACATGGACAGTAAGAATGAGTATGATTTGCGTTTGCGAGGAATTCTTTCCAAGTCGAGAAACGTCTCAGAGATTTTACACAGGCAAGTAAAGTATCTGAATATTTCAATTGTTCACTATTTTCGATGTCCAGAAAGGTAAATGGCGGTACAAGGATCTCCAAAATCATATTTTTACTTACACCAGTCCTTCATTGCCATTGATTTTGTTATTACCTTACAATATTTTAATTAGAATAACTTATTTTATGTTTCTTAATACTTTATTATTTTTCTGTATTTTTGTTTTGTAATTATTCTCATCAAATCATATTAATTTCTCAGGTTATAAGCATCACTCCTGTAATATTTTTTAATATCTTTCTTAGATTTCACTGTTTTATCGTATTACAAACATGGCGTAATAGTTATTTAGACAACAAGGGAATTAATGAAACAGCGGTGACAAACTGCCCGAGGGCCTTTGGACCTCAGGGGTTTTTCTTCACCCGAAATCATTACAACCAGTTAATGCCCGTGATAATACAATATTTTATTTTTTACCTTTTTTTTAAATTTATATTTACTAATTTACTATATGTTGACTTGACTCGATATGTCTTTTCATATTTTCCTCAAATAATTCCCTTTCATATATTCCTTCTTAAAAATATTTTGTAGCAGGGGATAATTCAACTGTTTTCATATTTTTCTTGTAAAAACAATCCTTCCGATCCAGGTAAATTATGCAGAGTATATCGTGCAGCGTATTGACGGCAATAACAAAGAATAACGTATCAGTAAAAACAATAAACATTTTATTACGTATTAATGGTTACTTCGTGTCTTCCACGCTCATACTGCACTTCCTGTGCATTATTTCTTAGCCTTTCCAATTTCTTCCCCGAACTTCTCGCCGCGTGCGTGGGGCCGTGCCCCACCGTCCGTCTCGGGCGTGGCGTCGCGAGGCGTGGTGGGCGAAATGTTGATGGCCGTCCAAGGCCTCCAAAAATACAGAGCAATACTTCGCCTAGACGCCTTCGCGTCTCGTTTCCCTCCGCGCCCCGCGCCTTGTTTGTCACGTCTTCAAAGTCACAGGTGGCCGTGTACTGCGTCTCGCTGACGAATTTCGCCCCGCCCCCCGCGCTCCGCGCCGCCGGCCACGGCCGCCTTGACGCCCGTCCAAATCCAACGTAATAAAATACGGCGGGCGACGGGTCGCCGCCGGCGGCTTTGTCGCCAAGGAAGACGGACCTCGCTGCCCATGCTTCAGCTTCAAGCGGTGACGCACAGGCGGGAAATTTCGCTTTCAGGAAATCAATCAGGTGACGAAGTAAGCGAGTTGGTATGTGTGGGCTTTGGGTAGAAGCGACAGGCACGATTTACAGGCAAAATAAAAAAATTTAAACTATCAATATACCTACTAGCCACTTTCAACTCTTCAGTATCCTAAAGGTTTTGGTCACAGATATTAAATTAGTAGTGAATACTCTACTATATATATATATATATATATATGTGTGTGTGTGTGTGTGTGTGTGTGTGTGTGTATGTGTATGTGTATGTGTATGTGTGTGTGCGTGTGCGTGTGCGTGTGTGTGTGAGCGCGCGCGCGCGTTTGTGTCTCAGTCTTTCCACGTTCATACCTGACCACGTATACACAAGCTTTGCGCGTCTTTTATTTCAACGAACATACAATATTCCAATTTTTGGAAATAACATTATGTATTTCGGAGAAATTTAATAATTTTTTTAAAAAAAAGATATTACTTAATTATTAATTCAATCAATTTGAAAGTGTGTAACGCTATTGTTGCTGTCGTCTGTGTTGCAAAGTAATACCGAAAGAATATCTACGCATACAAGTTTGGGTAAGTCCACATTCAAGCTGTGATTCAGTGTCGGGAAATTTCACTGCCAGGGGATCAATCAAATTGACGACTTAATGCATCAACAGACCAAAATTCAATTTTAAAAAATCAACAACTTTATCGCCTGAAGTGTGTTTGGGTATGATCCAGAAATATACAAAATATGATAACTTTCTTGTTATTAATGTCATATAGGCAACGTCCCGTAAAAATAAATTGGATTCTTTAACTCAAAATTTTCTCTCTCTCAAAGTCAACAAAGTTAGTTGGTCATTTGATGCATAACGCCGTCCAAAGTCGATTAAGTGAATTGGTATGTTATACACTATTTAGACGAATGAGGTATGTGTTACTGCAACATTTGCAAGAAATAGATCTTTTTATGAGAAATGGCCGATGTTGGTTGCGTTGTTTTTGTCTCCTTTTAAAAAAATATTAATACTAATTATGTCGCTACAACGCATAGTATTGGGCCAATTATGGTTTCAATTGCTCAGTTAATTACGAATACACACGTCCACACATATTACGTGTCTTATTTCAACGAACGTATTTTATTTGCATTTTCGGAAATAGCATTCTGTAACTTAAAAAAAGTATTAAAACAATTATTTTCTATAAACAAAAAAATTATTGAACTACCCAAAATTGATACTGAAATACGTCGTCGTGATATCACAAATTCTCTCCTAAGCAACACTATTTGTAACGCAGGAATCGGAAGAATACCGCGATGATGAATAAAGCGAAAAAAGATATCTGCTGTGGAAACAACTGATCTAATTAACTTTAAATCCGAATGTTTAAATCCGAAGAAGGCTGACATGGTAATAACTCATATAAACAATATTGTTAATGCAATTCCAAACATTATCGAAAATCTTAGGTTAATACACTTGCTCATAACTATTTTTTTAAGTAATGGATAGTAGTGACCATTATTAATTTTGTAGTAGTCTCTTGCAAAGAATCTAGCCACGTCCCTAATGAATATGATTCCCTACACTGTGCTAGATAGTTTGTAATTCAAAAATTAGGCTGTCACAGAAATTTTCCAAAGAAAATAAACGTTTTCTTTTACAGCTTATAAGTTTATGCATTACGACAATATCAACATTAAAATAAAACAATGAATTGTTTAAAGATATTATTTAACTGTCAGACAATATTTAAAGACAAAATTACAGCCAAATTACTAAAACAAACAAATATATCATTTTACTTATATGTTTGTATTATGTTTAAAAATATTATCTAATCATTTTACTAATGTAATTATAATTTTTTGTAAATATAGTCTTAAACACAAATAACAAAATTTAATCTAAATTAAAAACGCATAATGTAATGAAATAGGAAAACAAATTATGAAACTTGAAGGATGTGTCTGATGAAACGTGACAAACGAAATAAGCAACGGAGAAGCATATTTTCGAGAAGTTTACATTTCTTAGTTTTTCCACGTTTTAATCTTCTGATACCTGTGATGTGCGCAAATGAAAATCATGCACTCCCTGTTCAATCTCTGCTCCGAAACGTCTCAATCTGATTATGTATGTGGCGAATCTATGGAGTTCTGTGAAGAAGAAAAAGAAGAAGACGGAGAAGAAGGAAAAAAGAAGAGATTTAAGACAAGAAGGAAGAGGACATGAAAAGAGAGAGGTAAAACAACAAGCATTAAACGTTTTCGAAATTTTCTTCCGAATAAATCCTGAGGTTTCTTCCCCCCTTTCCATATTTGTTGTGTTATAAATATCCAACCATAAATTAATGACATAAACGTATATTCTTTTATAGATCCATCTACTTAATAAACGTTCTCCTTATCCAGAGGAGAATCACACATTTGGCATCAAATTTATTTAGTAACTAAGGAAAACAGAATTTTTTGATGTTTTGCCCTACTGAACCTTCAGATCGCCCCGAATTCAAAGCCCCCGTTTCCTGTTCACACTCAACATTCAAACGTTCCTGATCTAATCACAACTCTATTAACCACACTCGCACGGGGGTTTGAAGAAAAAACGTTATAAAAGAATGTAAAGAAAGAGTAGGAGAAAAAACCATGCTCTTTTTCGGGTCGTATATTTTCATTCATCCGGTTAAATCCTAAATATTCTCATTCACAAGCTTGTGTTCAGCATTCCTTTAATTTTGTTTCTTAATAAATAAGCAAGGGAAACTTAAATGTTAGAAATTTCTTGCTTTATGATTTACCCAGATGAAACATGATATTTTCCACAATGAAAAGTATATATTCGTTGACATCACACTTATTTCTTACCATACTTATCACAGTTATTACAAACGTTAAAATATTTTCCTTTACGATGTGCCCTTCTGAACCCTGTGATCTCCCAAAATCAAAAGCACGCATTCTCCCCGTTCACAGCGGATGCGTCACCACGCAATCTGGATCATATTTGGATCAATCACGGTGGCGCGGGGTCTATCAACAAAGGCAGCTGGCAGCGGCGGCGCCGCCGCCGTGGTCGGGCGCGTGTATTTTTAAACGCGCGGCGTCGCAGAAGCGAAGCGTCGCGCGCGTCCCCGGGAATAAAAACCGCCTCGGGGACGAGTTCGCATTAAATTAAAGATATCTCCTGCCTGATGTCTCGGCGGCGAGCGACGCGGCCGTGCTGCTGCGGTGCGGCGATCCGGGCGCTGCCAAGTATGCGGGAGCAATGCGCGTGGAGGCAGGTGGTGGGGAGATGGGGCCGGGGAAGGGACTGGGAATTGAATGGGATTGGAAGGAAGTAGTGGAGAGGGATGAAGAAAAGAATCAGGAAAAGCGGATGAATTGTTAATACTAAGCAGGTTCAAGTAAATTTAGTAAGTTATTTACTTTAGTTAGTTACTTACTTCAAGTAAAACTAGTAAGTCCAAGTAAATCTAGTATGTGGATGCACGAATGTGGAGTGGTGTTCAAAGCCATTTAATTGATCTAAGTATATTTTCTTCTGCGGGCATTTTTCGATTTCTTCTTATAACTGTTTTATAATTATTATTTTCTATGAAACCAGAACTTGATTGAAAATAGGCACAGACATTTTCCTGAAAATGGAGAACTATGGCTACTCTAATACTAAACAAACGTGGGAAAAAATATGAGAACATATTGAAATGTATTAAATTTACTTAAGTCTCTTTTCAGAAACAATTAAGACATTGAGTGATTTATCGTTAATGAATCGTATGATCATTCTTGAATCTCAGGTATTCAATCATTACAGGTTTTTGTTGGCTTCGTTATAATGAGTTAGCCACGGAACATGAATCCTACGGTTGTATACAACTATCTTTGAACTGATATTTCTTGATCGTTTTAGAAAAAAGCAGCAGCTTTCTTTCTGTTGGTGTGTTGGAAAATGTGGCGTTGCTCATTCTGGTGGTAACCGTCCCTATTATTTTCGACAAAAGTATACTGAAGTGAAGTTATTACGTATCAATTTGTTCTCACAATGCAGGTAGTAAAAAATTATTCTTCAGAAATTTAGTAAGAAATTAGCCCAAAACAAATCGATCATTCTACTTTTTTATGCGATAGCTATATTTCTCAATAGCTATCGAAAAATGTCAATGGAATTGCAACCCCCGGGAGTGATGTGGCATAGAGATAGGAGTGAAGGGTCCAGGTTTAGAGTTGATTGTTTGGAGAGAAAAATGAGAATGGATAGAAAGAAGGGATGAAGAAAAGAAATACATCGTTCATGTCAGTAAGCTTGACAGTAGATTAGTTAATTCGTGTCAGTCTGTCGAACAAAGATATGGGGAGGTTCGGGGCGGCAATGCGTGGGGTGGGGGCGGGGCAGATAGGTGTTGGGAGGAACGGGGATGGCTAGGGAGAGGCGGGGACGCCAATGGTGCTGTGTCTGTGGTGAGGCGGTCAGCCGCAAAGCGTCAACGGCTTTAGCTCTGCTCATCCGCGCTGGTGCATAGAGCTGTTGATGCACTGTGTGGTGACCACCAGCAAAAATCTCCGTGCTTTAATTAGAGGCTCTTCATTGTGGACGAAAATACCGAATGCCATGTTTTGGATACATCTGCATTGTGCGAGTTGTAAGTCTGAGTAAGAACATGAAGTGTAGAGTCAACACGTAGATCATTTCCATGGATAAATACGTCCGTAATTTCAATCTCATTTATCTCCTCTCAATTTATTTTTCCCATTTTTGTCTCTACTTTTTTCCCTGTAGGTCTCTTCTCTTCGGCTGACTTCGAATTCTGACTCTCTTACTCACTTTCAGTCTTGTTGATTGTTTATCAAACAACATTCAGAAATTGCTATTGTTACTTTTCACTTTTTTAAGATAATGTATTGCAAAGTCCGTGAAGTCTGGACGTAATTTATGGTAGAATTAAAATAAAATTTTAAAATTAATGTGAGGTACCTTGTGATATTCATCGAGATAGACACATGTTATCGGTCACTAGAAGAATTCATTCACGCTACTTAATTATCCAGTTACAAACATGAATACGAAAACACAACGAAAACGGTAGAGTAACTTGAGTTACATACATACTAACATTTCCTTTGATGACATTCTCTCTCCTAGTATCTAGTTTTCTATAAACTACTTCACATTGACCTTAAAGTGCCAGATAAAAAGCATTACTCGTCTGCGAGAATCTGGATATATCGATTAAGTTAAAATTTGTATCAGGAGATAATTTTTAAATAATGAATATTCATTATTAGAAGATATTGTTTGTACGTTGAAAGTAGTCAATGCACATTCAAACAGCAACAATTTATAATAAAATACTGTTTTTAATTTTCAACTAAGTTAATAATGACGGGATACTATTTTTCAGTGTCAGAACGGGTAATAACGAACATTCGCCGTGTCTGTCTGTCCGTCCTGGACAACAGCCTTTGATGGGGTCAAGACCTATTATCAGTGGCGTCCCAGCCTTGCGGCCATCGGTTAAGCGGTAGGTTAGCACGTACACATGTCTATTCCGTATTCTGGTCTTCTCAACCTGACAAGTGAACTTTCTCATCGTCACACAGCAACAGATTCTGGGACATTTCCGGGAAAGCGCACAGTATAATCTGCCCGACCGGGAAACGAACCCGGGGGTCGCGTCATCGAAAGCGAGCACGCGGACCAATGAGCTGCCCGTGAGGACTACATTCGTACTATTATGTCCAAATACCTTCATTATGCTGGATCAGAGGCTGTAAGTGAACTGAACCATATTGGGAATTGTGTAAATGATCTGAAGAAAACAGCCTCTATACCTGATATATTTGATCAATAAATCTGTGTTTTGGGATATTTTTGTTTGTCTCTGTCACTTTAACCTTCCTTTCTGTATTACTTATCTCATAATATTCTCCAAATTAAATTTTTAACAACTAGTTTGCAGTTATAAAATTTCATAAAATACATTTTGGCTAATCATAAATGTTGAAATTTGTAACAGTTTTTGAATACAGGTTTTTGAATATTAAACAATACAGAGCTGTGTTGTTGCCCCGGAATTCCATTATGTACAAATAACCTCTGAGCATTAACGTATTAACTTACACTTTTCTGCGGTGTTTATTATTAGAACGCTCACGAAAGGAAATTAATAAGGCTGTATTGTTCTTCTGAGTTTCATTTCTCCTTTCCAAAAATAATTAGTTTGAATAAGTATTTGCATTTTTGAAATATTTGGTCAACCAAAAAAAATTAAAAAGAAAACAAAATATCAAAGGAATAATTAGAAATTTATAAACAAAATCAAGACTTGGATAATATTGCTACTCTGAGTTTGAAAAAGCAGTACACCAACTACTTTTAACATACACAAAAAGGATGAGAATGAGAGGTTTCATACATACACCAAACCACCAGAGCGTTCTCTCGCAAGACCTAACCAAAGGTTGTTCGATCATTCACCTTCGTGAAGTAGCTTTCTGTTTGACGAGCTGAGTAAAAAGCAAATTTTTGAATTCATAAAACATTAAACAAGAAATCGAATTCGATTTTATAATACTGATCATGACCTTCGAAAACTTTAAATCATTACCCTGAACGATTTTCATGGTACACAAAGCAAGCAATCATCGTATTTACATTTCGACCTTTTTCAAAAATCCTTTTCAATTATCCACATCAATTATTTGAGTTCGAACATCTACTGTTCTTCTGGTTCCACAACCCGGTCAAACCACTTTGTTTAAAACCCGACACAAGGAAAATATCCACAAGAAATCGAAACTAATCAAATCTGACCGACCTCATCTTTGAAAACCTCCATCACCAACCTCACCATTAGACAGAAAGGCGGGCTTCGCATTTGGCTATAAACCAAGCGAGCGCCGCCTACAGTGGTTCTCTATCTCCCGCAGCCGATCCACCGGGGCCTTACCGCCGCTTAATTAGCTTTATTTCTTTTTTTACCTCGTCCTTCTTCTCCGGCGCGTTAAGACGACTTCAAAGACGACGGCTGCGCCGTATTTCAGTCGAACGCGGAGGTATCTCCGTATCCATCTTCACATGGCTGTCTAATATTACGCGACCGCGGCGGCCGTCTTTCATACACGAGCGGCAACTGCGGCGGACGCGCTGAAGGTAAGGCACGTTGTTCTTTAGAGCCAAATGGACGGATTTCGGCTGAGCGTTTCTGAGGAGACTTTTAACAGGTGCAACCCAAGATGGTTCTTGCGAGAGAGTTCATGGTGGAAAAAGAACTTTTTGTTCACTGTTGCATGAAAGCGATGATTTCATTTATTGGTGGTTGTCTTAAACATACTTTTTTGTGGAATGGGGAATACACACCAGGATATTCTTAATTATAATACACTAGCTGACCCGGCGAACTCTGTTCCGCCTTAACAGCCGGTTCCATCTTTTTCTCGTGTCGCACTCACTGTGAGAAACTGTACTATCCTTGTTGCACTGCGTACGTGCAAAAACGTGCGTTCTCACACAGGAACGCTGTCGAACGGGATAAACAGTATCCTATGTCCGTCTCCTGGCTCTAAGCTAACTGCTCACCAATTTTCAGCCAAATCGGTACAGCCGTTCTTGAGTTATAAATAGTGTAACTAACACGACTTTCTTTTATATATAGATATAGATATAGATATAGATTTGCGTATTTCTGCTCAACGTACATAGTTTGTAAGCAACTAACAAGAAAATAAAACATTTTGTACCCAACTGCATTATTATCGATATTACCACATTACAAAAAATTAATTATAAATATAAGGAATATTGTAATATAAGGAACGTTGTTCTTCGGAGCCAAATGGACGGATTTCGGCTGAGCGTTTCTGAGGAGACGTTTAACAGGTGCAACCCAAGATGGTTCTTGCGAGAGAGTTCATGGTGGAAAAAGAACTTTTTGTTCACTGTTGCATGAAAGCGATGATTTAATTTGTTGGTGGTTGTCTTAAAAATACTTTTTTGTGGAATGAGGAATACACACGATGATATTCTTAATTATAATAGATTCGCGTATTTCTGCTCAACATATATATTTTTAAGCAACTAACAAGGTAATTAAATAACATTTTGTACCCAACTGCATTATTATCGATATTACATTTCAAAAAATTAATTATAAATGGGAAGTCGAAAATGAAAAATGAAAAGAATTTACAGGCTATAAAGATAAAATTGTGATTTCAAATTCACCATCCACGATACAGATTTCTGTAAATAATTCTATTATGAAATATGCATGCCAAAATTGTTGAATTGTTAACTGACATTTACGACCATGTCTCAAGAATGGGATTATCAAAGTACGAGTTCGTATATTAACCAAAGAGTTTTTAATTTGAAATGAGGGAAGATATTTTTTTTCAAACGAATAGTAAGCAAAAAGTTGAAGAAACATACCATGGAAATGTAGAAAACATAACGAAACTGGATTCCTGTAAGCAAATCTCAGTACTAAGAGTTTATGTCCTAAGAGGTAAATAAGCAAATAACGAATACAGAATAAAAGAAATATCGAAGTAGATCCTAATATACTGATCTTAGTGTAAGTGACAATATATACAGTAAATTAAAGTAAAACTGTCATTTATGGCTGTAAACATTTTCATTGAATACCAGGACCAACGACTAACGAGCTATCTATTCTTGTATCTTTTACTGTTCCACACATCACCGCCAATAAAACCTCGCACCAAGTAATCAAACGCTTCAGAGGAACGACGCAGAATTTCAAGCGTTTGCGATACAGAGTAACTCATAAGCAACTGTCAAACGTGACACACAAAGCTGTGATTTCAGTCCGCACTTGACATCGACAACAGGATGTATCCCTGATTGACTCAGATGTAAGCCTGAATCTACAAAAGGTGTTGCAGCGGCTATCAGTTTGCATAGATAAGCGGAGAGGACACATTGCTCCAGCTGTCGAAGCACCGAAGATAAATGTCGAGATTCGTTCCCTGCCTCTCCGATTGACGTGGTCTATTTGGGTTGATGCAAGCGATCTATGAGTGTGGCGGTTTTCATTTGTTTCTTTCATGAACTCATACAATTTCAGACAATTGACAGTTGTTCGGGACCTGCAGATAAATTATCACTTGGCTATTAATTAATTATCTGACGCAGATGTTTGAATATCAGTTATAATTAGAAGACCCTAAACAATGTTTAAAAAATAACGCTCATAAAAGTAAGCCTTTTGGTTCATAAATAATGAGACAAATACAAAATGAAGTATTTATTTAGACATTTCAAACATTTTCAAGTTCAAAGACCTCTGTGAGTTCCACAAATCTCAAAAACATTCTCCAAATTCACTCCATCATATATTAGAAACTTTTGTTGTTTCACTTGAACTATCATTTACTTGTTTATTTACTAGGATGCCGAATAATGTCAGTGGAATCTTTTTCATAGTACTGAATATATTTCATAATAATGATATGTCTAATTAGTTTTATTTTTCTATTGAATATGTAATACTTGTGTAAACTAATATTTATCTACTTGCAGATATAAATTTACGTTTCTCTCACTTTGATGTCATCTTAGATTCAGATACATGAATTACATAAATATAATCGATGTTGTTCAAATCGCACTCAACACATTTATTAAATTAAAATGACAAGAAATGAATTGTATATGATAATTAATTTTCTGTTTCATTGCCGTTTTGAATATTGTCACAATTAAATATACAAATTGAATAAAAAAGGTATTTCGTGGAATTTTCTTATAAGCATATCGCTCATTCTGTCAAACACAGTCCTCATTCATTCACATTAAGTTCCGTTACCTACTACTAATTCGACGCATCCAACTATGTCACTCCTACTTCAAGATTCTTAAGTCATTTCCAAGAAGAGACTATAAGAAGCACGGAAGTTCATTTCACACATTTACACTTTCTCCAGTTAACACCCCAAAACGCTTGAAAAGCATCCATAAAAATATGAAAGAGGAAGCGTCGCAAAAATATGCGATGTGACATCCCTGAAATAACACGGCATGAGGTGTTCCCGCGACAAATGCGAGTGTTTAATGTGGACATTTTTAGACGCGGTCGTTGACAGCTATGGACCATTTGGCCGAACCGAAGGGCAAAACCCAACACGTCGAACGCAAGTGCCGCCACAGGTTCAGGCCCAACCATTTTAGCAGACATGATCGTAATCAAAAGCTAGGCATAGGGAGATGGAGACAAGCAAGCTTTCATTATTTACAATTATATTTGTCATGAGAGTATTGAAATTACATTACGAAAACATTTAATAGTAATTTATCCAAATTATTCGAAATTATTCTGTACCACCGACATTAATTGACATATAATTCTTGAGAGTAGTTGTATATTAGAGAGAGTATGCAAATAAAACATAATATGTTATATACTATATGTTAAATTGATTGTTTTTCAAATTTACAATTTACAAACTGCAAGTTACATTAGATCCTACACCTTATTTCTACATAATGTCATCAGCGTTTCTTTATTAGATACATATGCTTATTGAATTAAATCATTCTATGGCCTAAATGTAATGTAATCTGTGTTTTATCACGAAACTTAGGGCACAGGACTTACCGGGCTCGTATATCACATTCATTGTAAATCTTAGAGGATTGAAAATTATTTCACAACAATAGTATATCAGGTAATATTCGATGTTTAGTCTTAATGACATCAACAATGTTTTGTATTAAATATAGAGGCAAAAACAGAAATGAGCCAATTTTATAATTTTAAAATTATAACTGCTCTCACATTACTACATGGAACAGAATAGTGTACCATGATAACTCAACAAAAATAAAGAATAGAAACGACTGAAGTGAGGCTATTATGGCCAACAACAAAATATACAAGAAGTTACCTAATCCTGAATAATGAAGTAAGACGCAAAATGAGAGTTGAAAGGTTGTACAAGGAAATCAAGAAAATGCGAACATGAAAATGGGAAAATGGGAAAATGTCTGACACGTGGAAAAAATGGATGATTAACAAATTTACAGAAATGTATATACCTACAGAGGCATAGGAAAAAGAATAGAGGAAGTCCACAGAAGTGATAGAAGTACCAGTTCCAAAAATATAGAGTACAATCTGAAAAAGACCAATCCTTTCCGAAGACTATGATGAAACAAACATGTCAAAACGCAATGTCTGTCAAACTACAAGCACAGTTATACTTTAAAAAAGTCTTTGTATATTGGAAGTTCTTTCAACAGTGAAGACTTCATCAAACACATTTCCACCAAAACATTTTCTAACGAAAATGAAATAATCTCACCTGAGTATCAGCATTTAAATTTGTAGAGATCTATATAAAAATCTCTCCAAAGAAACATATAGATAATTTCCAATGTAATGGTAGATTCTCTAAAAACATTGGAACATGACAACACAAAAATAACCACAATTTGACTTACATCCTCATTTTACTTATTCTGTTTTACTAACAGAGGAAATTAGAGAAGGGTAAATTGAACAAAAGTATGCAGTGATGTATTTTAAAATTGTATTACCGGCATTGCATGGAGTAATGTATTTATTCAAAGTAGTAGTACCGTCGGTATATCATCAACATAATATTAGTGATAAAATTAAATCAGTTTTTTTATGAAATAATGGGGTCACAGCACCAAATCTATAGAAACGAAAAGAAGAGGCATTCTTTTAGAAACTACTCTGCATACCGGGTGCCCTTTAAGCAGCGAAGACTTTTCATCAAACAGAGTCCCACCAGACGCATTCCTTACGGTGGAAGCACCGACATCATCTGCTCGGAGGAAGGGAATGCTACATCCGTGACAGGTCTTTCATTTCACGATTTCCTTCCTTGGTGATTTTCATCTCGCGGATTTTTCTAGTGGTCGATTTTCTCTTGTATGCATCACTCCGCCGGTGCCTCCCTTACTAACAGAAAATGAGTTCATCAAAAGCTCGTCTGATTGGGTGATGTAGACATGCGACAGGGCGCCGTTGTGGTTGGAAGAAGTGACGGGGCTAGCCGAGAATAAGAAATTCTTCGAAATGGGGAGATGCGGGATGTGGTGGAGGGATGAAAGGGGAATATTGATGAAACTAGATGTGAAGATGAGCGAAGGAGTTGGATATATATATATATATATATATATATATATATATATATATATATATATATACAACAAAAATAGTTTTTAGCATTCGCGCATGGAAGTGAAAAAGTCGGTTTACTGTTGGCTAATTAGAAATTTGTATAATGCGTCAGGTGAGAAGCATTCTTCGAGACATACGTCGCAAAATAGTCAAGGCTATACAAAACAATTGTGCGGCATGGCTGAACATGGCTATCATTTCGCACATTGGAAATATTCAAAAGAGGACATACTGTTATAAAAGCTCTGTTCAGACACAAACAACGACAAAAACCTCAAACAATTGTTTTTGGTTATATTTATTTATTAAAAAGTTTGAATATGCAATAAATGCATTGTTTTGAAGAAGAGAATGATTTAAAAAAACTAATTTAAAATATTCGACTAAGTTTTTTCCAAATTATTATAACATCACAATCTGCGCCCTGTATTTTCCTTAAAATCGTTGTAAGATTTCTTCAATCCATATACGTTTGTATCCCACCTTGTTTTCATATTCAAGATGGAAAATACTCTAATATTTTGTTCGGAAACCTAATCTCCGCCATTTTTGTATGACCATACCATTCCACATGTTTGTAAATGATGTATCCTAAAATAGTAAGAGTTATTAATTTTGTGGCAGATTATCTCTTTTCGTATTCTTTCTAATTTAGTAGGTATAGGGGGGCTTTTCAAAAGTTTCATATTCATTGATGAGAATGTATAATATTATATGTAAAGATATCAAGCGCAAATAGAATCCAAATCAATAAATAAATTTATTGAAATTGTTAAAAAATACAGAGAATAATAAAAATTAAATTATTTAAAGGGAAACTGTTCTACCAATAATTATTAAAATCTTCAGGCTTGTAACTGAGAATAGTTCCTTCAAAAAATTTTAGAACCGATAACAATACATTCAACTCTCTTTCATGACTGACTCTCTTGCAATGAGCAATTAGTAAAGTTTTATTTCAAGCATAATGTTGAAGATTCACATAATTTATAATTAATTATAGTAATTAACGAAACGAGTGTATAAAGAGGGGGAAAATTGCATGAATGGTATGTTCAAGAAAACGAGTGACGATAGCGAGTTTCCTATATATCTTGAGTGTAATTATACCCCTTTATACACATGTTACGTTGAATATTTTCTCGTTTCCATTTGCGAATAATTCAAATTTTAAGAAATTCAAGCACATCTTTTTCACCCGAGACATCTTTTCCACCGCATTTCATGACGTAGTATTGCTTCTGAAAAAGTTTAGTGGGCCTTACACTGTTTTTGTTTCCACAACTGTTTTTGTTTCCACACTGGTTTTGTTTTCACTGTATTTGCAAATTGAAGGTACTGAACATATGGCAGATAAAATATTAGAAACGGACAGTGTCATGAAAACATTACTTACCACGAAAAGTAAAGGCAAGTATGAGAGAGAATACAACATGTACAAGTATAAGTATTCGGAAAACAACTCGTCACTTCTGGCACAGTTTTACTATAGCGTACTTTTTAGAACTGGTAAACACAACTGATGTTTACAGTTTTTACATTCGTAATCCTAAAATCAAATGTTTACTCGTAAAACATTTAATTTATTCACGTTAAATATTTTGTATTGTTCCATAAGTCAGCTAACTTAACGTTCACTTCCCCAATTTAATTTTATTCATTCCTTGTTTATATGTAGTTGCTGTAGGTACGTAATATGTGATGCACATTTTTGATCATGTTTCATGGCCGACTGCAAATACCTTGGCTTTATCTGTGATATAGATTCTTAATTAAACAATTACGCTCCTTTCTGATTGGTAGGATATACTCTTTGGGTAGGTGTGAATTTTTAATTGCACGATAGAAGTTTAATTACACGCTTGCTCTTAACATAGAGATAATCAACGATTTTTCATGGAAATAATGAGCATGTTTAGTTCATTAAACGAAAAAATATATTATACATGTAACAGGAAAATGTACAGCGATAAAACTGCAAAGCGATAGAAACGTAATTCATGTAGATATTATTCGAGAATTGCTCAATTCGTTCTTTGTATTGTGTGTAAAAACGAATTTCTTGAGTGTAAAATGATCTTACGACATTACATTTTTATACAGACAGGCATTATATTTTCATATTAGACAGGCAGTATCAAAACCTCATAGGCCGCATCTAAAAAGCAGGGAGTTTGTTCACCGCGCGCGCCGCCTAATCTGTCGCGAGACGAGGTCGGCCCAGGGTTGCGAGGCGGCCGCGATCGGCGCGCGAGCAGCGAGAGGGGGATGGCGGCGGGGCCCTCAATCCGTCATCCCTTTAACGAGATCCCGCAGGATGATGACCCCCGGGGTCGCTCGCCCAGCCAACGCGTGCAGCCAGCGCAGGCGGCAAGTGAATGTCTAATGGGGAAAGTGTGATGTTCGAATTTCTCGACTCGCCTTTTACCTTTTAGGGTTAAACGCTCTGCTCAGACGATGAAAACTTGCGCTGGAGTCATCTTTTTTTCACTAATCCTATATTTACTTTCAGCCTCCAACTTTCACTCTCGTTCTACGTGCGTTGTTCATCCCGTTTTGCACATCTTTAATCAACACCACAGTATAGATTCTGTAGTATCTCACCTCTATTCTGCTTTCAAAATCTGCCTTTATGTTAGTATTATTCAACTCCTTAAGTCTCGCAAGTGTAATGCATGTTGTATCTCGGAAGTAAGCTTTCATATTAAAGAAATTTTTGGAAGAAATAGAAACGGAAAGGAAGAACGGAACGGAGAATATTCATGTTTGAAATATATGATTAAACGTTTTTAGTAAATGCAGAGATTGTATGAGTATTTGTTGTTTTCCGGCGCATCAACTACCTAGGTGATGCCCGTAAGTGTAGTACATCAGGAGGTGACTGTCTTTGGAATGTGAGATTTGTCGGCCTTCTAGAAGTCGACTAGCGGGATTTTTCCAATCTCCATATACGAGTAATGTCTACCTCAGCGGTGCATTTTGTTTAGATATGACCACCGTGGGATAACACCGTCGCATATGCAACATCGTAGAACGTGAGGTCCAGGATTCGTGTTCCGGCGAAGGCGAATTTTATACACTAGCTAAATAGAGTTCAATGAAGTGTTCAGTGAGAAAATCGGGTAACGCAAAAGAAGTGAAATGGACCGGGCATGGCAAGTGATCTAATGTATTTTAGTGAAGTGAAGTGAAGTGCGAAACGACAACAAGCAATAATGTACCCATAATTCATGGAATAGTTCTGTTCTGTGCTTTGCATGTGCTTTTATTTATTTTGACTTACTAATCATTCTTTGTTACTATACTATTAATATTACAATGAATATTACTATATTATTATTATTATTATTATTATTATTATTATTATTATTATTATTATTATTATTATTGTATTATTATCAAATTCTACCATCAGTGTTTTTTTTTTTTTTTAGTTTATTTTTGGTCGCATCAACTACAAGGTCATTAGCGACCGCATCAAATTACATTATCTGGGTACACAGGTAACATTTATCTCTAATAATAGTTACATTGCTTTAATGCCTTATTTCTACGTTATTACAATATACGCCGTTCACAGAAGTTAACATGTTTTGACCTCAAATTTCTGTATTAATGCCAATAATTTGACAAAATTTGACCACTTGGTTTTGAAAGTCAGAGGAATATAAAATTGCCCCAATGTCCTGTCCCCGCAAAAGATTTGTTCGCTGTAAGGCGAACTTGGGACATGATACAATGATGTGGTCCAGGGTTAGGATACAGCTACAAAGATCACACGTTCGGGGGGGATTATTTTGCAATAAGTGAAGGTGAGTCAACTTTGAGTGTCCCGTCCGGATTCTTGTGATGATCACTTGATCTCTTCGGCTTAGTTTTTTGTTGATTATCAATTTATTGTGTTTACTGCTTTGATATTCAGTTACTTTCTTATGGAGGTCACTTCTTTTAAGCGTTGTCCAGATGGAGGGCCATTTTTCTTCCATTATTTTTCCAGCATATTTCACTAGATCTTGGAGTGTATTCGAGATTGCTAGTACAGTTTTAGGGTTATCTGTTGTGCTTCCACTAATTACTCTGTCTGTTTCCCTCTGCTTTTCTGTTTCTTGATTCATATCCCATATCAATATTACTTCTTTACCTGATTTGGTAATGTCATTATACAGTTCTTGGATTATAATAATCATTTCATTACAAGTTTCATTGTTGTTGATGCTATTTATTGCAGTGCGGGAATTTGAGTATAAACTGAACTTTGAATGGTTAATTTTTTTGATGAGTTTCATGGCGGTCAAGATGGCACATAATTCGGCAGTAAGATGGCTGGCATAGCAGCTAAGTTGATGTTTGACCAATGCCTCTTTCGTTACCACTGTTGCCTCTGTTCCTTGTGTATTTTTAATTGCTTTTGCGTAAACTGGATAAAACATGTCATAATTGTTTGTCGGTCCAGAGTTTATCTCAGATGTTTCATTACCTTGATGAGTGCCTGAGGATAGGTCTACTGAAATATCCGGGATTATCCAAGGAGGAATTTTATAATTTCTCTTCTTTTCTACTTTTCTGTGATCAAAATTAAGTTCACTAAGTACTTTTCTAGCTCTTGCGTACAAAGGTATAAAACGCGAATGCTCTACATACTCTTGTTCTTTAGGATATATGTCTTGTACTATAATTGGATTCATGGATGTGGCTGCTTTTAGAGCATATTTGATTATTAGTTCCTCTCTGCGATGAGATAATGTGTGTTCACTTGCTTCAATTAGTACGCTTCCGATGGGACTGGTATGAAAACATCCGGTGCATATCCTGAGACCTTGGTTATGGATTGTATCAAGTTTTTTGAGGTCAATTTTACCAGCAGATCTGTATATTATTGAACCATAGTCTATTTTGGATCTCACAAGCGCTTTGTATGTTAATAATAGCAATTGTCTATCAGCTCCCCAATTGTTGTGTGCGAGGCATTTAAGTATGTTGATTCTCCTTTTACATTCATTAATAGTGTTCACTATGTGCAACTTCCAGGTCAGTTTAGTGTCGAAGTGCATTCCTAATATTTTGGTACTGGTGACAAATCTCAGGATCTGTTTACCAATTTTAAGCGTAGGTAAGTTATGGATGTTCTTTTTTGAGAATAATATACACTCCGTTTTCTGAGGTGAAAATTTAAATCCAGATTTAAGTGACCATTCATAAATACAATTTAGTGCAGTTTGCATAATTTCTTGACTTGAGTTAATGTTTCTTCCTTTGCAAAGCATAGTAATATCATCGGCGTATTTCCTAATTATGGTTGGTAGTTTGATATTTTCGTCCGCATCATTTATTGCTAGTAGGAAAAGTGTAACACTTAGGATGGATCCTTGAGGTACACCGTTCTCTATTCTTTTCTTTGCAGATAATGTTCCATTTACTCTCACTTGCATGACTCGATCTTCCGAAAAATGTTTAATAAACTGATACATGTTATCTCGAACCCCAATTTCGCTCAGCTTCTGTAGGACTCGATGCATCCATACCATATCGTATGCCTTTTCGATGTCCAGGTTGACAGCTAAGACATGTTGTTTGTTGGCAAACGCTTCTTGAATGTAGGTATCTATCTACCATCAGTGTTTGTTAACTATTTACTGAATAAATCTATCTAACTGTAATTTAACTACCCTATATACAAAAATTCTATTGACCATCTGCTCCAAACGGTAACTTTACCTGATTTGTTCGACAAATACCAGGCGAATGCCAGAAAGTACTTATTTTAACAAACCAGCCACGCACCTCAGGCAAACGTTCCTTCAAGATCCTTGTCTGGTGTCTTCTTTTCACGTATACATACACTTAGATTCTGCACTGCAATACCACAAATGTCTGGAGACCAGTCAGGATCATGAAGATTGTCCCTGGCAGAGGATATGACCCGTTGAAGGACATATCTGAAGAGAGAAATCTCTTCAAGTGGGCGTGTATGGTCGCGATGGACCTCACATCCTTAACTCGGAACCCTGCCACCTCCCAAAATAAAAAAAGTACTACACTTTCAGACGTGAACGTAGTAGTCGATTCGCCTGAAAACTATATATTTACCCAGCCACTCCATTTACTGCAAATTTTTATTCACAGATTTCAAACCTGAATATTCTTCGTTCTGTTTTTCTTTCGTTTCAATTTCCTCCAAAAATCATCAATGTATCTTATACCTGCGTGTAAATTCTTCAAAATTTCTAATACAATACCGTTCTCTTGATTAATCAATGACAAGTTTTTATGGTCAATCTCGTATTTATAACGATCCTTTACATAGTTTCAATCATTGCTTGGCCTTTTCACACTTCATTCACACCCTTAAACACATTCACCTTCGTGTAGCCATCTCATTCTCTAAAAAATGTCTTATACAATATTTTTTCTTCATCCATCAATGCCAACTTTTTATTCCAATGCATATCTCTCAGTAGTACTCTTTATTTAAACATGCTCAATTAAATTTTAGTTTGAAATTCCATTATATTTTTTGAAATTCTTCCCATATTTGTTAACAGGTAATGTTATTTCTTTAAACAGTTATCTTTTAATCATTGGGTATTTTCAAATTTGTGCAACACTGTCTCTAACATGTCTTCCGTTTGAACTGTCAACAATTTTTACTTCGACACTGTTTACTGTTCAAATGGAGTTTCTCATTTCATGACCAAATTATCAGCTCTATCCTTTGTTTACATACAACTCAGGTAGACTTCCTTGACATCTTAATTGCATATATATATCATCTCAATATCACGAACATCCGACACATATTTGTGTAGCGTCTATACAAAAGACATTTCAGTGCAACATTGTTTTCTATATTCAACGATGTAAATTCATTATTTCATAACCGATGTCTCAACAAGAACCTTTCTTTGCATTCTCTCAGACAAACATTGATTTTCTTATTTTCCTCATATCCAAAATTTTCCTTTATCTTCCTTAACTAAAAATCTTTTTCGAGGTGAATTCCTTTGGAACTACTCAATTTTGTCAATAACAGTCTGTTTCGTGTCTTTCAAAATCTCAAAAAAATAGTCAAAGCAGCATTGCTTTTTATTAATAAATGCAATGTTTTATATATTACAGATTTTTCTTATCTATTCCTTCCATTTAGTCCATCGAATTTTGTTTTTCGACTTGCCGAAGACCTTAAATATACGAAATCTTAATCGAAATATAAACATTTGTGTGTATGTGTGTTGTTGTTTCACAGAATGCTTTAAACCAATGGCAAGATTCCTCTAAAATTTCCCTCTTAAATTTTAAGAAGCTGTAAAAAATCTAAGGAGGATTCACGATCAAAAAATGTTACTCCAAATTTGATTCCACCCCAGAACGCTACTAGAAGAGATACAATCCGCAATGCATCTAGGCGGTGTTGTTGCCGGTAGACACTGGCCGACACGGTGCGGAGCCAGTGGACGTACGGGCGAGTCGAGTTGAGAGGGGGGAAGCTGCTCAGTACATAACGATAAATATATACTCGAGGCGCGCCCGGTAAGCAGGCAGTTGTACATCCTCCTCGACCAAAAACGTCGATTTGCGGGCGCGGCCCCCGCTGGCGCGCGGCCAACGCGCTTAGAGCTGCGGCCGCGCCGCGCCGCGTCAAACGCCGGCCCGGGGAACCTGAACCGCGCGACGTGCGCGTCACGGTGATGTGGTGACAGTTCCGCCTCCGGGAGGCGATTAAGCGGAGATTGAGGGCGACGCGGCTCGGAGACGCGCGCCGCTGGACGGCTCCTGGCACGTCGCCCCGGGCGAACTCCCCGCCCCGCCCCGCCACGCCCCCTTTCCCGCCCTTTCAGATATTTATTAAAGTTCGCTTTGAGCTAATGCTCGGTGGCAAACGTGATTACAACTAGATTTACTATTACAAAACTATTCGAATATTTACAAATAGAATTACATTTAGAATTAGAGATTGATATCCTAGTTCTAATTTATTTTTAGTTATCTCTAAATTGACTCATAGCTTGTCTAACACTTCACTTCATTTCACTACACTACACTGTACTGCACTTCCCCCTTCCCCTCCCCTTCCCTGGCAATCCCCACCACTTCACTGCATAAGGGACATGACCATAATAATAACTTAAAAATTACATCAAAGCCAATAAAAGTGTTAATAATTATGATATCAGTAATAATAATAATAATAATAAAATAATAATAAAAATAATAAAATAATAATATAATAATATAATAATATAATAATAATAAATATAATAATAATAATAATAATAATAATAATAATAATAATAATAATAATAATAATAATAATAATAATGACGATAAAAATCTGAGTATTATTAATGATAATCTAAATGGAATATAGTATATTTTTAAATTTCACTACATTAGAAGGAAGAGCTTCTAATACTTTTGTAGGTAGTTTGTTCCAGTCTACTATAGTACGATTCACAAAGGAGAACTTGCCTTTGTCAGTTTTCCTCCGCCGCCCGCCGCCGCTCGCAGGGCGATAGACGCGTTCGGACCGCAGAGGTTTTACCCACGGGGAGCTTGTGATCGGGGGTTGTGGGAGGAATTGGACAACGGATAATGAATAATGATGATATAGAGAGATATAGGAATAATATGTGACAGTGAATGCCGAGATGGAAAGAGAAGGAGAGACAAAGAGGAATGGCGAGGATAGAGAAACTAAAAGAGGAGCAGAGGGATAATGTAGAAGACGAAAGTGAGGAAAATAAATAGTAGATATACGTTTAATAAGGGAAGGTGGAGAGAGCAAACGAATGGAGGTAAAGATAGCACATATCGTCATGTGTATTAGAATAAATAATTGAAAAATTAAAATAGTGTCGTTCTGGAACTCTCTCGAACGTATTTGTCAACCCGTGGTACAGAGTACACGGGGGTACCTACCGTACAACCCGTGGTACCTACTACAGAGGTACCCTCCGAGTAGTAGGAAGAAAGTCGAAAATGTCTGTATTATGTCATAAGAAATATATCGAATTCCATTGGGGCACGAAAATCTGGTCCCAGTACTCATCGTTTTCAAGCTGTGTACGAGTCATAGGGTGTTCCAGAGTAATATGCGTTCTAGATGGCAAGAGCGCTTGCTTGTTTACCTTCCATCACAATCCGCGAACTTCTAGATCTCATTCACAAGGATTTGAATAGAAGATTTTTTATAAATGTTATAATACCATCTTATCTTAGCACAGAATGTATTGCATACAGATCATCTCAGAATAATTGCAAATTAATATAACATGAAGTGAATTCGAACATGAACACTTTTCTCTAATGAGCATATGGAAAATTTCGTATACCGTTAACAATGCTAAATATTTGTTCCAGGTTGGTAGACAACTCATTTGTGGTAGACGAAATATCTTCGATTGCGTCAGAATGTGACATACAAAACACCTATACACGATGGGTTAGTTACCAAGCAGGGGGAAAAGTCAGATGAGTAACTTCAGTATATTTAGGAGCGGATTTTGTTGATTTAAAAGTTCGCCAAAAATAATCAATAAAATGCGCTTAAAATGTTTTTAAAACGCCCTAAAATCAAAGAAAAATTACGTCAAAAATTTGGTCAAAACCAGTTGAGATGAACAACTCAAGCTATTGGATACGTTACTGAGGTAATCGAGGCTGCTTCTATTCGTTCTAGTGAACTCAGCTTTCAAACTTTGCGCTGGGAGGCGTCATTAGGCTTAGATTACATACTCATAGTCGCTGACATTTCAACTTCTGAGCGAATAATACAATTGTAGGTACTCAGGAATTTTGTGAAGCTTGTTGCATCTCGTAAATATTATTTGAAGCAAGTATCATTAAAATAGTTGAAAACAGCAAAAAATGCATAAAAATGACGAAAGAGGTAAAAGTTACTTAATAGTCGAAATCGACGAAAAATGCAAAATAAAATTACGTATGAAAATGTATAATTTCGTTTTGTCGTATCATATAATGAATTTCTATACTAAACGGCATTTTTCTAAAGGGAAAAGAAAAAAATTATATTTCTTTAAAATCCGTCACCTGTTATATATCATATTATCGACCACATATTCATACGAAAAGTTATCATCTGCATCCTCTAGAAATTTGTAACATTTATTCTGAGCCACAGTATAGATGCAATGTACTCAAATTCAAAGCTGTAATACTCTATCCGCGTCACAAATATACGTTAAAACATATTTTGTCATCATTTGCTGCGCACCCTCCCGTGTCCGCCGCCACATGTGCCCTGTTCCTCGCATCTTGGCGCCAGATGTATCGATTTCACGGGCGTCGCGACGCCGCGCGTCACCGCCCGCGATGACGGATTCACCTGCTCGCCGCCGTCGCCGTCGCCGACGCGGCGCGAGACGGCGCTGGCTTCGGTTGCCGAATCACCCAACACACACATCACCTGCAGCTCATATTACGGCATTTACGAGGGTTGTGCCACAGGGGCTTGGTTTGAAGCGCGGAAGATGAACAGGCGAGAAAATATTAGAACTGTTACACAAGTCAAGGGGGAATCTATACTGGGATCACATTCGCTGTAGTTGCATTCACATGATGTAGGGATCTCATACGGCAACTCAGAGCTGTTGACCAACAATCAAGCAAGAAAAGTGAGTCAAGTGGTCGCCATATTGTCATCTGAAGACGAATTTAGGCTTTAAGGTGGCGTCTTTTTTGTCACTAGATATGAGTTCTGAAAAGTGAATAATGAAGTTTGACTATTGGGGTATACCAGCGGAGAGTGGGTTATGCGTTGCTGGGTTGTGCGATGCTCATTTGTCTGTCAGCGTAGTGACGTAATGCAGAGTAGTGAACATAAGCATTAAAGTGCTTTCTTATGAAAGTAAATGGGTAATTATGCGCTGGGTAGAATCAAGGTTGTTTATAGTGAACGGTAGGGCCGAGCCTCGCCGTGACATGGATCCGGGCGAGCGAAGCGAGAAAACTTGCCTTTAAAAGTAATTTGGCATTACAATGTGGCGGGAACAAAGTGTATGCGAATATGGGGTATGGTCGAGTATGGGCTCTATCTATCCCTATTTCATATTTCTTCCGCTTAGGTTGGCAGTATGATTACAACTGGGGATGAGGATGACGTCAGTGAACTAACACACATTGCACTCAGCTCATAACCAAGTCTGCGATAGTATCCCAACAACATGAGCAACGCGATGAACAAAAAATTAATAAATGTTTGCTGAAAAGAAAGGTTAAATTCAAATGAAGGGAGAACGAATTTCTCTGATTTTCGTTTCTCTTTGTTTTCCATAAACATAATTGAAATAAGAGTTGGAGTGACATTATTATTTTCCAAGCCACAGTGTCCGACATCCCAAAGTGTGAGAGGGCGATAATTACATCAGAGATTACTAAGAAAACAATAAGTGTACTAGTGAAGAAATTTCTTTTGAAAGAATTCAACGTAAGATGTTACGGGCAGTTGTAAGATGATACGGTTAAAGGGGAATGGTATTTCTTAGTAAATAAACTCACCAAAAGGGCTCCATTATTTTTCTACCTGTAACAGAAAAGAAGACTATAATTTGTTATCTATGGTGGATCCAAGAGGGAATTATCATGCCCATGCCCCTCATCCAATCCCAACATTTCGTAATTTTCAAACATTTGAATTTTTTGATTTTCTTTTCATAACATCCATTTAATGCTGCGAAAAAATGCATTTTCAGATTATACGTACTGCGAATGGTGGTAATATTCATGACTGACTGATAGTCGATATTCTTAAAGACTGAAAATCTTGATAAGGGTAGCATTACAATATTTTTAACGTTTCCTTACATTTAACGAACACTATCAAAATAATCAACTACTTCGCATATTTGTTATTATTTTGCAACTTCATCTGATATTGAAAAAGAAATAAATGTTCTGTCATATATTCACAATAAAACATAAAAAATATTGAAGTCGTAGGCTTCCGCGGCCGGAGTCATGTGAATGATCTTGGCTGTCTGGGTGATGCCGAATACTAAGATCCCTTCCCGTCCCCGAGCGCGCGCTTGCTGTTGGAGCGCTGCGTGACCTTCGGTGGCGGTCTGTTACATTCAAAATATCCGTTAAGATCTGGTCGCAAAAGAATCAAAATTTCTCAAAAAAAATCCTTATCTAACATATGACAATATGTATATCATTGGATTTGTCTTTTTACGCTCTTTTATGATAGACTGAAAAAATATGTATAGTTCCATTTGAAAAAACAAAGTTACCTCAAATATCTCGTTAAATACAAGTGATAAAATTGAAATAAATACATGTATCAGTTAGCCCTATTTTCTCATGCATTTTCGTGAAAACTGCATTTCAATATCTTCAACCGTCCAAAAGTTACAGGAGGGGCTAAAGTTACGTGGTTATTCTTTTTTCAATTCTGTATATATATATATATATATATATATATATATATATATATATATATATATATATATATATATATATAGTGATCTTAACGTCCCATTTCCATCCGAATGTTCCACTGCATCTTGAAAGAGTTCGTCCTCCGTGGCTGGGTGCACTGTCCCCTACACAATATATATATATATATATATATATATATATATATATATATATATATAGTGATCTTAACGTCCCATTTCCATCTGAATGTTCCACTGCATCTTGAAAGAGTTCGTCCTCCGTGGCCGGGTGCACCGTCCCCTCCCCTCCCCCTCCCTCCCTGGCGGCGCCGTGCGCTGCGCTGGCCGCTCGACCGCCGGCGCGCGGCGCTGAGTGTTGCTAAATATTTCACGTGTCACTTGAGCGGCCTCCCCTCCACCCGCGCCCCCTCTCTCTCTCTCTCTCTCTCTCTCTCGCCCCCAGCGGCGGCCGACGAGAACACGCGCCCTGGACGGAGGATGGGGGGCGGAGGGAGTGGAGACAGGAGATGGCGGCGAAAAACGTGGAGGTGGCGGTGAGAGCGGAAGGGGTGTAGTGACAGAAAGTGGAGGTGGTGGTGGTGACAGAGGAGGTAAAGACGGAGGAAGTGGAGACACGTAGTCGAACAGGTGATGACACAGAAATTCGAAATGGAGATACAAGATGAGGAAATTAGAGGATAAAGTGGGGAAGAATTATACGGAAGTGGTGGTGATGAACAGGTGAAGACAGAAGGAGACGAGAAATTTGGAGATACTGGAGTTGGAGGCTGGGTATATCGAAGATTGAGGAGAAGTGCTAGTTGGACGCGGCAGGGACGTTGGGCATGGACATAGACGAAATGGAGGCGAAGGAGGACGACTCAGAGGATGTGTGATTGGATGAAGTTGAGGGAAAATACGTACTTACCATGGAACAAATAATGTCGGGAGAAGATGCAGAGGTGATGTAGAACGTAAAGAAAGAGGAGAATCAGTGGAATAGAAACTTGAAGTGAAGATGTGAAAACTGAGACGAATGAAATGGAATGGAAATGGATTATGAAAACGAACTTTAAAGGAGTGAAGTGGAGTCAGAGGAGGAGGAGTCGACAATGTTAGCGCAAGTGGTGGCAGGCAGACATCTTTACACAGAAGGCAACCCAACGGAAGAGAGAGAGAGTATAAGGATTGGAGGAGAAGCGTAGGACAGAGGAAGAGTCACAGAGAATGACAGGTTTGCTGCGCTCGGAGGAGACGGAACAGGGGCGGCGGAGCGGAGAGATCGGTGAGGCAGTTGAGGGAGCGAGAAGGCGTATGCGGGTGGTGGCAACGGGGGAGGTGGAGGCAGGGACGACGAGGTTGGTTGGTTGTTAGTGATTCCGGGTGGGTCATTAGTCTCGTAATTGTAGTGCATGTTTTTTCATCGAGAGGTCGCGGTGATCTCCCTCCACTGGATGGCGAGATCGGGCGGCGACTAGCAGGATTTCCCTCAACTAGGTATCTCCCATCAGCGGGGCACCGCCCCAGCCGGGACAAGCTCTAAGCTCCCAACTGATATCCCGGCATATGTGGTAGTGTAGTGCATGTAAGTGTAAGGGTATGTCAGTAAGGGTTGAAGATAGAAGAAATGGGAAAGAATGATCGCGTGCGGTCCGTTTCCGCTGGATACTGCCCCGGCGTTCGTCTAGTGTTGATCAGAGAAACCACGGAAAAGTACCGATCAGAGCAGCCGGCCTCTAGAATTATCCTCCAGACAGCGATTGACAAGCTATTGTTGAAAATCGTGCCACTATTGGGACTCGCACCTAGGATCTTCCGGTCAGAGGCACTGCAGTGACATCAGTTGACGCACTGAGCCCCCTCTCCCGGTGGCGATGACGCATGGTCAGATGGCGTGACGGGAGACAGTGTGGGCGTTGGGTGGAAAGAGTTTGACGAGCGACCGTCGCCGTCTGGGGGCGGGAGACGGCGGTGGGAGAGGGTCGGGAGAGGGCGGCGGAGCGCGCCCTCTATTGGTAAGCAAACGCGCCAACCCCGCGCGCGCCCGCAGCGCCGACGAACCCGGCGGGAGATTAAATGCCGACGACTTTAATCCTCATTGAATTATACATCACCTTAACGCACACATACATCGTCGCTAAGCGGCCTGCTTCCTTTCGGTGGTCAACGTGCCCCTTTTTCTTCGCACCCCTCTCCGCCCCTCACCCGCCCCCGCTTCCTCCGGCCGCCTCCTTTTCTAGCGCAGCGCTGCTTTCTCTCGTCGCCGTTGCCGGGATGGGGTTTGTGCGGGGAGACGTTGGGAAGAGACTGGGCGAAGAGGAGGGGAGACAGAGTGAGCGTTGAGGGGAGTGGGGGAGCCAAGCGGGTTGTGGTCGGGACAAGGCGCGGTGAGGCTGGCCGGAGGGGCGTGGCGGGCAGAACGGAGGAAGGTGGGGAGGGGAGGAGAGAAGGCGTGGTGAGGAGGTGAGACGGGTAGAGCGCAGCGGGGAGAGGAGGAAATAAGGGATGAGGCGGGGTGGGAGGATGCGATACGGACAGAGTGGTGCGGTGTGGGAGTGGAGGCGAAGGAAAGGGAGAAGGCGTGAGTCTAGACAAGGAAGGCGCAAGAAGAGAAGAGCAGTGCGGGGTGGAGAGAGGAGGGGAGAAGGCGTGATGAGGCGGGGCTGGAGGAGACGAGACGAACACAGCGGAGGGGATGGGGAGGGGAGAAGGTGGGGGTGAAGCTGGATGTGGTGGAAGCTACACTGATAGAACGGGATGGGGTGTCGCGGGGAGTTCAGGGAAAGGAAAGCAAGACTCTCGTCTTGTGGGGCGGGAAGGTGTAAATAGGGAATGTGATGACGAGTCTGCAACGATGTTACATTTGAATTTAATTTAATTTAGTATAAATGAATGTTTTTAGAAAACGAAAGAAATTTTGTACCTTTAATATACAGTATAAAGCCTGTGTAATTTGTCAGTTATACCTAAAACACTGATATATTTTCCTTGAATGTTATCTAAAAATTGAATAATCTTTTGAACGAACAATTTATTAAAGTTCTGATTAACCTAAACCTGCTAAAATGCCGAAGAAGACTTCCATTCTTTGAACTAGTGGGAGTTGAAGTGAACTGTTTCAAAAAGATTGAAATTGAATGAGGCACCACTCAATGATCATACACAAACACCATAATGTATTTTTAGTTCTAAGCTTATGGAAATTAGTAGTCATTAGTAGTCAAAAATTTCATAGTTCATTACTGAATTACTGCATATGATTCAGTTGAACGTATTGACAAACATTTTGTCGCGTCTGGAGTTTGCTCCAGCAAGTTAATTCACCAGCAATATCCACGCATTGTTCTTATTATATAAAATTGAAATACACTAGTACATAAGGAAAACAAAATAAATGTGTATATCAATTAAACATTTATCCAATTTGTACCCGCGTCAGTCAGCTTTTCGATTTACTGAAAACAAACCTACGTCTATTTGTCAGATCTGATTTATTTTTCTTTCCTTCTATCATGCCATTAGCCTAATTTTACTAGAACATCAATGCGCAGTTTAAGAACTGATTAAGAATTTCACGAACTCATCGAAAGGACAAAGAAAACGTTGACTTTTATCTATCTCGTGTCAAGTACCGCCAGTTAAGACTCACTATCTCACCCGTCAACCATTTCCAAGCCGTCTGGACACAATTCTGGTTGGGCAGAGAGCTCGGAGTTCATTGGGTCGTCGTTCACAAAGCGAATCGGTCATACAACAAAGGGACGCGTTGCCAAATACAGATGTACTAAAATGCGTTTGAAACTTGTGCCAACGCGTGTATTAGACCGAGCGATGACGCGCCTGTTTCTAGCCAGCGCGAAAAGAGTTACGTACAATACATCGCTGGATATGGTGCAATGGAGAGGGGGAAGTAAATGCACTGAAACGCATCCCGTTTCCCAGTCCTATGCTGCAGTAAAACAGCCAAGTCAATCGTGTGCACAATATGCAGTAGACGGAACGAAGTGCACCGTTTTGTATTCTTTACGACAATATATCTGCCTTTCTGCAAAAGCGGCGGCGCTTCTATTCGCGAAAGAATAGGTTTTCTTCATTAAATGGTCCCCAATTTACGAGAAAGAGCGACCGTGCATTGTGAAAACCTACGAGCGAAGCTCCCAACACAAAAAAATCAATTGTTGGATCCATCTTGTTTGATAATCGCCATTTTGTTGCGGAAGCGCCAAAATGGCAGAATAACACTTTCGTTTGTTCGTGACGAGGAGAAACAAGACCCACGGCCGACACATTTCATGTTGAATGGCTGTTTAAAAGTTTTGAACGTTTTAGAAAATTGGTATGGCCGCGATGTATGCCCGGCCCATTTAGAAAACAAACGGCACTTGTGTCTCCGACGGGCAGGCGCGCGGCGAGTGGCGGGTGAGCGGGTGAGCTCGTCGGTGAGCGAGTGTCCTGCGAGCGGGACGCGGTAATACGGTCGCCAGGTGTATTCAAAACTCGTAACATTATATCCTTGACAATCGAGAGCGGGACATCACCCGGGCTGGGCGTTGTGAATGCAGCCCAGATTACTGCACTGTTTCGCGCGCCGGACGTTCTTTTTTACGAGCGCCCTGATTGAGCGACGCGCTCGCCGCCATACTGTCAAGAATAGACGCATTGTTGTCCGTACAGCGGACGGCGGGAATAAACCGGCGGGAGGGCGGGGGCGGGGCGGGCGCCCATTGATTTAGCAAGTCAATCAAGAGATGGCGTTAGTGATTCAAAACCTTGCTGTGTGTGTTAACATTTTAATCTTCGCACTGACAAAGGGTACGCGCGCGAGCAGGGCCGGGGAGGCGAGGAGGGGGTGGGAGGGGGGCGATCAACGGCGTGGCCGCGACCAGGCAGCCGACGCGCTCCTCTGTCTCTCTGTGTGTGGGTATGACATTTTAAAGTCCATTAATTTTTTTATGATCCTCGATTTCGTGTTTTGTCCCTCGTTGTTTTGTATCTGTTTACCTGAAAACAATACACGCGTTCGGGCGGGAAGGGAGAAGCCTCTCCGTTTATGGCGATAACGCGAACTGTAATAATACGAGATGGAAAAAGAATTTTCATGGCGGTTTTCGACATTTTATCTCTGTATGAACTAATGGTTTTGAAACCCGAGAGTTACACGCGGAGCACCGGGCAATATTTCGTTGCTCGCGCGTTCTGTTACGCCGTAAAAACTCTTAACGTATTACAGAGTACATCATGGTGCGGCGAAGCGAGGGACGAGGGTGAGCGTGGAGGGTTGAGGAGCAGCTGGGAGGGACTGGGAGAAGCAGGAAGGGCGAGCTGCGGCTAGGAGGGGAGTGGGCAAGGACGTGGAGAGAGCCAGGTCGCGAAGAACGGAAGAGGATGACTTGACAGGGAGACGTGGAAGGGCGGGAAAAGGCAACGTAGACGTGGAGGGGGAAGATAAGGAGAGAGGCGCGGAGAGCGAGACTTGAGAGGGAGGGCGGGGAGCGCCAAGGAGAGATAGAGTAGTGTCGTAATAGCAGGTGCGCGGTGGGGGCGGAGGGAAGAGGTTGTGAAGTGGGCTTGTGCTGTGTAGGACGGAGGTAGGTAAATGGGGAGGACCGGGCGTGGGAGAGGCATGACGGGGCGAGGTGAGGGCCGGTAGAACGGGGGGGGGGGAGGGATTGAGCAGTGTGGGGTAGAGACGCCGGATGGGATGGGAGATTGAGCAGTTGGGAAGGTTACGGGGCGAAGTCGATGTGGACAAAGGGAGAATGGATCAGGAAGAGGAGAGACATGGACTGAGCGGAGAAGAGGAAGGGAAAAAGTGAGCGGGTCGGAAAGGTGGATGGGAGTTTGGGGGGGAGGGGGCAGTTGGCGCGGGAGGGGAATGGTGGGTTGGAACGGGGAGGGGAGTGGTGGGTTGGAACGGAGAGGGGAGTGGTGGGAGGGAGTGGACAGGGGAGTGGTAGGTGGAAGAGGGGATGGGAGTGGTGCGTGGAAGCGGGGATGGGAGTGGTGGGTGGGAGCGGGCAAGGGAGTGTTCGGCGGAAGTTTGCAGGGGAGTGTTAGGTGAAAGCGGGGAGGGGCGTGGTAGGTGGGAGCGGAAAACGAAACAGCAGAGGGAGCGGGGAGGGAAGGGGTGGGTGCGAAAGGAGACGACTGTGGGGGGTGGGAGCGGTGAGTGGCCCTGTGGGTTGAAGCGAGGATGTAAATGACAGTGAGAGCGGGGAGGGAAGGGGAGAATATGAGCGGAGACAAGAGAGGTGAGTGGGATCGGGGATGGCAGAGACAGTAGGAGCGGGGAGGGAAGGGGAGAATATGAGCGTAGAAAAGAGAGGTGAGTGGAATCGGGGATGGCAGAGACAGTAGGAGCGGGGAGGGAAGGGGAGAATATGAGCGGAGACAAGAGAGGTGAGTGGGATTGGGGATGGCAGAGACAATAGGCGCGGGGAGGGAAGGGGAGAATATGAGCGGAGACAAGAGAGGTGAGCGGGATCGGGGATGGAAGAGACAGTAGGAGCGGGGAGGGAAGGGGAGAATATGAGCGGAGACAAGAGAGGTGAGTGGGATCGGGGATGGCAGAGACAGTAGGAGCGGGGAGGGACGAGGAGACGACCGGAGATAAGTGTGGCGGGTGAGAGCGGGCAGGGGAGTGGTGGGCGGGAGCGAGTGGGAGGGGAGAAGGGGTACCCTACCCCTTCCCACCCTGGGCGGGAGGGGCGGCCTGGAGAGCGATGCAAGGCAAGCGGGTTTTTCATCGGCCCTTCCGTGTGCAATCAATGGCACGACGAGGACTATCATAAATAAGTATGGCCGCCCGCACCGCACCGCTTGATAAGTGGTCCAAGTAATTTACGATCGGTCTGAGCGATAGAGCATTCCCGCGCTCTGTTTTTTATCGCGGCCCACTTTATTGCCTTTTCTCCGAACAATTAACTCTTCCGACGACACGCATTAATATTTCCTAATGCAACTTTGTTTTAGTGTATGTGTGCGAGATGGGTGACGGATTATGATGAACTAGTCAACCCTGCAGAACAGATAATCACATACATAGAGTTTTTGTTTTTCATTCTTTAGAGTGCGCTTTTAAGTTCACAAATATTCCAAATGGCGGGTTATTTTCATTGTAGCTTTTGTTCAACGAGTTTAATGAGAATGATAATGGAAATAGGGATATATTTTAAATATTTTTCGAGACATGTGTTCGGTAAATAAATTACAAAAATTGTTGCTCAGAAAATGATTAAATAATAAACGTCTATGTGAATGTTTTTGAGACAATCTACATTGAAATTGTGAATGAGAGAATCTACAGTGTTAGAATCTACATTGTTAGCGTTACCCTTCTTTTAAAAATGAAATTCACTAACAATTGCTACATTATTGATCAACGTTTACAAACATTCCCGCTTATTTGCAATTTTATTTGCTACGTTTTAGCAATTAATTGTCGACTACTTGACATTAACACATATTTATTGACATTATAGTCATATCTCATGTTCTTTTGATGACTCACACCCCATTATTGAAAAGAATTATAGCCGATTTATACAATTTCAATCACATCCGACGTAGAAAACATTTATTATAAAACTAGCTTTAAACTCAAACAGGACGAAATAATATTACACTTTAAATCACAAAAGTACAAGATTCCCACAAGCAGACAGAGCAGCAGTCTGGCAAGACGAATGAAATATTAATCCACGAAATATAAATTACAAACTGCGCACGTAGGAAGACAAAAAGTACAGCTCTCTATCTAATCCAAGACAGCTTTAAACCTTTGGCAGACACCAAGCAATACACTCAATGGGCTACGACGTGACTTCGCAATATTGCACGCTCCACACGCCAATCGGTAAATTGAACGAGCCCCTTTGCATAATCTGAAAATGTAAAATAGACACTCTCGAAATAACATTTTTAAATTGACACTGATTTGAAATATTAGAATAGCCCAAACTTCCTCCACATATTTCAGAAACTTTCGCTCGCTAATGTAAAAATTACGAGATGACGCGCACGAAGGGATGTTAGAGAAGCAGTGACTCCGCTCGGAGAAAAGAAATAAATTAGAGAATTAAGATATAAATTTGTGGAACCGCGTCCCGAGCTCACACAATCCCTCCGCCAACTGGTGCGCGGCGCCGTAGGTCCCCCGGCGCTCACCGCAGTATTTTTCTAAACGGGGGCTGGTTTTTGTCGGGTGCGCTGGGGGGGTAATGGGTGGGGGTGCGGGGCGGCACAGCAAGACGGAGGCAGGGAATGAGGACGGGGCGGGAGCGGGGAGAAGAGTGACGACGATGAAGGACTCGGAGATGGAAGATGCCATGGGGGGGGGAGGATGACGTTAGGTGGGGAGATGCGCTTTGAAGAACAAGACGAGGAACGCGTCGAAAGGGGAGAACGATAAAGCAGTAAGGGCATGTGGGGAGGACGCAGGGTAAGGACACGGGGTACAAGGACAAAATATAAAAGGACAAGGAGGGAAAAGAGGGGAGTAATGACACGGGCTAATGGCATGGACTGACCTCAGAGGGTACGACAGGGGTGAAGATGGTGTAACGGCCCAACATAACAATGGGCGTCACTGAGTAATGACACGAAGTAACAAAACGGAGTAAAGACACGGAGTAATGATACGCGGGAACGACTACGGCAAGGAAACAGGGTGATGTTACGAATAAGAAAACGGGAAAGGACGCGGGATAAGGAAACGGAGCAAGGTCGGAGAGTAAGGACCCAAGGTAAGCACCGGGGGCAAGGTTGAGGGAGTGAGGACGACGGTTGAGGACGAGGTAAGGACGAGGAGTAAGTACGTGATATGAGGACGAGGAGTGAAGACGTAAGGTGAGGACGAAGGATAAGAACGAGGAATGAGGACGGATGGTGAGGTCGAGGGTCGAGGACGAGAGGTAAGGACGAGGAGTGAGGACGTAATATGAGGACGAGGAGTGAAGACGTAAGGTGAGGACAAAGGGTATGGATGAGGAGTGCGGACGGAAGGTGAGGACGCGGGTCGAGGACGAGAGGTAAGAACGAGGAGTGAGTACGTAATATGAGGATGAGGACTGAATACGAAAGGCGAGGACGAAGGATAAGAACGAAGAGTGACGACATTAGCAGAGGACGAGAGTGAGGGCGAGGGATAAGGGCGAGGAATGAGCACGTAAGGTGAGGACGAAGAGTGACCACACCGAGCGAAAAAGCAGACACCGAAATGAGGATGGGGATGAGGACGTTCGGAAAATGAGGATGGCGGGGGCAGACGCGGAGGAGGACGCGCGGTGAGGACACGGCCAGAGAAGCTAGGGTGTTGATTCGTGGCGAAGGCGCAGGGTGAGGACACGGGGACACGAGGCGAACGGAAGACGAGGTGAGGACGCAAGGGGAGAACGAAGAGCGGCCGCCTGGCAGGAGAAGAAGGGGCCGCGGGAGCGGTGCGGAATGAGCAGACGAAGCGGTTTTCGCCGCTTTTCTTGGCGCCGCGCGCCGTCGCGGCAGTAATTTCTGGCCGGGGTGACAGGGTTGAGGAAGCAGACAAGGCTCTAATCAAGGCAGATGGCAGACAGCCTGCCTTGCTACCGTTCCCTCCGCGCGTTGGCCAGACCGGGCTATTCCGCTGCCGTCAGTCTTCGTGACTTGGTCGCGACTGCGGTTGGGATTTTTGACGGCTCAAGCTGTAACGTGATTAGTTTCCAAAATCCGAATTTATTTGCCCGTACGTTCTACTGATGGTGGAAGTGAGTTTACTCCCTTTTATTCGGAGAGTGGCCCAAATCTAGAATGATATTTAGATTGCACTCCTGTGCTAGTTCAACGTAAGAAACTCTTCTCAAATTTTTTTTGTTTTAAATTACTCGTAGTTGAAGTGGTTCATGGGTGAGGAACATGTTATAACGTGGTTTAGACAAAAGTATTAATCTCACTAGCAATGTTTAACGTATTGTCAAAATCCTTACTTACACAGCCTAGAAAGTTGAATTGATATTCAAATATTAATTAAATACCCCCTTTTCACAAAATCTGTTACGATATCTCGTACACTCGAAACATTTCTCCGCCAGTTAAATGCAATAAGACAAGACTGAATAGGGTAGTTGCTGTAAAAATATATTTGCGAAAGAACCAAGCGATATTCCTGAAGGCTGAAGTACATAACAAGAAGTTCGCGTTATTTATCCACTCCCCTTTCCCTGGTGTACCCAAAGACCCACCGACGTCCTTCAGTTCCTTGGTACTGCAATCGGCATTCTGGTGATTGCGATCTATGTCCATCCGTATGTGTAACGTAAATACGTACCGGGCGATGAACAAGACGAATTAAATGAGAACCTACTTACTATTTAAATCACCAATGTATTTGCTTAGAAAAAAATTTTACCTTTTTTCCTTAATCGAAATTCGTAATATTTTCTTTAAAAGAATGATGTTTTGTCATCTGTAGTGTGGTGCACTTTGTTTCTAAATGAAGCGGAATAGCAAGAAATTCGATAATAGTTCGTTGCAATGCCTTTGTATATATCTTAATAAATAAAAAAATTATTTCAATTACATATTCAGAATCATATTTAACTCTGTATTCATAATGAACACTGCATTATTACAGATTTTTTAAACCTCTCTCATCTCATCTGTGTTGGAGAATAACTACTATACGCCACGCCACGAAACGCCACGCCACGCCACGCCACGCCACGCCACGAAACAATTTTGGGACATTCGATTTCCTCCTTCCTTTTGTACAATGTAATTGCTTCAATGTAAAGGTAAGGATTAGTATTCCCTATTGATATAAATTAAAAATTAATGAACAAATTCTTATTACAATAAACTTTGGTTTTTCTATTACGTTCTTGGGGGGAATGTTGATCTGGTGTTGGTGAAAATACACGTGGATGAAATAATAGAAGTCATCCTTGTCAACTTAAATATATTGTGAGAGCCGGAATTCGATGGCTTTGCCGGTGCAATGAGTCAAAATATTACAGACAAATTATGAAATGTTTTTAAACAGGTTATGCAAATAATGATATTTTTCAATTCTTATTATAATTTCATTATTTGTATTATCAGTTTACATCTGTAGATTGATGTTGGTGGCAAAACCGTCGACAGCCTGCTCTTTAAATAAATTTAAGTTGATAAAGATGACTTCTATTATTTAATCTATTTAATACTTAATTAGTTTTCTAAAATATTTTTTCGCTTCCCATTGCTCAAGCTTGAAGTCAAAATTAATGAATGTCCATATTTTCGTATTATATATCTATACTATCTCTCGTATTGCTACGAAATGAATTTAAATTTAAATACGAGAAATATTCCACAGAAATGTGGAAGTAGTTGGGAATCAAGTGCAACGCAAAGCAAATTTATCGTGATATATTATTACAGAACGTCAATGATTTAGGTTAAACCAGAAAAAGAGTAAATAATTAAATCAAAGAGATATAACATTGGAAAAGTATATTACATACAAATGTTATGCATTCTGAATTTTTTAAAAATGGTTGCTTTTATTGTTTGAGACTCTCAGTAAAAATTCTGCTTTCCTTATGATCAGAATTTGGAAATTTGTAAACGAATGTATGACACGAAATAACATCATGGCCTGATCTTACAAAGATTTTGTCGTTATAGATTGAAAATTAATATTATTTAAAATGTATTTATTATTACTAAATCTCTGATTGTAACAAAATTACGTAACAGAACAACTAGCTGAATCCGTCGAACCAAATGTGCCCAGCATGTTCTCCTTCGTCGGTAATTCCTTTTATACTCCTTCGCATTATTCTTTGCGTTACCACGCATTTCCCCCGTTATACAATCCTCGAACATTCCTCGATATACTACTCATATGTTCACCGCATGCTTAACTGGACATTCAGAAATTTACTTAAGTCATTTTCTTTCAATTACAAACCTCGTTCCTAAATGTTTTGGAGGGAAACAATGCAGTTTTTCCACTGGCGGGAGAAACAGGAAAGTCTTTATTGAGAAGCGCAATTCCTCCAAAAAACAATAGAAGGGCCTGAAAGATCTCATTTTGCAGAATTCGGCTTAAGAAACAGAACTCGGTTCCCATGGGAAGGAGATGGTGTGAGGTGAAATTGGTGAGAGCTGTGGAGATTGAGAGTGAAGCTGGATGTAGTAGGGTATAGATAGAAAATAGAATTCACACATTTTTCTCAGTACAAAATGATAACGATAATGTGAGGAAATGCGCGGGAATCTAGAGGCTATTTCTCATTGTTATGATATCACAACAATATTTATTGTTGACAGAGTCGAGGGAATTTACCACGACAATTACAAAGACCTACACAAATTGTTCCAGAAATGCATGATATGAAACCTTAAAGCAATAATAATAATAATAACAATAATAATAATAATAATAATAATAATAATAATAATAATAATAATAATAATAATAATAATAAAAATGATGATCATGGCATGATAAATGGTATATTCGTGGCTGGTCTCAGGCCAAAAAGCCTACTCTTCCGCCTAACCTCTTAAATTTACATTTACAAAAAATACAGTTGAGACAATCCATTTATGAAACTAGAGTCATCTAGTTATTTCTAGCGACTTGCATTTCTTGCACGTACACCTCTCATAATTTGCAAGATCTGACCTGAAGTGTTTCTTCCTTCGCGCCCGTAGGAAAATGGCTGTCAATATCGGGGGGACGCGGCGAAGTTGGTAACAAATGGAGCATGCGGAAATGAAAAGAAACTTGCGAATTTTTCGCTCTGATCGCGTTACGCTTCGTGACACGATAAGGGCTTCGACGATCGTTGCAACGGCGTTTCTCTAACTCAATCAGGAGGCGACGGCGTCGACTCAAGCTCGTCGCCCTACTCAGAAAACGCGCTTTATTCCTTTTGATTCACGGGGAAATCTTCCTCCCGGTTAGGTAGACACGATATCAAATACACTTGACACTCCGACAGAATAATATCAAAGGCGTGAGGAAGGAGAGAGAGGAATACAGTATTACTAGTGTAAACTTTTCCGTTTAAGGTCTATTCCCTTATTTGAATTGTTCAACTTTCTTTTTCTTACTCCCGTCTTTTTTTATTATTACTTCGCGCCGTTCTTGTGTTTGAACAAAAGCGCGTCGAGCTGCTGGGAGGGGAAGGGGGTGAAGTGTGGAGGGAGATGGTTGGGGGGAAGGGAGCTGAGAAGAAAGGAGAGAGACAGACAGCCTTCGCGGGAGCGAGACGGGGAATAAACTCAATTTTGTGAAATTGTAGAGTGACTGCGAAAGAAAAGATCAAAGTGATACTAAAACAGACATAACACGTGCGGACTGCAGACCCATCCGTCAGGCAATATTCGAAGCGCGATAAATGGGATGGAGGGGGAATGAGAAGTAGGCGCTAATAAGTTGAATGGAAACGGTGAATATGCAGATAGCAGGGGATGGTTGTAATCGGGTTGGGAAGGTCCCATCAAGCCAATAAGACGCAGAGCGTCGCCTGCAGGAATTCTTTTACATCAAACCCATATGCAAAAAAAAGGAGCGGAAACCAAGCTATCGCGTCGGTGTAGAACGGGACGGAGGGGTAAAAAAAATTAAGGGAAGGCGCTGGAGTTCGCGAGGAACCACCCAGAAGGCCTCAGGGTGGGGTGACGAAGGGAGGCTGAGAGCAAACAAGTGAATGAAGAAAAGAATTTCTACATCTCTTGAAATTAAATCAGGTAAATCATTTGATTTTCTTCCTCCATCCACAATCACATTTGACAATTTACACACCAACACACAGAAAAAGTCAACTCTCCCTCCTCTTCCCTGAAGAATAGAATCTATTTGCTGTCTTATTCTTTTCTGTAAGCTCTCCTCAGAGCCCCCGCGAAGCGAGGCAAAAACTCAATACAATCTTGTCCTTTTTGTTTTAAAGAATTAAACGAGTTTGAGGAGGCGTATGGAGATTGAAAGGGGAAAATAGCCAGTAACATTTTTGCTCTTTAAATATATCCAAGAATCCAAGAGTCTTCGACTGGGGTGGAGAGGAGGGGGGAGACAATTGAAAACTCTGTCGGAAGGAAATAGCGGAAGACATCCTCTCCGTCGTCTTCTCGTTTCTTCCAGCGAGAAGAAGTCTTTTCCTCTACGCGCCCTGCGGCATTGCAGAATTCTTTTCTGAGGGAATCCAGGTAGAAGGACGGAGTCGGAAAGACCGGCGGTGCGACGGTGTACTGTAAAGCAAGATTCCTTGTAATCCTTTGCTTTTCAATGTAGGAAGTAACTGCTTCCATAATATTTTCTGACTGGAGACCAAAAGTAATTCTACATCAGTTGTCTGCAATATGTTAGAAATTTTAAAATATAGGAGCCTTGCGGTGAATTTTCATTCATACCAATTTGTTTGTTATTAATTCGCAAATAACTTCAGAGAAGACCTGCTACTGAATATCAATACAGGAAGAAAATGAGTCTAAAATACTGCTTATGCAACGCTGCACAACAGAACAAGATTCGTTGTGCTTGTAATCCTGTACTTTTCAAAGCAGTGTCAGTACTTTCGAATTGTTTTGAGACCGGTGTAAAAATATTTCACTAACATTACACTTCAGCGGCTTGCAACGTATTATAGATAACCCGGTTAAGTAGCATCAAAATTAATCACCACTAAAAATTATATATTTACGGTTCATTTGACTGTTGAGTTTCCATTTTGTTTGTTGAGGTTATAATAGTTTTAATCTATGTAGACCAGCTTTCTAATGCATGATTTTCATAAATAAATGGCCGAGAAATAACGGGTTATTTAAGGTAATCTTATATAATGTCAGTACTTCGAGAAAGTAAATTGTAGAGTATACAGGCAGATCTGTACGCTATTAAGAGATTCTTGAATATTGCTAAAATCGAAAATGACATGTAAAAACGGTGTACAATACTGGAAGCTTCCTTGTAGTTTTTCAATTTCGAAAGTAGTCACTATCAGAGATTCCCAAATATTTTGTGATTGGAACTTTAAAGAGTGAAAACAGATTGCAAGCACCCACATGTACGACCACATGTACAATATTTTTCGAAAATTAAGTTAGAAAATTTCAGTGAGATAAAATAAATACTAGAGAAAAAAGTAAGTTGGTTTTCAGAATAAAAAGCGGCAATAAAACTGACAAATAAACCATGTGGATCCATTTATTAACGAATGAAAAAAGTCAAACCGAGAAATTAACCCAAAAGCTCTCATATCATACCAACGAACAATGAAATCGGCTTGGATGATCAATGGTAATATGCTATTATTTGAAGGGAATGTGAGCATTGCGTGTTTGAGCTGTAGCATTTGTTACATTTTTTCTTGTAAAAAACAGCGATTAGTTAACAGCTCTACTGATAGTATGATCCTTAAGAATTTGCTGACCCAAATTAATACGATTTTTTTTTCATTTCGGCGGGCTTATCACTTGACATAACATTACATCTGATCACATCATCCACCTTCCAAACGCTGAATATACGAGTCAATTTGATGATCAACAATTAAACAAGCTCAAAGTAAGTTTTTTTTATAGACGTACTTATCGCTTTGACACAACATTATAACCGACGGTACGATCTCCGTTAACAAACGGCTAAAGGCATCACGTGTATAAAGACATCTAAGACCCGATGACGTCACGGCTTACGAACCTCGTTATGTGCCTTGCGCTTGCCAGACTCAGTTTTCCACGCCGTACAAGACGAGAGAGCCGAACGCTTCTAATTAGTAATTAAGATTCCCAATTAGACAATCTAACACAATCAAGTATGCTCATCATCACATGCACAAACCCAGTTACCTTTATCTTCTGGGCTTCTGGGCTGCAGCTAAATAAGCTCTTAGCTTATTAACTTAATGACGGAGGTAATTCCTGCTGTGTTCGCCTCCCGCTCATCGTAGACATAGCGTCACCCAGGCACTCATTATGGGGATAATCCTTAATTAAGCAGCCGTTTTATGCACATGGACGACACTGAAACAATAACGATCGGCTGGGAGAGTGAATGCAACGAAGCTACTTTGCGACGTGCGACGAAGTCATTTAGATTTCTTTGCAGCATTATTCACGGAAGTTACTGGAAGGTAAGAGTTCACAGCACGCTCTTTAGCATAGGCAATGAAAAGACGTGATCCAATGATGTATTATGTACGCTACAGTTTAAGAGAATCAGCTCAATAGCTTTTAAAAAACAGCAATAGTCACAGTAGGAATAGGTTATATGCATTATCGAATCCATCAAAAACCGAAAAAAGTTGGATATTCCAAAAGGCTTGTCTTCGTTATTTTCTTCTAACGAAACCTTAGACCCGCAACTTTTAAAATTTCTTTATTTGCCGTTATACTCTAAAATTTACAAAATTATTTTTTTCAGAATAGAACTATTCTACTTATTCATTGAAATCAACCGCTGCCTGAATGAGAATTCTAAAAGCCAAGTCCTCTGATCTGTTTCCATGTTTTTTCCCATTAACTTCCGGTCGAATGCTGGAACCACCTTCAAGCACTGACCGAGCGATCCTTCTCCAACCTGCCTTCGCATCCAACATTAGAATCAACCCCACATCGCCCGACCCCTGTTCAGGAAACGGTGTGGGAGGTAATGAATGCGATTAGCTGTGATACTCCCGCAAGAGGAAAATATATGCTATTTACACTCCATTAAGCATAAAATGTACAAACGTGAAAAAAATAATGAAATTCACTGCATATAATGTACCCTCTCACTGCGTATAATTTACTACATGAACTATCAGATAGCAGTTTGTTTTATTCCGATCGCCTGAAAAAAAACTACGACATCTCGAAAAAAAAATGTACTTATTCTTTTCCGATTGCATTCTTTTGAGCAGTAGTCACGACATTTCGCTTCTTGGAACGTCCACAGCCTGCAATGTCTCCTTGTAAGAAATCTTTCGGGGTGACCCAGATTCACGCAAGTCACATTGCAGCCGTCGTATATTATGCCGATATGGAAGCGGGCCCTTCTACAGCGCGGGAGTTGACAAAGGCGATGATTTTAAAACTGTCGCGCTTCAAAGCATTAGCGCATCAATTCTCAAGCGACCGAGAGAGAATAGGAGTGAAAACTGCCCTTAGTCTTGATCAGATGCCAACGCGCCTGTGCTTTGCGAGTAGACGGAGCGGCCGAACACGAATCTCTGCGATGCCGGACGAACAGACAGACATAGCCACTTCAAGTTAGGTAAATTAGATAAAACTCTTGTTTTGAATTCCGTCACTACGAACGACTTTTTTCATTTCAAGGAATTATTAATTTAAAAAAGTCATAATACGTCATAATCTTACTGCACAGATTAAGACGAATTTGCCGTTTATGGCACGAATAACTGCGTCATCATACATTCAGCGGGAGAATCGAGGGGAGGTAGCGGTAAACGCAACAGCCGACCACCTTTTTCCGGAGATGTCATATACCCGTGACGTCACAATAAAGCTCCTTCCCAAAATTAACTTTGATTCTCTCATAAATTTACAATGCTGTTATAAAAAAAAAGCGTACGCGGCTCGTTTGTATTGTAACTTTATTGCATTCGTACAAATTTGAAAACTCGCTCCTAAGGTCGCTCGTATTTAACATGAACTCGTGCAGTAAAGCTTAACACTATAAACTAGTTGCATAAACTACTATTTTGAATAATTAAGAAACTAATGAAAGGTGATGCATACTTTATTGTGAGGGGCTCTGGTACTTTGGTTTGAAAGTAAGCCTCGATAAGCATATATATGCCTGCATTTTATGCGTTTTTATGCGTCATATCTGTTGTACATTGTCGATATGTTGGTGGAAAGGAAAAGATTTAGTAATGAAAGATATATCTATTATTATTATGATTATTACTATGTAATAATTACTCTGTATTAATTATTAAGAGATCTACAAATACTTGAAATCTTTGACATCAAACCGAAGGCTATAAGAGAGGGAATAGGCAATAATGTTGTAACTAGTAGCAAGTAATATATTTTTCTCTGTCCAGCTCATTGCAAATCATAGTAATACACATATTGAAGGAATTAATTATAATCAAATATCATTTCATTATAGTAGCTGAGTGGTCTGAGAAAGCGAAAGGATGTTTTCACTAATTTCAACATCCAATCGATACAAAAGTATGACTTTTTCTTACCTCAATTTAATGACTTGATTTAAATACATTTCTCCCTTTGCTTTTGCCTTCATGGCCCTGCAACATTATTTTGAATTTAAAGTTACATCAACAATATCAGACCATGTAAGTGCAACAAGTTTTTCGCAATTCTTTGCACAACGGTAATAGTCACCGGTATAAAGAATTTGACAGAAATAAACTTTCCGAAAAACAGAGAACAGACCGCACTGGCCAATTCATTTCGAAAGGACACGAAGTTACCTGCATGTATTCGGCACGTACCTTGTAAATCGATATCTGCTCACGTATGCAACCCAGCAGAGAATACGACGGCAGCATTAATAACAACCGGATGTTCACAACGGCGCGGAAACAACGAGGAACAACAGCACGAAAGTGCTCGGGCGACACCGCCGACGAGAAGAAAGAGGCAAAACACGGCTCCGTGACGCGGCGCGACGGCTGCGCGTGAAATATCGACGTAACTAGCATGAAGACATTAAATAGAGGGTGGCTTCTTTAGTCAGCAGCCACGAACGAAAACAAATTAATCACAGCTATCTCTTTCTTGCGCCATTTATCGTACTTTTCCTCCGAGCGATATCCTTCCCTTTTCAACCCTCTCCTCCCCGCTTCCCTTTCTCGCGACGGAGCCGCGAACGCGAGCACTCTCTCTCCCTCTCTCCGCGTAGCTTAGCGTCATAATATAGTAGTTTAGGAAGGTTCGAAATTAGAATTGACAAGCCAAAAAGAAATCCCGAAATATGATCGCCCGGCGCTGGTGACATTCTTTGCGCAAACAGGAGCTCCGCCGTCCCAGGGGGGAAAAATAGCGCAATAAATTAGTGTAAATAGAAACAGGGCCTGGAAGACTGCCGTCGGCTGGTCGGTAAAGGGCGCGGTCGAGCCAGGCGGAGGAGGCGCGGGGACCCGGGGGGATAATTTATAGATAAGGCGGCGGGGTGTTGCGGGGGGCGTGGCGGGGTGAGGGGGTGAAGGGGGTGGGGTGGGGGCGGATAAGCGCGTCAGCCGCCGACGCGGGAGACGCACGCACCTCTTGCGGTGTCCGGCTGCCTGCGACGCCACCCGCGCGCAGTGGGCCGAAATTCGGACCTTGGGGAACATCCATTCACACTACACAAAGATCCAACCTTTCAATTTTCTGTTTATTAATACTATTTGTCTTTTCACAGACCCGGTGAAATTGCCGCGAGAGCGAAAAGAAAAATCATTACAAATGAGGAAATGCCTGTTCAATGTGTAAGTTGAATAATGGCCTGTTTCAATATCAATGGTACAAACAAATTGTTCGTCAGAAAAGTATTTTGGCATAAAAATTCCGCGGAAAGTATGCGTTGCACAGTAACAAGCTTCCTTTTTGTAAAACCCAAAGGTCGAAGCTCGGTTCTTCTCCTCCGCACGTCAACGAGCTCTTCAAGTATTTTGATTTTATACACTTTCAAAACTATTCGTTAAAAGGATTTCATTTATAAATATTGTCCATTTTGTACATATCCAAAGTCTCCTGTCGTTCGGAGGTTAGCATTGATCTCTTCCCGTTTTACGAGGATAGACAGTCTTTGTCGTTGGATTCATTAAGGGATATCTTATTATCCCAAAAAATAAAACGAACCAATCGAAGTGCTATATAATGTAATGAAATTGAAAAGATCGGTGTGTGAAGAATCCTCGAACATTCCATTCCAAGAACCAAAAACACGACTTGGTACGAACTAAACATTCTTTATAAACAATAAAATGTTTCAGACTCTATGAAATTCTTACTCAGATAAGTACTCATAGAACATCACATCCTTGGGTCAACGGAGCTTGCCCTAATAATCCGACAGCGGCGATGTCGGAAAATCGAATCTACCTACAAAGATTTTATTGAATTATATCAGCATGTATCTGCCAAACTATTGCTCCTCAATAAATTGCGATACTCTGGTATTCACATGTACCTATGCTGAAAGCTTTGGCCTTATTCGAAAGCACAATCAGAAATCAGATTATGTATTTGATAACTCGAAGTAAATTAAAGATTAAAAAACTTAACTTCTTTCAATTTTTATACGACGTATTCTTTCGATGTCTGTATTGAACAGCAATTTTAAGTACATATTGCGAGAAAAATGTGTAAATAAAACATGAAAGGGAGGAGTAGGAGTAACGATCTTGTATAAAAAAAAAAGATTTTAATCTTAATGGGTCTTTCTCAAAACATTTCGAATAAAATTAGGTCATATAGAAACGAAAATTTATGCAAGGCTACTGGGGAGGTAAGAAGGCATCTGTGAGTATTAGGTGGACTTAATATAGGTGGTAATATCAATATTTACAAGTGAATGTAGAGTGAGAGAAATATTTCGATCAAACATCCTACATGATACCATCTCTCTCGTTGTCTTTTACGAACATTTTCTCGATAGTAATAAATTCCCTTCCCTTCTAGTCGCTTTTTTCTTTGCTCAATCTAACACCATATTTTCAGCATAAAAATACTGGAAGTAAAAAACATTCTTATTTACAAACAAGAATAAATTAATCTAGAATTTAAAGATATTATTATGTATTACAAATAGGCAGGTCCACAGGAGTACCAAAACAAACACATCACTCTGGTCCGGAATTACTGCAACACTTTTAATGTCCAAATCACATAGTTCGAGGCTCAGAGCAAGGAGGTACAATTTGTCTCTCATGAACGATGGATTTCCTGAGCTAAAGAATTCTAAAATGAATAGCGACACTTAAATATTTATTACATTACTGTCATTTTTTATCTCAGTACGTGTTGAAATATGCCTATTCGTAAACCGTCGAGTATTCTCTTGAGTATGGTAAGGTGTTGCCGGCGAATATATTTACTTCCTGAATAGTTCCATCAAAGTATTCGCTCTCAATGTTCTCGCGGTGGTAAATGGATTGCAGCACATGGGAGCACAAAAAGGGATAACAGACAAATTGTGTTCATTTGCTGCTGTCAATATTTTTTATTAAACAAAATCAAATACTTCTTTCTATCAAAAATTGCCAAAAACTCTCTTCCCTATCCATATTTATAATTCAACTTAATATATTGGTCTAAGAGCTACGGTGGGGATGACGGTCCTCAAAAAACTTGGAAAAATTACACTTCTCCCCCATATATTACACACTGTTTTAACTGTTATTTGAGGCGAAATAATAATAACAATAATAATGATGATAATAATAATAATGGTAATAATAATGGTAATAATAATAATGGTAATAATAATAAAATAACAATAATAACAATAACAACGACAACTTTCGCGGATCATATTTTACACAACACGAAGAGAAGATCTCGAGATTGTCGCGCCACCAGGTTGGAGGCATCCTATATTTCCCAGGATTCTTGAGCCATGGCACCCCGGCCACTGTGCCGTCCGCAGCCTCCGTCACAGCCACCCCCGCCCCCGCCCGCCGCCGCTGTGCTCCGCCGCCGAGTCGTGTGATTTACACTGTAGCGCAGGCCCAATTTGGGAAATTGCCGCGCGCCGTTCGCCATTCGCGACCGCCGCCGCCCCCGCCCCACATCCCCCCACATCCCCGCCCCGTCGCCTGTCTCGCCTTTTTCTGCGACTCCCGTCGCACCTCCTTCAGCACCTGTCCCTCGTTTATTTGGTTTCGTAACGCTGTTCTGTTATATCGCCGTAACGCAAAGGAACGGAGTGCCATCCTTAACGGCCAGCGTCCGTCAAGGATTCAACAGTCCGCCGTCCGTTAAGAATCGAAACAAGAGTTGTAGCTGAAGATAGCGAATGGGTACTTCTAATTCAAGGATTTTTTTTTCTTTTCTTATAAGAAGGTGTTACTATAATGAAAAGTAAGTATTGAACGACGTACATTACATGATAACACAAAGAACTAGGTTGGTTATAAATCTCGGTTAACGCGTCAGGTTCACAAACTTCACTCACGTTCAGTATTTGCTCTTTATCGGTTTAATAACAGTAATATTAATAACTTTGCTCGGCAATACCGGAACGAACATAAACTCCCCAGTTTTGTCACACTCTTTTTCGTATTGGCGCCTGTGCCTTCCGAAGCCCCACAATACTGGCTCATGTCTTTCCCCGTCATCCTCACAAACCTGCTAAGGTGGTTCAGGGCATCAATTGATGTCACTACAGTGCCTCTGACCGGGGGATCTGAACGATCTACTCCCGACGGTGGCAGAATTTTTGACACTAGCTACATTACTAGGCGAGTTCAGCCTCTGTCTGGAGAAAAATTCTAGGGGTTAGCAGTTCTTATCGGTAGATTTTCGTGTTTTCTCCGATCAATACTAGGCAAATACCCTAAGAAACGGCCACGGACTGTGCGCGATCTTTCCTTCTTCTTTGTCCGATTTTTGATTTTGTCCAAGCCTCTTCCCTGTTGCTACCTATCAGCACCTTAAAGACATTCCAAATTTTTCAGTCCTCTAATAGTCAATTTGCAATTTGTTCTTTCATAACATTATGAATATTACTTCCTTTACGAGTACATGTACCTACAATAAAGTTAGAATAAAAAACTGTTTTTAAGGCTCATCTGATTGTTCGCTTTTTTAACAGCTGACTCATCGCCCTAGGGTTTTTTAACATTTCACACCCAGTGTTAATTACAAGAAACATGTCAATTTTATTGTGGTCAGCTCTCTCTAGTGGTGCGAACTTGAGTTATGAAAAGATTGAATGAATGCCAGACATCGATTTAGCAGAGACCGCTAAAGCATTGTATGCTCCTGGCCAGAGTATATTTGTGACGAATGTCGGTTCGAATCTTGATCTAAAACCGTGCTTAGTTGCCATATGCCTGTGGTTAATTCCAAGGGAGAGGCCAAGGTATAAAGCAAATGGTGATTAGTCCTCTTCAAAATTGAAACTGGGAGTGACAGAGTTAAGATACGTTTGCAGGTGTCGAGAGTGGCTCCGGGCGCAGGACATGTGCCGCCTCCTTTTACTCCTTGCCTTCACCAGCTCCCGAGAAGCAACGGCGATCGATGACGATTTACAGCTGTTTTACGACTATGTGGAGTTTCTTCAATGCGATTAAATGCACCAATCCGTTTCTTCTAGGAACGACCTCGAGAAACCTCGGTGCTGGGTGTAAATGAGTGGTGTAATGACACGCGGCGCTGAAAATTGACGCAGGGACAAGTCTGGTATTTCAAGAGTACCAAAGCTCGCAGTCTCAATGTTATTTTTTTTTCATTCACTGTGCATTTTGACTAATCAAAACTTCAATTTATCTATTCCTAATGCTCGATGTTGATTTCTTTTGATTTATTTAAAAAAAAATGAAACTGTATATGACGTATGGGGGAGATGATTATCTGCGCACGTTTTCTTCAGTATCAGAATCCCATGCCAACATTTTAATTATAAATAGTTGAAAAATGAATGAAATATAAAATAATAATAATAATAATAATAATAATAATAATAATAATAATTAAAAACCGCAATATTAGTACCATTTGGAAAACTATATATTTTTGTTCCCGAGTTCTAGAAAAACTATTTGCAGCGGTAAACGAACTACAAATTTGATTTGTCTGCATTGCTAACAATATAGTAACTCACCCTCAGCATTACTCCTACCACTACAAGTAAAAGGAGAGCTCAACAAAACGTGCGCATACACTGAAAAAAAGGATACCATAATTGCCAACAAGATTTCAATAGTTACACAAAACCTTCGTATGCGAAACAGATACCTTATTGCTTTACTCCCTTTCCTAGCTACAACAGCATCTAAGATTGCTGACCTTGATAGACCAACCTTGATGGACCAACCGGCCTGTGATTTCTGAGAGGTTGATGTTGCTTCATAAACGGACCTGTCGGCCTTATCAAGCCTAATCATGTTGCAAAGCACTAGCTGGCCATAGCAGCCAGGTACCTTGTCAGATTAATTACGTATTGAAGAAAATATACATTGAAAAACATTCAACATCTGTTAAACACACACACACACAAACACACACACACACACACACACACACACACACACACATATATATATATATATATATATATATATATATATATATATATATATATATATACATATATATGTATATATGTATATATCACATTTCAATTACGTAATACACATGATGCGATAATTATGACTTTATCAAGCAAAGAAAACATAACTGTCATTCTTGCTCAAAACGGAAAAGAAGTTTAATAATTATATTATTTTCCGTCTGTGCTGTTACACATGTAAATATAAATGTAGAAAGGCAAACTAATTACGTTATATATTTATCAGCTTCCAGTCCCAGGCCCTCGGCGGGCTCTTGGAAGTGTGTGTGTGGGGGGGGGGCAGGAAGTTGCGCGCGCGCCTCAAAGCTTGCTGCAACCTGAGTGCTACGCAATATTATCCGTTCATCCTAAGAAAAATTCTGATTTAAAGAAGTACAAATGTAAGTTCACTACATAAGAACTAATTTGAACCATCGGTTGTTAAATTAACCTTTCATCAAAACTACTGCAAACGAAGAAGAGCATGCGTGTTGCTGGCCGATAAGGACCTGATATCAGCTGAGGATTGACGAGGAAGTGCGTGGGAAGTGGAGCGGCTGTTGGACCGCAGCGTCGCGCCGCCGATCTGATTCAGTTCAGTTTGGAAGGGCTATGAGAGTGACTGTCCTTTCAGGAAAGTTTCTTCGAAGTGGCGAAAAGCGCATCGTTGTGAAAGTTTTCAATTTGTTATTGTAGAAAAATATGTCGTTGGCAAAGCAAATCGTTGAACGTACTATGAGTTCACTGGTAAGTACCGTATTGAAACTTATAGTGCTGCATCAGTGTGTATTATAATCTAAAGGATATTGGTGAATATCTTTTAATAGGTGCCAGACTACAGAGTCTAAAATACCTCTTTGAAGTGAAAATCTTATTTCATTGGAAGTAAACGGGCGAATGAAGTTCGAAAGAAAATGATACCTTCATTTACACCGCCTATTTGAAATCAAACAAGAATTGTCAACCAAGATTAAAAGAGAATGGTGGAATGGAATTGCAACTTTTAGGTACGTATATATTTCTATCATGAGTTGTAATAATAAAAAGGCATATATTAGTGTGTGTGCATTTCTATAACCTACAAAACTTGGCCATTAATCCAGCTCAAAGTTATTTTAATGTAAATTGTAAAATTCCTCTAAAAGCTTATGTCGAACAAGATAAACAATTATTTCGTTTTACATAATCGGTTTGAATCCTTTCAATTCAAATTCTAACATTGTTAAGTGGATATGGGGCTTGGCATCCAAACTCATTATTTTGCATTCCTTTGTGCATTTTTTAATAGTAAAAAAAGTACCTATTAAAAAAGTTTATTTGATTAGTTTTTAATACTCAATTAAGCATTGCAAATGTGTATTAAAATGTAAAGAAAAAATATTTATTATGTTGCCAATTCATTGAAATAATTTTAATATAGTCTTGAAGTGTCATTAATGGCAATTAGAAATTGTAGAATTAATTGTTGTGTAGTATTCCCATATGTTATAAGTGTACAGAATTTTGATTACTGTATTTAAATTGAGACTAAAGCCTATCATGTTCTGTAAATAATTGAACAAAATAATAATGCATTCCTCGAAAAAAAAAAAAACCCTGCTGTAAAACACTTTCTATTTTTTTATTTTTCAATAATTATCACTTTAATTATATTTTCAAATACTATTATATTTTTCAGGTAGTTTTGGCACAAGTGATGGAAATTGGTCATTGAAATAGGTGATGGTTCATCAATGCAGATATTCATGGATATTGTTAATTCTAAATGGCTATTGCATTCTATAACAAGATCATGAACATGTGTTTGAAGGTGATGCCAATATACATTTTGCTAATTTTGCAAGCATCATGGACTTTTGTGATTTCATTCGTATTCAACATTCACAAATTGTGTATACATTAATGGTTCAATTATTTTAGTGTGTATCATTTTTGACCAGGCAAGTTATTTTAAAATTCTCATTAGGTAATATAACTTGTATTATAATTCTGTTATAGTTTCAATGTGTACTATTTAGTAGTGCTCTCAGAATGATTACAAATGAGCATGAGTAATATAAAAAATTCACATTCCCACTAGAAAAGTGTCACTAACTTCAAAATGCTGGTTTTTCAGGACATTGTTTTACAACTAGAGTTCTGAATCAAGTTCATGGAGTGTGACTATTTGTAATTTTCTTTTGAAAGATTATTAATTTTTACTTCGGTTTCCAAGGAAAAAAGATTTCAAGTTTTTTCATAATTTAGGGTTCTCCACAGTGTGCTGTTTGTGGCAAATAGTACGGATAACACTGCATTCTCAAACATGCAATGATTTTGGCTATTATTCATCTTCAAAATTGCCAGAGAAAAATATCTCAGATTGTGTTAATGATTCTTGGGCAAAGAAATGTCATTACTGTTGTAATAGTGTTGACCTTGATAATTTTCTGAAACATTTCCCTTGTCAAGTGAATAAAATACTTTCCTCTTGAAATAAAACAATTAAATATTACTAGACATGATTCTCGTGCCCTTTAAAATGCTAAAACCTGCATACATATGCCAAATAAAATTTGACAAAACATGCACAATCAAATTTTACCTTGGTATTTTTTTCATTGTCTTTTGAAACAGGAACACTAAACAATTTTTCAAAATTTTACTCAGTCAAATTCATCCTTTTGTGAGAAATGAATCTTTTTGAACATTCTACTACATTACCAGATGTAATTGGAGCATATTTGTAAGATGAAATCTGAGCCAATATGAGGTCAAATTCTGCATTTTCTGCTCTTGAATCTCAAATTTTTTTTTCTTTAAATTTCATAGAAGTTTTAAATTGAATTTGAATTTACTGGTTTTTATAATTTTTCCTCAGCAGTCACACTTGCATGTCCAAACACAAATTTCGAAGACATTGTAATATCTTCAACAATATTTAATGACTTCAATAGAGGTAATCCTGCTGTTTTCAATTTGTGAATTGGTATAGGCAATTTTACAAAATTTAATTAAATATGCATTTTTATTTTATTTTTTTATATACATGGTTTTATAACATATTTTATTTTATTTTTTTTGCATACAAGCAGACTAAGAGTCTGCACCTAATTATTTTCCCTTCCCTTGTATCACGGTCAGTTACCAGTGATACTGAGTAGTGATTTATGTGTGTGTGAAATTAATCAATAGTAATCGAAGAATATAATCCTAAATTTTGAAGCAATCCAGAAAAGTATGCATTTAACAAAATAACTTGCCAAATTTAAAAGTCACTTCAGAACTGGTTATTAATTTGCTAAGAAAACTTATTATTTGACTCATCCAATAAAATGAAGGCCAAGCATTTCGTCCCACGCTAAAGTGATGAGTCTTCTCCCACCTTACACAATACTTAAATTATGATTTATCCCGACCTCTCACTATATTTATTCGCTGTTATTGAGTGCACATTCTTCTCTACAATTTTTTATTGTTGCATTCAGGTGATAATAACAATAGTTATGACACTAACTTGTTGGGAGTGTAGGATTTGTAAATGCAGGCCAATGAGCTTATTCATTGTCAAATGGGCAAAGAGGTTTGTAAGCAATGAGATTGATTCAAATTGCAGACCCAGCAGGTAAATCAATGCTGGGCAATACATTTTAATTCCAGGTTTTAAATTAATTTAACTAATTTAATTTGATTTTATAGTATGTTTGTACATTTAGATTACAGAAATTGAAATAACAGAAGTAAAAAATATAAATATGATTTATGTTGGTGTTTTCTTCCATATACTTTTTTGATTTTAACAGTATGTAAACTATTTATGAATTCATTGTAATTGTAAACTAAGTGTTAATTTTATGTAGATGAATTTTGTGCTAGTGAATGCAAGAACCATAAGTATAATGAAGGGACTAATAGAATTGAACTTTTAGTAACCAAAATTAATATAAACATAAAACAAGAATATTAAATTTGTAAAATGAAAGGTTAAAAGAAATAAACAACAAATACATTCGAAAATAATTTTCAGCTACATATTGAGCCATAATTTAAATAAATCTTGGCATTTTTATAAAATAAATGTGAATTAAATTTGTTTTTTGGGGATCAGTAATAAAAGTTGCTATTTAAATGTACTTGTGAAACAGTTTTAAAATAGTTTTGAAACATTTATAAAACGTTTTTAAAATCATTTTGTAACAGTTATAAAATATTTTTGAAATAATTACTAATGACTGTAAACATGTTCTTAGTCTCCTTGTGTATTTAATCCACCTGATCACATAAATGATTAAGTGGTACATAAATGTTTCATTATCATTTGTTAGCTATTAAGTTTATGTCAATATATTTCATTCTATTGTGAGTTATGTTATATTTTACACATTTTACTTTACTAAATAAATATTTTAATGTTAAATTCTAATATTTTATTTTTAGGTACAGGCTGTTTCAGAATATTCATTATATATATATATATATATATATATATATATATATATATATAACATTTTCATTCAACAACAATGCAGGCATATTGATGTATGTATATCTACCGTAATAACAGTCAGACTGCTGAATTTAAAGGCTTTTGAAGCTTGTTGTGAAATTTAATTATCACTAAATGCATAATTTTTATGCAATTATTTCCGTTTTTACGGTGTCTGGTTGTGTAGGTAAATATACCGATCTGTTGTTGGATCAAAATTAATGAATATTCTATTAATAGCAAGTACTACGTATAACCCATCCTATACCCGTCAACGATCAGTAATTGTAACACCAATAAGAAATGCTTCAATATGGCAACACGTACGGCTGGCCCTTCAACCAGTATAGCTGTGCAAGCCGACACGGAAGGCCGGCTCCTTCTATCAGTTTGGCCCGGATGCGTCATGACGGTAGGCTGGATCCTCCAACCTGTATTGCTCGCTTATGCCGCGCAGATAGCCAACTCTTCCAACAAGGTTGCTTGGGCTCGGCAGCTTCTACCCGTGCACTCTGACAAGGTGAATTCAGAGGAGTGCAACAAGGGACTCTTTACGATGCAACTTTTCGTTCCAACTATCTCCGTCACGAAACAGCAACAGTGAACCTGGTTGGGCCTATATTATCATGCGTTCCCTTGATGCAGTATAATGGATCAGGTATACTGCAACTGTTCTTTTTTCTCCGTGTAGTGAAGCTACATTTATATTCAGAAGCAAAATAAGGCTTGATGTCTGAAAATCATACAGTGCTAAAATCAGTATTAAAAATCTTTTCACTTTAATCGAGTACAAAATTTTCCAATGAAGAGACGATTTTCACTACTGTTTGCCTTATTCGTGAATGTTTTTTGGACTTGGAAATATTTTGATCCATTTCGTCTTAATAATCAGAGATTAATTAGTTATTCACGATTTTACTCCTTCGAATTATATAATACTTTATTCAATGGAACTTGTTTCGTAGCCAGTAAATAATTTAACTAATAACAGATATTAAAAAGAAAAATACCTAAACTTTGTTTCAATAACTCTTGAAAAGTATTGTCCATGTTATTTACTTTGCTATAATTTTTGTAATAGTTGACGTTTAACGTTACTAGTTAACGTTTTGAAGACACGATTTGAAAGGCTCAAATTATATGAAATTTGGCGCATTAATGCAGATCACATATAAGGAAGTGAGCCATCTTTAGATGTTGAAGGTTTTATGTAGCGTCTGAAATATTTAAAAAACGTTTCTGCATATTCTAGTGTGATACAATTTTTTAAAGCGTTAAATATTAAATATTACAACAATATTTAGGGAAAACCTCTACAATGGCTTCTCGCAGTGTGGTCGCGAGTTCTATTCCCCGTGGAGTTGTAGCTTGCATTTAAAATCGTCTCAGTTTCTGTAGTTGTGTGAAGAACAGCTCAGGCTGGCGGAGTTTGCTGTCACGGTGAAGGGAATGGGCTGTGTTGGACACATTTCTCTCTTATCTCTCAAGGATGCAAATTAAACTAGGCCCAGTAATGGGAGACACCTTTACTTGGAAGGCAGAGTCAGACAATCGACCTAACATGCCAAACGCATACATTCATGTTTAGGCACGATGCTAGCAGTTAAATTTCAGGGCAAGAAAAATTTACCTATACTTTAATTTGTAGTTAATTATCTATTTTTAATCATTTTTTAAAATAAAACGTATATTTTTTGCCGAAGTGAATTATAGGGACGTGGTATAAAAAATGTAAATCATTGAAGAGAACGGATTTTTTTTCAAGAAACGAGAGCGAATTTCAAATATTCCGACAGTTATTACATTACGATAAAATGCCATCTTTCTTGAATGCTTCTTGGACTCTTTTAGTGTCTGTAACACACTGTTTCATGCACTAAAATATATGTCCTTTTTTATTATATTGTATTGTATTGTATGTATAGTGATTGTATTCTGAGTCATCTAGAATCAATTTGAAACGGAGGTTTAAAAGAGTTAAATTCTGCAATATCTAATTCAGAACCATTGAGCACCAACTCAAACTACAATATCAATACACCACTGTAGTTAACAAATCATACTCATCCATTGCAAAAAAAAAAAAAATAAAGCAAACCAAGCACGTTACAGACAATATAATGGGGTAATAACGCCAGATCCCAACCTACCTCACATTTTCAATTAGAAGTATGACGGTAATCGCAGGCCATATACTCATTATATACTGAATTATGAAATGAATTTAGATATGGCAAAACTTGAAAATTACGCCTTCAAACAATTGTCCATGGTGAATGTGAACTTGAGCGAAAACAGAAAAGGTTATTTTTCTCGAAACGAACTTCGGTTAGAATCTGCCGCTATTACGCTGAGCTCCTAATTTCATATATTCATTAAGCATTCATGGAAAAATTCACAACATCCTTCGAGCTGAAGTCGCAATTCGACACATTCATAACACAGATTTCACTTAAAGAAATTATTTGTATATGTAATAAGGCATTATTATAAGTCCGAGCAAACATTTTCATGAGAAATAAAATGCCAAATCTGTCACGTGGTTTTTTCTAGGTAAAATATCTCAAGAAATTATTTCAGTACCAAGCAAAACTGACGGAAATGTCTTGTATCTGACGCTAAGTTGTGTTCGATTAGTTTTCTTGATTTGAATCACTCCTCTGGAACTTATCAAATCTTCAATTTCTGGAAACCATTATTTGAAATTGGCGAATCTCTAACTAGAACATAACTAGAGACAATTTCATTTACTGCAATTGAAAGAGTTCTTATTACTATATAGTAGTTTACAATTCAATTGCACCATAATCATACGAAATAAATTTATTAACAATTGATACAATTTTACGATTTTCATCAATAGATTGTGTCAAGTAGAGATTCTAAAATTCCTGACATTAATTTGCCAAGAGATTGGGCCCTTCACAAAAGCAGCAAGAACAAGAATGTAGACAAAATAACGATCATTTATTTGACACAGATGAAACATTTCATATCTCCAGACAAAAGCATCAAAGAGTCCGAAATAAACCTACAGACAGCCAGTCAACTCTATATCGCCAATTATTCCCAAACGCGATCCTTTCTCTTTTCAAAAGTCGCCACTCTCGAGTTGTAGCACTCATGTTCTTTATCTGTCCAGTTCTTTCCACAATCCCGAAGTCCATCCCAGCGGTCAAGACAATGTCATTTGTCTGTCCATTCCATCGTTAATTTAATAACAACCTCTTGATGAAAGGGAAAATATAAAGAGCTTACTTCTGACGCAATCGCATTCCGCCAAAAATTTTATAAAGCCAAAGACTGCAAATCCAATTAAGCAAAGTTTCCCGACGTCCAGCAGCTGGGCGATCATTACGTTCTTCGACGACGGTGGGGGCAGGGCAGGGGGGAAAGGCAGGAAGGGGGAGGGGACGGGGACGGGGTACAAGCGTGTGCAACAGGGGAATTATCCCGTGAACCAAGCTCAGAGTAATTGGATCCTGGTTGGGTTGTCGCGATCAAAAAGCAACGACAGCTACCGTACTGCTCAGGGGAGGCGCTTGCTACTAATTCCGTCCGCGAGCAGCGCCGCCCCCCTGCCTCCGCCCCCGCCGCTGCCACCCCCGAAAATCAAGTACAAGTGTGACATTTTTCGAAGTGAAAAAAGGAGCGAGAGAGACGAAGCTAACGCTTAATCAAGTCAATTTACTTGAAGCGAAAACTGCTGGGCGTGTCGTACACGCGTGTTCCGTGCGTGTGGACACGATAAGCCGAGCCCAAGCTCCGACGCCGCTGCGCTCTAACAGTTAATGGTGGTCTTCGCCATCTTTGACCGTCTGAGATTTGAGTGCTTTAGAGTACAGTGATACAGATTCCATCATGCAGAAACGAGCGTCTCAGGTATTGATTACCCTTTAAGCATGTTTCGTGACATGCCCAATCAACAATCGAGGCGATTGGGATTAGAAATGATATCAAGAAGATCAATTGAGATTTTTTTCGTTTCAGTTAGAAGCTGACAAGCCACTCGAAAAGTAATGTAATAAAAGAGGCAGTATTGTATACAGTACATGTAACGCAATAAATTTTATTTTTATGTTCATCACCTGATGTACAAAATTCTTCGAATTTGTCTCTTCTGCAAACGTCACATGAGGTGGCTTATAATTACCTAATCTCAAGCACATCCATTATGCAAAAAGTATGATTTCGAATTTTCATATTTGTTATGAGAAGAAACATAAAACTGTTTCAAATATGCCACTATCTCTTTATTTCTTTTCACGGTAAGGGCATACATTAGCGGGGTATTCTGTCGACAAAAAGCTATTTCAAAGTGACTTTATTTTCGGTATTAAATGAAGTTATTTAAAATATATCAATGTTCTCAAACACGCCACACAGAGGTGCAATAATAAATACGGAATGCGTTCTCAATACTTAAAGAACTATTTCAAAATATTAACAAATACATTTATTTGGATCTCTAGGTAGGACTCTTAAAATTAAATATGACATTGAAATACTTAAATTTCTATTTATACATTGCTCTAAGCCGTTGTGTTTTTTATTCTATTCCCGTTCTTCTATTATTTGCCCAGACTCAATTTAGTCACTTTTGAAAAAACAATGTTTTCATTTATGATTTAACAGAAGTATGATGGTATGAAAGAAAATACCACATACGTACTAAATAACCTTTTTGTTTATTGCTTGTGAACGTCGTTTCACGTTGAGCATAATTAAAGGAAAAGAAAATGATAATATAATATAATTAACGTTATACGAAAACATCTAATCGATAAGATATTATTAGTTTTCACACACAAACACACACACACACACACACACACACACACACACACACAATAGAATGAGGGGGTGAAGAAAAGAATGAAAAAGAATATCTTTAATTTTTCTGGAATATCTTCAGTACGATACTTCTTGGAAGCCCAGTAATCATTATTCCACCCCGAGTACAAACCAACTACACCTAGCACCACCGATCTGGCGCCGGTTGACAACCGCCGCTCTCGATTAAGCCGTTGCGGCGCACAAGCACGTGATCTGCCGTGTTCCGGCCACCCAGGTGCCGGGGCTTCCCCTTACCAGCCGATCGCCAACCGGTCGGGCAATCAGTGCTGACACCTTGTGGGAGATGTCGGAACCGGCGGAACAAGTGACGAGCGGCGCTCGCTCGCGCGCGCATCGGACCGACGGCACCGCCGCCGCCTCCGCCGCCGCCGCCGCCGCCGGCGCCGCCGCCGCCGCCGCCACCGCCGCCACCGCCGCCGCCACGACCGCCACCGCTGCCGCCGCCGCCGCCACCGCTGCCGCCTCCACCGCTGCCACCGCCGCCGCCACCGCCACCGCCACCGTCACCGCCACCGCCGCCGCCGTCGACAACGACGCCAACGCCGTCGACGAGGACGCTGGCGCCTCCAGGGGGAGCGAACCCGTCGGCCGCCGCCACGTAAATTAACAAATCCAAAACCGAGGGAGCAGCGGCGTGCGGGAGGGCGGGACTACGAGGCTTGCTTCACTGCGTGTTCAATCAATTTCTGTCAATGGCGGCCCGGCCGGCGGGCCGACGAGGCGGAAAACACGGCGACGCGACGAGAGCGCCGGGAGAACGCCCGGCCGCGCCGGCCTGCGTCGTCCAATTACGTCTTGTCACCGGTAAGTGGCGTGAAAGACGGGTTTAAAAGGCTACCGGGATATGCGAACTGCCGCGGACGCTACCGCCGCCGCCGCCACCGCCCCCGGCGCCGGCCCCCCCCCCGGACGCGCCAAGCTACGTTCGCACCGCGAGCGGGACTAACGGAGAGGGAGCGGGGACACGGCGCGGGCGTCGAGGAGGACGGGGGCGGCGCGACGGTAGGGCCGGGAGGCACGTATGGTGAAGCAACAAGAGGAAAGGCACAGTACGCCTTTCTGATCACAGGTGCAGATGTGGCGGATGGCTGTAGATTGACTAGGGGTTGGAAATAAGACGTGGCGGTGGTTGGTCAAATGAACTTAGAAAATATGGCCATTGCATGATTATGATTTCCATTTGATAGTTTTAAAGGGTGATAATTTTGGTGATGATTGCCTGCAAAATAAATTGGATTTCATTCTTGTTATGATAATACTAGTGTTGGTAGGGGGGGTAATGTCACCCCCCCCCCCCCGGGTGGATGAAATGATGGCAATGGAGTACATGGTTTCGAACGAAGTGGTGATTACAGTGATGGTAAGGGATGTTAGATTTACAAATGGTAGTAATGCTGGCAAAAAAGAAGGTAAATATTCAAAATGGTGCATCATTAGAGAAACCAATATCAGATTATACTGCAGATTTCATGATACTGATTAATCAGATCAGGAAACACTAAATGCACGGCTGAAGAGAATCGTACTATACAGAGCCTACAGCAACCGGCATCCTTTTGTGTTCACTACCTCCGCCAGCGTCGAGGTTGAGGATTCGGGGAGATGCACTGCGAGTAGAATCTGTACTAATAAAAGTGAATTCAACGACTTGGAACCGACATCGATACCACAAAAAGTAGCGTATGAATAGATAATTTAAACAAAATGTTTGTAGATGTACCGCGACCATTTTTCGCCTCTCGCTTATAGCACGTGGTTCCTAATGTATTTCGCCAGGGCCCAGTAGTGCTGGAGCAAAACTGGTACCTAATTTATTCCCTAGAGGCCAGTAGTGGTGCATAAAATTACAAAAAATTCATCTAATAGCAATATATTGTAAAATAAAATGAAAGAAAATTATAATATTTTATTAAAATTTGAACCAGTTACTATAAAAATAATATTCTTAAACACCGTGGTGTATATAAAATTGATCTTTTCACTCATTCGTAAGGATTGAATATGAAGAAAGCCCGGGCAACGCCGGGTATTTTGCTAGTAAGCTAAACTACGGGCAGCAACAACAGGAGTGACGTCACAACGTCACTGACGTTGGTTAATGACACCGGGCGCGTCAACAGCTTAGGTCGTTAGTCCCGTAAGTGTAGTGCATTCTTTTTTTCTCTGGAGATGGTGGTGATCTTCCCCCGCTGGATGGCAAGATCCGGTGCCGACCTACCGTCGGCTAGTAGGGTTTCCCCCTAACCAGGACTCTCCCACCAGCGGGGCGCCGCCCCAGCCGGGGCAAGCTCTAATCTCCCGGCCGGTCTCCCGGAGTATGTGGTAGTGTAGTGCATGTTAGTGTAAGTGTGTGTGTGTAAGGGAGAGGATACGACAAGGAAGAGGAAGATAAGATCGCGCGCTGTCCGTGCCCCGTTTGTCTCCTGCACTCCCCTGATGTTGATCGGAGAAACCACGGTAAACGACCGATCAGAGCAGCCGGCCGCTAGAATTCTCCTCCAGACAGCGACTGAATTCGCCCAAGCTGAAAAAACAGGAGTGACGTATCGAGACGGAAGCAGCGGCGTCCGCGGTGAAACAGCCCCCGCCTGCAGCCCAAGCGCTCCCGATGAAACTGTAACTCCCGGGTGCGGGGGCGCCAATAAAAATAGACGACGCGCCGCGCGCTGCTGAGGGGCGGCGGCGCCCGCTGCGCGTGTATTTACGCGGAAGCACCGGCGCGAGGAGGCGGCGACACGGAGGACACACGCCGGCGAAGGGGAGGGGCGGGGGGGGTGGATGGGGGGGGAGGGCGGGATGGGCGGGGATGAGAGAGGGCGGGATGGGAGGGGATGGTATGGGAGGGTAGGGGCGGGGATGGGAGGGGATGGGGCAGGGGCGAGGAGGGACGGGGGGGCGGGGAGGGTAGCCGGGCCGGGGGCGGAGCGGGGCGAGGGGCGGGGGGGGGGCGAGAGGTGGGGCATATAGGGCTGGGGGGCGGGCCGGGGGGGCAGGGGCGGGGCGGGGGCGGGGGGGCGGCGGCGATCAGGGTCCTCGCAGGGCGAGCTTCAGAGCGGAATTGCAAACCTGCGAGTGCAGCGGACACGTGGACTGCTGGGAGCGTACTATCTACGCCGTCTACTGGAAGTGTACTGTCGAGTGATGAAATGTAAGGGACAAAGTTCTGCAGGTGAAAACGAGTATGGTAGTGTCTGCAGGTTGCAACGGAAGCCTGATAGACTGGGAAATCCTGGTTTCCAATCGCAACAGTGGCGGATTGGCGGCCCAGTTGAATGACTGGATCAATTGTCATTTTCTGGATGAGATTTCTAGCAGCAAGTAGTTCCGATAGGTCGTTTCCGTGGATTCCTTCCACGAGGAGGCCGAAGAAATTCCTTAATGAACGGACCAAGGTCAGTGTCTATCATTGCTTCTACATTCTACGATCACTTCCATCTGTAGGGTCGGATGTTTGAGAATCCAATACTTCCATGACCATCCTCCATGATCTAGAAAACGTACTTGCTAAGTTGCCGGTAATGCCCCATGGACAATGAGGTATATAAGAATGTCCGAGAATTCTAGAATTGTTTACATTAATCCTATGTTTCTCGAATCATAATGTATATCCGAATACTCACAGATTCTTGAAACCCTCTAATCCCTTGAGTCTCGAAACTAAATTTCTGTATGTATAAAACACTTGGTGAAAAGAAAATATAGCAAGACTGTATGAATCCATTTCTGGGATAAACACACCCAACCCCAACCCAACCCAACCAACACTAAATAATTGCCTAATTCATAGTTTTATGAATTTAAACTTTTGTATGGACCTGTACCCAAGTACAATAAGTATATGCTAAATTATTTAGGCCCTCTGTGTTCTACAACTTAAAAATACATGTGACTGAGAAATTTCACCAACCAAAAAATATATAATCTCTCATAGGGTAGTCAACACAACAAACATGTTATAAACAAATTAGCTATCATGATGTTAAATAGATTATGTCAATATTTATGAAAAGTCCAGGTTACACTAATTTTAGAGCAATTATCGTTTCAAGCATTTAAGTGTTCTCAGCCCACTTTTTGTCAACAAGTGCTTTGAGTCTAAAAATATTAGATTGGAAATCATACATGTTTTAATTTGTAGACAATTCTTTAATGATCTTGTTTTATATACCAGTCTGTTTTTAAATACACATTATTAACTACGCGAATACCTACTTTCATTGGTATAAGTTGTACTAAATATATAATATTGAGTTTCACATAAAGGAAAACATTACACTGATTTTCTTCTTTATTGCTAATTGTGATATGGATAACTTAGCGTCCAGGCCAGCAAATTAGGATTCTGAAGTCTCAAATGACGATACTGTGTCAGTAGGAGTAATCAAACCTTCATCAGTGTTGCCGACTTCTACCATTTCAATGCACTGTAAGTAAAACCTCATAATTTACCCGACAAAAACAGGAATATCACAAATTTTGAATTTCAAAACAATTTTAATGATAACATCATCTCAAGACGAAAGCATTCTCATTCCTTCAATTGTGAATTTTTCAACTCAATGTACCCTTTCTAAACACAGTCCTACAGCAGTTTAAGAAACCAGAATGAAGATTAAACTTTTTGAGTTTCACACATTTTCATACTTCACAGATATACGAATTTGCCACCCCTAACCTAAGGTTGATTGATTGATTTTTTCGTGTTTCCGGGCGCGTCAACTGCTTCGGTCATTAGTCCCGTTAGTGTAGTGCATGTTTTTACTCGTGAGATGGCGGTGATTTCCCCCCGCTGGATGGCGAGATCCGGCTCCGACCTACCGTCGGCAAGTGGGGTTTCTCCCTAACCAGGTCTCTCCCACCAGCGGGGCACCGTCCCAGCCGGGACAAGCTCTAAGCTCCCGACCGGTCTCCCGGAATATGTGGTAGTGTAGTGCATGTTAGTGTAAGTGTGTGTGTAAGAGGAGAGGATAAGACAAGGAAGAGAAAGGACAGATCGTGCGAGGTGCGTGGCCCGTTTGGTAGGGTACTGCTCCGGCATTCGCCTGGTGTTGATCGGAGAAACCACGGAAAACTACCGATCAGAGCAGCCGACCGCTAGAATTCTCCTCCAGACAGCGACTGAACCCAACCTAAGGTAATGTAAAGTAATTTTGTAGGGAAAAAATAATAAAACAGGTTAAAATCAAATTTCAAAATAATTATTTTTATTATCACTTCTCCTTGAAGATGAAAACAGACTCGATTCATCAGTCATACACATCAGAAACGAAACATCATCACCCCTTCAACCCCACCCCAATCCTCCACCGTCACGTGGAAGCAACGACCTCCCGTCCCCCCCCCCCGACCTTTGTCCTCCCTCCGCCAGCGCCGCGGCTGCCGCGTCCAGAAAGTCGCTGAGGCGGCGGAGGCGGCGGCCGCTACGCCCAAACGGCGCCATCCGTCAGCACGGGCAGCATGTCAATCCGCAGGAGCGCGGCCATCAGCACGCCCCGCTCGCCCGCGATACGCCCACGCCCGCGCCCCGCCCACCGCCCCGCCCCCGCTGGCCCCCGCTCGCCCGCCAAGACCGCCGCGCACTCCCAGCCTTTATTTCAACTAATAAATCATTATAATATGCAATATAATTTTATAAAGGGGCGTGCGCCGTCGCCCACGCTCGCCTGCGCCCACGTACGTGTGTGTGTGTGTGTGTGTGTGTGTGTGTGTGTGTGTGTGTGTGTGTACACGGAGAACGAGGCAGAGGAGGAGAACAAGGGCCGGAGGAGGTCTCTTTCAGAATGGACTGGAGATGGCAGGACCAAGCGAGAGGAGATCCAAAAACGGCGGCGGCGGTGGCGACGAAATGGCAGGAGGGGGAGCGAGATAGAGCAGCCAGATCCGCGCACAGTGGCGGCGGTGGTGGGGAAGAGGGGCGGGGACGTCGGAGGGGGAGGGCCGTATTTATTTTTTCTCCTCCTCCTCCTCCCTCACGTCCCCTTTTGTGTGATGCTCTCTCGCTCTGTCTTGCGCTCTGTACTCCAGCAGATGGTCTTTATTTCATTGGTTGGCTTTACGTAATAAATCTGACAGCCATTTTCCTCTCCTCCGCCGCGGCCGCCTGCTCCAGCGCCACCTCTTGTTCCTCGCCCCGCCGCGCCGCGCCCCGCTCCGCTCCACTCCGCTCCGTCTCTTTTCGCGATGTCTTTAGAGGGGGAGGGGCCCCGCAGGGGACGAGGGCGGGGGCGGTGGCGCTGAGGTAGACGGAGCGAGGTCCGCGGCGGGTCGCTGGTCGGACCGGAGCGCTTACACGCACGAAAAAAAAAGTGAAATAAAAAAGTAGTCACCTCTACAGAAGGGACGTCATCATTCATCACCATCCCGCGAGCGACTCCATTGTTCTTCAATGACTGCGGCGCCGTGCGGCCGAGCTGGCGGCACAGTTGCTAGTGATTTACTGATTCGTGCGCTGTCGCGTTCTGCTTCCCGCCGCCTTCAACGCGGACCGCGCCGCCCCCGCGCCGCCCCCGCCGTGTGCCCAGCGCAAAGCGCGCGGTGTCCTCAGCTCAATATATAGAGAGTGCCCGGAAATTCCAGCTAAACGATATCTCTGCCCCTTCGCTTGGCGGGCCAGACGGTCTCCGCCCCGAAAGGAGACCTCGTCACGCGGTGAAAAGCAGGCGGCGCTGTGTGGCGCGCGCGCGAGGGTAGGTTGGAGGTATTGTTTGCTGCAATCGCGGAGATGCCAAATCGAGCTCTTCCCGCGAGACTGCGGTCTATAGCATTGTGAAGGTAAGTTAGCAGGCGCTGCGAGTAGCAAGTCGGTAGAGGAATGAAAAGTAGCAAATGTAAAGCGTTGTCGATTGCATTGAGTCATTAACACAAATAGACCAGATGTTTTCGAAATGGAATTTTGCCTTTGGTGGAGTATATTACCGCACTGTAGTTGTCTCATTCGAAATACCAAACTCATCGTATAGAAATTTGCTATGTCGTTTATAAGAATTTTTTTTCTAAAAATTAATTTTGGTCTATTGGTTTATAATGCAATGGTTGACAATTTTAGTTAACTAACATCTGAATAGAAGAAGTTATCTATGTTCTCTTTACGCTCGCTTTATTTTTCCATAGGCGTAGTTTGGAGCAAGTTGTTGGATGGTAAGTCACACATATTTTTTTGAACGGCAATTTATAAAACCTTAAGTACTTAGGTTGAAAATTATTTATAAAATAAGTTTTGCCAGATATCAACCAAAGTTTCATATAAGATGTCAGTGTGCGTTCAAGAGAGTCGAATAAAGCAAACTAGGTTGTCCCGAATAGGAGGGATCGCAACTAACCACATGATTAATTATGGCAACTTTCAGGTCGAGATGATGATTCTCGGGCAGGGATTCAGCAAAAAGAAAACTATGGGTGTCTGAGATTCATTGACAATTACAAAAAATTCAGCAGTGTCCATAAACATCTATCAAATGGGCATGTCATTATTGTAAATTGTGTCAAAAGAAATGATGAATCTTGGCTATTTGAGCCCAAGAACTGATGATGCATACCCAATTTTTTTCTAAATAGGACATTCTACCTCATGAAAGTACATCCGCCTGAACGAAAAACTTCTGAACGAATGGTCCATAAGGAACACCAAGAAAAAATCTCAAGTCCAGATGGTGTGGAAAAGATACCATTTCTACTGTGGCGTCATGGAGAAAAACACACAGACACTTGCAAGTATGTACGAGTTTATTTACACGTATGTACAATAACTAAATTCTGCTCCGAAACTACACACTTTTGAGTATTTCCCTGTGGATACCTCACATAGCTAGGGAGGCCCCGCCTCCACTGACGCTTCTCCCGCGCCACTACCGTCACCTCGTCACCCGTGCAAGAGGCATGACACGCTCCAGCCTGGGCGTAAAGTTTTGCGCATCGCGCGAGGTTTCCAGAACAAAACCCCCATGTGAGCTCGTCGGCTCGATTTTATACCTCGAGTGTAGCCGTCATGTGACCGTCCTTGGTGTAGGAGGGAGGCTCGCGTCTACTACTTGACCTTCCGGTTCAGGCTGGCGTCCGCTTGGTCTAAATATATCCCAACACCGGGGCGCCAAGGCTATTCAGCCCGCAGGTATGCGATACTTCCGCTCCTCCTCCCACCTACGGCCGCCAACGTGACGCTACACTACTCTTGCGCTTGTTTGAACATTTGAACGCCAAAGGTTGAGAAAAGTTTTTTTATTGTGTAGAAAAAAGACTTTTATTTTTTAAAGTAAATCCAGTTAATGTGTCCAAAAACTTCGTTCGGTTTTAAATTTTTGTAAATTCTTCAATACAGGTATTTCAGACGAACATTATTTCTAATGATGGGTTTAAATGGGTAATTGACAACTATCTGAAATCCACTAAGTGAAGACTTCGATTCTGTGATAATGTACACATAATCAACAGAAAGTAATTTTGATCGAATCAAACAAATTTATTAGGATGTTGGTGAAATTATTTCCAGCATTCTGTCGTTTCCAGACTGTCAATCAGTCATTTGAAATTAATCACAGATTTGAAAGGAGCAACTTTAATTCACCTCAAAGCCAAAATACAAATATCCACAAAACATGTTTATTTTATCTGCCTAATATTTTCTTAATTTCCAGGATGTTATAAATACCTTAGAAATCTACAGATTTCAACTCTGATCAGTCTATATTTTTTTTTCAATCGAATAACGTATAATATCATATTATCCGAAATAAAACTTTTTTCCAACTGTTGTGCCATTTTACAAAATATTGTAAAATATGTGAATTGGGTGATTTCTTAAGTGATAATAGCGGAAGAAAATGCGATAATTTTCTTTCTCGCACAACTTTATTCGACGCGGCTCCGGCCCATACGATGACGTCATGATTCAAGGTCCAAGGACGCATCTCTAGACTGCCTTACATGAAATGCAATATTAACAAAAATGCTTAATTAAAACAAACAAAATTAAGTTCAAAGTTGGTGTGAGATATTCTTTGTGTAAAAATACCAGAAGTTCATCTGCATGATGTAAGCTACCTTCGTTAGTAGTATTTAATGACATCAAACATCAAAGCTGAGTATTTAGTGACATCAAGGCTGGAAAATTGTGGGCGTAATGTCAAGGCAAAAGATATATTAAAAATTAGAGGAAAAACCAACTGGCACAAGAAGTTCAGAGAACAGTCGTGACTAGATGTTCTAACGCACGCAGCTGATTATTTGTGCTGTGGATTTATGTGGACGCGGAGTTGACACTTTTGTTCGACGGAGACTGTGAACTATTTTTATTTTGATTTCGAACAGGTACACAGGGTATTGAAGAAGAATTTTAAAATACTTTGCAAGCAATATCTTGGGAAATTGAAAAGAAGAGGAATTTGAACATTTTGTAAGGTGAGATTAAACAAAACAACAGGAATAATCGTCGAGTCCGATTGCAATCGAGATTGAGGTATTGTGTACACAAAATAATAAATTTTTGAGAGCTCATATAACAAAAAAATGTCGATGAACAGCGTAAGTGAATTAAAAGAAAAATAATATTTGGATTTTGAAGTATCATTCACGAAATAATTATTGCACTGTGTTAAATTTCCTTGTGATTGGATAATGGAAGGTGGAGATCGGAGAGTACGAAGCGTCGTAGATTGTAATTTCATTGTCACTATTTGATATTTTCTTAGGTGTAATGTGATGTATTAATTCGTTTTGTTTTTTGTTTTCATTGTTACTTAACTCACATACGTAGTAAAAATCAGTACTGCAACGGTCAAAAAATCCACGACAGGATTTTGATGGAAATACATACTAATTCGTGGGATAATACCCCAAAGAGTGTTATTTCAAAACGTATTTATACCCATCTACCTCTTTAAAACACACCAACGCCTAAAAACCTTACATGAACATTCCCCAAAGAAATATTCTCCGATCGAGGTGGAGCAACTAAAGGCCATATTAAGTTCAAACGGATACTTTAATTTTTAGTGGTACTTTCCATTAGTCTCCAGGACATTTTCAATATTTTATCAAAAATGGTTCCTATTTTAGAAATGTTTTCTGTTCGAAGAGAAAAGTGCGTTTTGTGAGAAAAGAGTAAAAGAGTAAAAATGGCATTGAAACTAGTTTAATGAAGAGCTGTAAAGTTTGGAAAACTGTTTTTTTTATCTTTTCGATTCTCCTTCTACAAATACATTATCAGAGATAGAGACTTTTCTAAATAAAGAATTTATTTTCTAATTAGATTTGATAGTAATGTCATATGCATTTGCTAGTATGAATAGTACATACGATTAGTTTTTGCATAACTTTTATGAATTCGGGACAATTAAAAGAACACATAAACAAGCTTATCTCACAAACTCCAAATTTTTCCTTTAAATATATTGCATAGGGAGAGCACAATACACTAAAATACATGACCTTCACGTCACTTCGATTAACTCTAAACTACTAACTTCGATAACAGTTAATACTTAGTTAATAGTTAATTCCATTTCGTAATGAAATGTATTTGGGAACACAAGAGCTTCAAACGAACTCTTACGAAGTGTCTAGAAATCTCAAACGTTTCAGTGTAAATGAACTCAAAACAGCGCTTTTTCAGAAAAACTTTTTAAACAATTCTGAAAACTGCTCAAAATTTTGTGTTGAAATGTTCTGTGTGCGAGAGTGTGCTTATTTACGATATTCTAAAAATCTGATATCAACTCAACCATTCGATGACCGAAAATCGAGAATTATGAACACTGTTTTATATAATTTATACTAGGTTTCTGCAGTAGCAGAAATGCTGCGGATGTGTGTAGTAAATGGGATCCAGAAACTGCAAAACCTCTGCTGTCAGTAGACAATAAGACACTGGGCATGATAATATAGTCGTAATTGCGGATTAACATGTAGAAATAGCAGATTAACATAAACATTTGCACGTTTCAGACAATATTGAAACTCATTGATTTGGGATTTTTTCGGAGATCCTCAGTATCTAACGAAACCATAGACTTATTTCACTCTTATGAGGCTGATTAGTCTTCTTTCTATTTGCGCGCACATTGAAATTAACTAGTTTATTTCCTGCAACGGCAGCAACAATGCTGATGAACAAAAACCACACAATATGTTCTTCTAAAAATTATCACGCTT